>CM051243.1:140515387-141056470 GCA_027917425.1 Gastrophryne carolinensis | reverse complement strand
TGCCATGTTTGGGTTGGTGCCTGGATACTTTGTGTTGCCCTCTCCATTCCAGGGGCATGAATGAGGTTTCACATAGAAATTACTTGTACCCCTCAGTCGGACTCTTGGTTTCTCCTATACCAGTGGGTTGGAGGAAAGATAAGTTATTCTGAAGTTGCTAGCATTGGAAGCCAGGCGGTAAATATCCTAGTTCCCTTCACCAGCAGAAATCTTTCTGGTGGTGGAGGCGTTGGAGGGAGTTTTATTATCCTTATGGAATATCTGTCTCCATGTTCTATCAGATATTTAGAAGGGTTTTTAGATATTTTTATTAGGAGGAAGCTTGCTTCCACAAGGTTTTTTTCTTCAAGACCTTAACAGATCTGGGAGATGTCTGCCAGTTTCCAATGAGCATGGGGCTCTGTCTTGTGTCAGATTCTTACAACCCCTAGGTTGTCTTAGCAGTAAAGACAGAGCTGGATGTTGTGCTCATTGTTCCCTTTATGCTGGATTCAGTCTGAGAATACACAGACTTCGTACTTATCAGACATTGAGAGGGGTCGGTGGCGGCTGATCTGAGTGATCTGCTACCTTTTTTTTTTTGTACACTCCAGGGACAAAAATGCCTTTGAGCTTCAGTTTGATGTGTAGAGCTGTGTTCAGCTCGGTTGGATGTTAACCCTTTTGGGAGGTTAGTCTAATTCCCTCTGGATTATGATTTATGGTCAAGAAGTCAACAACTTCTTCAGTCTCTTCTCCTTTCCCAGAGGATGTCGGCCATTTAGGAAATAGTTATTCCTGGTGCAGGGTCGGCACCTCCAATGTCAATAGCCAGGAGGGTATTAGAATGATTGACATTGCTCTCTTCCAGGTGAGGTAATATCACTTGCTTTAAGTACTATGATGTGCATGTCCGGAGTAAATCCTTCGGCACCCGGTATGAGTGGCAAACGGCAGCGAGTTTCATCGCTAAATAATGATAGATAAAATAAATTATACATAGATCACCATTGTATGCTTGCACACACATAGGAATTCATCTTCCGCTTTTAACCCATCCGTGCAGTGAGTGTACACGTGCCCAGAACGGGGGGCTGGCCTAATTATGGCATCCAGGGAGCAGTTGCAGGGTTAGGTGCCTTGCTCGAGAGCACAACTGACCCTCATGGAGATCGGATGGAATTCTTCTGGGTTAAATGAGGACCTGAGTCTCCTTCAGCTTGTTCTGTAGGAGGGTTACATCAGGTGGCAGATTTTTTTCTGTATAACTCCGTTGAGGGAGTCAGTTTGGTAGGTCTATTCTAGGGTCTTCTAAGAGACCTCAGTCCTTGCATAGTATTCTGCTCTAGCCTATACACTTATAGTTAGAGGGATTATCCATTTAGGCCCCTAGGCCACCTCTTGTCTGGGATTTTTTTCCTGGTATTACCTATACCCTAGGTTGCCTTTAATCCTAGGGGGCCTTTTAACCCTAGGGGGACCTTTAACCCTAGGGGGACCTTTAACCCTAGGGGACCTGTAATCCTAGGGGACCTGTAATCCTAGGGGACCTGTAATTCTAGGGGACCTTTAACCCTAGGGGACCTTTAACCCTAGGAGACCTTTAACCCTAGGAGACCTGTAACCCTAGGCGACCTGTAACCCTAGGGGACCTTTAATCCCTAGGGGCCCTAATTGGCCGTTAACCCTAGTTTTGGCCGTTAACCCTAGTTGGCCGTTAACCCTAGTGGGGCCCTGGGGCTGTCTTGAGCCCTGGGGCTGTCTCGGGCCCTGGGAGCGGTCTTGGGCTTTGGGGCTGTCTTGGGCCCGCCTTGAGGCTGTCTTGGGCCCTGGGGCTGTGTCTAGTTCTAGGCGGCTTATAGACACAAAAGATATCTCTAGTCTGGAGTTGTCCCTAACTCTGGGCTAGTTCTTTTACCCGTACATGGAACCTTGCTATTTTTTTCTCAGATGCTGAGAATTTTTTTCTACCAGTAATGAGCAAGCTTCCTTTTTATACACATTTTGGGCTAAACAGGCGAGCTATTGCAGCCTCTTGGTCCTCAGCGAGATGGTTTTTTTGCTGAACTGTCTTGATTAGATCTGCTGTCCTAGTAGGATCAGTCTTGTGGCAGTAGTATCCTCCTTTCCATTCTTTCCCACCCAACGAGGTAGTACTCGCCTATCTCTCAGGCGTATGCTGCCCGAAGGATGTTTTGAGAAAATTTAAGTTAGTTACCTGGTAACTTTTTTTCTAAGCATCCGAAAGGGCAGCATACGCCTACTTCCCTCCCTTTTGTCTTAGGTGGAGTTGGATTATGTATTGATTATATATTGGAGTTGTGGGTCTATTTCTTTTCTCTTTCAGATCTCTACAACAACTGGGGAATGGCAGGAGGAGTCAAGATTTTATTCTGTCTGGTGGTCATGTGTTCCAGATTGGTAGGAGGAGCCCGGAGGTCTCAGGCGTATGCTACCCTTTGGGATGTTTCGAAAAAAGTTACCAGGTAACTAACTTAAATTTTTTTCATGTTTGTATTTAGTTTTTTTAGGAAAATGTGGCTTTGATTCTGCTTTTTTATCCTTTTTTTAGGGAAACTCTTTGCAACCAAAGATTACATTGAGGGATTACTTCCAGAAAACTGTGGCCACATCAACAAGCCTTGTACACCTAGAAAGCTTGATGTGTGTACTTCCAGAGAATATATAGTTTGTTGGGGGTATTTCAAATGTAAAGGGTTGTTTTTCTGGAAAAACTGCAAGGTGTGCATAGTGCATATCGCAGTTGTATTTTATCTCAAAATCCCCTAAAGCTCTGTTTCAGTTTGGGGGCGTCTCCTGGGCAGGAAAGGGTGTCTACCTATACATATGTGGTACCGCTGTAACCGGTAAATTTTTTTGACAAACTTACATTTTTTTTATTACCAAGAAACACTACAAATTGTAAAAAAAAAATATTTTTTTTCACATTTCACCCAAAAATATTGAGAATACACCTAAGAAATGACAAACAATACATTTCATGTTAAAGCTCAGACTATGCTGAAAAAAACAATATATAATTTTCCTGGGACATCCCTGGAAATCCCTTCAAAAATCACATTTAAACATGGGAAGCGCAAAATAGTGCAAAATGGTCTGGCAACAAAGGGTGACAAAAACTCCAGGTAGGCTGGCACTTAAAGGGTTAAGAAATGCCTTAGCATAATGACATATGACCTCTTCCTTTAAGAAATGCCTTAGTATAATGACATATGGCCTCATGAGTTAGCTTGCAACCTAATAATCATTCCATCCACAGCTGTTAAACATGTATTTGCAGAACAATAATTTATTTTTCTTTTTTTAACAGACACCGCATGTGAGAGATTGGCACAAATCAGTGCCACGGTGTTTCGGTTGGTGGGCGAGATGCAGGAGCTGTGCGATTTGTTGGGGACCACAGATGAAGGATAATTATTTGGGGCCTGCCATTGCTTTGTATATAGTTTTGTTATTTACTTTTTTAATTACTTTTTTTTACGTTTTTAAAAAGTTTTTAAACAAAATCCAAAATAATATTTTGTACATGAAATTTTTTTTAAACATTTTAAAAAAAAAAAGGCAACCAAAATTGCCAGTTGTAAGTAAATAAAAAAAAACTTTTTTCTGTGTCATTTTCTGTTCGAAATACATTCATTAAGGGTTGGATACAGAAAAACGTAGGAACAACCAAAAAAGTAAAAAAGAATATACAGACCGCGATGTGATTTAGGCAAGCATTAGGTGCAGTAAATGGAAGAATATACAGACCGCAATGTGATTTAGGTAAGCATTAGGTGCGGTAAATGGAAGAATATACAGACCACAATGTGATTTAGGTAAGCATTAGGTGCGCAAATGGAAGAAGAATTAAACCGCAATGTGATTTAGGTAAGCATTAGGTGCGGTAAATGGAAGAATATACAGACCGCAATGTGATTTAGGTAAGCATTCGGTGCGCAAATGGAAGAAGAATGAAACTGCGATGTGATTTAGGTAAGCATTAGTTGCGGTAAGTGGAAAAATATTCAGACAGCAATGTGATTTAGGTAAGCATTAGGTGCGGTAAATGGAAGAATATACAGACCGCGATGTGATTTAGGTAAGCATTAGGTGCGCAAATTGAAGAAGAATGAAACCGCGATGTGATTTAGGTAAGCATTAGGTGCGGTAAATGGAAGAATATACAGACCGCGATGTGATTTAGGTAAGCATTAGGTGCGGTAAATGGAAGAATATACAGACCGTGATGTGATTTAGGTAAGCATTAGGTGCCCCACACCTCATGTGCTTGCACAAATTCAAAAGAAACAAAGGAGGGGTGGCAGCCGTCAGACCGTTTTATAACTAACCTGGGAGGTGCACGTTAGCAGGGCAATTAGGATACAAAAGTCTTAAAGGAGCCACAGCACTCAAACCAGTTAGCTTGCTGACCAACCTACAATCTGTCTCTAAACGTGGTTAAAAACAGAGGGCTCAATCACACACATCTGCAGAAGTATGCTTAAGCTGCACCACCAGCGCCAAGGTGCCCCTGTGAGGTGCAGTCCTAACTCTAATCTCTGAGAGTCCCATTTGGGACATACAATGCAATAGATAAATTGGGAGCAGGCTTACCTGAGGTTGCCCTAAACCTCAAGTGCAAGCCATGGGGTGGAAGGGTCAAAAACCTTGCAATACAGCCTAGACCCCACACACCATGTGCACTTGAGGTTTAGGGCAACCTCAGGTAAGCCTGCTCCCAATGTATCTATTGCATTTTATGTCCCAAATGGGGCTCTCAGAGATTAGAGTTAGGACTGCACCTCACAGGGGCACCTTGGCGCTGGTGGTGCAGCTTAAGCATACTTCTGCAGATGTGTGTGACCGAGCCCTCTGTTTTTAACCAAGTTTAGAGACAGATTGTAGGTTGGTCAGCAAGCTAATTGGTTTGAGTGCTGTGGCTCCTTTAAGACTTTTGTATCCTAATTGCCCTGCTAACGTGCACCTCCCAGGTTAGTTATAAAATGGTCTGAGCAGCTGCCACCCCTCCTTTGTTTCTTTTGAATTTGTGCAAGCGCATGGTGTGTGGGGTCTAGGCTGTATTGCAAGGTCTTTGACTCTTCCATCCCATGGCTTGCACTTGAGGTTTAGGGCAACCTCAGGTAAGCCTGCTCCAAATTTATCTATTGCATTGTATGTCCCAAATGGGGCTCTCAGAGATTAGAGTTAGGACGGCACCTCACAGGGGCACCTTGGCGCTGGTGGTGCAGCTTAAGCAGACTTCTGCAGATGTGTGTGACCGAGCCCTCTGTTTTTAACCAAGTTTAGAGACAGATTGTAGGTTGGTCAGCAAGCTAACTGGTTTGAGTGCTGTGGCTCCTTTAAGACTTTTGTATCCTAATTGCCCTGCTAACGTGCACCTCCCAGGTTAGTTATAAAATGGTCTGACGGCTGCCACCCCTACTTTGACGTTGGAAAAAGGCCAAAAACGAAAGCCTACTTTGTTTCATAAGTAACATAAACGGAAAACGAAAGCTGAAAAGCTGAAAAATGGCATTCTCGTTGGCATACGAACGGACGAAGACTTTACTGAAGGCTTGCGATGCATGCTTAGAATCACTCGTACACTCATACGAAAGCGGAAAAAAAAAAAAAAAAAAAAACAGATCGACACAAAAACTAAAGTATTTTTATGTCTCTGAATCAACCCTAATGTCCTAAGCACTAGGGATGAGCGAATCGATCCGGACGAACCCGGATTCGATCCAAATTTCATGAAAAATTCGATTCGGATCGAATCCGAATTTCCCCGTGCTTCGATCGCTCGAAGTTTTTCTTTAACATCCATTCATTTACATTACAGGCATTCTCAGATGGCGGACGGGACATGTCCAGACATCTACCCTGCTCCAGTGCATGCTGGGGCAGTCACATGCAGCCTATCAGCAGCCAGCAAGCCCGGTGACGTCACAGCGCTATTTAAGGCGGCGGGCATCTTGCTTTTCCTCATTTCTCTATTGCATTCGTGAGAGACAGGACACTGCTGTAGTCAGGGAGAGACAGTTAGAGAGACAGGGACAGGCAGGAGACAGGCAGGAAGTCAGCGAGAAGCAGGGAAAGTTAGGAAAAATCGGAGGCAGTCACAGGGAGATTTTTTTTTTTTTCATCCAGCCTGAGTGTTACTGGCTGGCTGACTGGCTTTGTTAGCGTTTTCAGGCTGCTTATACACTTACTGTGCATATATACTGAACTGATCTCAAGTCTGCTGTGGGAACATTACCATTTTGTAAAATCTCATTAGCCTCTGTATTTACTCTAAGCTGCACACTTATTTAAAGTAATTTGGCCTGTATGAGCCTGCTTAGACACTGGTGCTGTGTGCATATATACTGATCTCAAGTCTGCTGTGAGGCATCCCATTCTGTAACATACCATTAGCCTCTGTATTTACTCTAAGCTGCAAACTTATTTAAAGTAATTTGGCCTGTATGAGCCTGCTTAGACACTGGTGCTGTGTGCATATATACTGATCTCAAGTCTGCTGTGGGGCCATCCCATTCTGTAACATACCATTAGCCTCTGTATTTACTCTAAGCTGCAAACTTATTTAAAGTAATTTGGCCTGTATGAGCCTGCTTAGACACTGGTGCTGTGTGCATATATACTGATCTCAAGTCTGCTGTGAGGCATCCCATTCTGTAACATCCCATTAGCCTCTGTATTTACTCTAAGCTGCAAACTTATTTAAAGTAATTTGGCCTGTATGAGCCTGCTTAGACACTGGTGCTGTGTGCATATATACTGATCTCAAGTCTGCTGTGGGGCCATCCCATTCTGTAACATCCCATTAGCCTCTGTATTTACTCTAAGCTGCACACTTATTTAAAGTAATTTGGCCTGTTTGAGCCTGCTTAGACACTTTTACTGTGCATATATACTGATCTCAGGTCTGCTGTGGGGCATCCCATTCTGTAACATACCATTAGCCTCTGTATCTCCTCTAAGCTGCTGTCATTACCCGCTTACCGGTTCCCCGTTCCAGCATCGTCCCAGGTCCTCAGCCGCCCGCTCCCGCTGCGCAGCCACCTGTCCGGCGGCCGCGGCGGGCGGCGGCTTCTGTGCAGGCTAGCGCGCACGCGCCTCCCTTCTCAGCCGGCGGCTCCAGCGTCGCCTCTCGTGCTCGCGCGCGTGCGCGAGCACGTTCAGTTTATTCCCTCCGGCGGCGCTGCTCTCAGCGCGGCCGCCGGAGGAAGGTTAATTAATAATTAAAGCCCCAGCTGCACTAGTGGGACTGCCCCACTGGGACTGGGCCAATCAGCTGCCTTTGTGTTCTGGGCGGTACGCCCTATGTGTCCAATCTGTTTGAAGTTCCTAGTTGCACCAATCACCACACTGACTCTCCAGGGCCAATTATGTCTGTTCCCTATATAACTTCATCCCAGTCAGTTGTCATTGCCTGTTATAGCGCCTAGACCCTAGTAGTTGTTTATCCTTGATATTGATCCTGACTCCAGTTGCCGACCTTTGCCTGTTTGACCATCCTCGATCTCCATTCCAGTTGCCGACCTTTGCCTGTTTGACCATCCTCGATCTCCACTCCTGTTGCCGACCCTTGCTTGCCTTTGACCATCCTCGATCTCCACTCCTGTTGCCGACCCTTGCTTGCCTTTGACCATCCTCGATCTCCACTCCTGTTGTCGACCCTTGCTTGCCTTTGACCATCCTCGATCTCCACTCCTGTTGCCGACCCTTGCTTGCCTTTGACCTCCAGCCTGTCCTTGGACTTCCATCTTACGCTCATATACGGCTACCCAATTCCACTTCCAGCCGCGGGCTCTCCAGTCCTCTGTACCGTAAGGTTTCATCCTTTGAGCCATAAAGTCCTGGGGGCAACCGATCCCGAGCAGGCGTGTTCTGCGTCTCGGCAAGCGGGGGCTCCTATAGGTGAAGCTGGCTGCGGAGATTGGGGGTTGAGGTCCTTACCAAGAGAGCTGGAGTTGTCCAAGTGGTTAATTGCGGTACCTGGAGCGTGACAGCTGCACACTTATTTAAAGTTATTTGGCCTGTTGGAGCCTGCTTATCCACTGTTGCTGTGCATATATATGTGCATATATACTGTTCTAAAGCCTGCTTGGGGGTATCCCATTCTGTAACATAACATAACCTACCTCTCTTATTTACACTAAGCAGCTCTCTTATTTAAACTAAGCAGGCCTCTTATTTACACTAAGCAGCTCTCTTATTTAACCCTTTAAATGCCAAGCACGTAGCTTCTACGTGGTTGCTTCTCCTACCGTTAAGTGCCAAGCACGTAGAAACTACGTGCCTGGTATTTCCCCCAAACAGTTAAAAAATAGAAAAAAAAAACCCACTTACCTCTGGTATCCCCGTGAAGCTTGGGGTCCCCTCTTCCTGCGGGGGGCATCCGATCGCCCCCCCGTCGTCCTCCGTCTTCAGGAGGGGGCCTGAAACCAGCCGCCCCCCCCGTTTCCAGCGCTGACATCGGCGCTGTAAAAAAAAACAAAAAAACAAACTGTCATTTACTCACCTCCGCGCCCGAGCCTTCTATCAGGTCTCCTCTTCACCAGGGGGGGTCCGATCCCCCCCCTGGGCTGCGCAGTCTTCAGGTGAGGACCCTCTTCCGGGTCCTCACCTCTTGTAATGGCGGCGCCGCTTAGCTCCGCCCATTGTGGGAGGAGCGGGATGACGTCATCCCGCTCCTCCTATACCCCCTCCGAGCTCCGGCATCTGTCAGATGCCGGTGGTGATCGGAGCAGGGCGGGTGTCAGGTGAGGAGGCTCCGATCGGAGCCCCCTCGCCTGTCACCCGCCCTGCGCCGATCACCACCGGCATCTGTCACTGACATGACAGCGGCGAGGGACAGCGGCGAGGGACGCCGGATCGGAGGTGAGTACAGTGTAAAAAAAGAAAAATAAAGATTTTTTTTTCTTGTGTCTGTGTCTTTTTTACTTTTAACCCCTTGTGAACTGGTAAGGGGTCCATGACCCCTATACCAGTTCACAAGGCTGGGGGGATGGCAAGCCACCTGCGCTAGCGGGTGGCTTGCCATTAACCCCTGGCACCCCCATTACCTGCCTCCCCAAAGGCCAGGGGGGGGCAGAAGAGCCCGGGCCCACATGGGCTATGTGGGCTCGTAGGCTGCAGGGTGGGGGGGCCCCCCCACTCTGTGCCTACAAGCCCCCATAGCTGGTCCCGGGCTGGTTACTTTGGGTAAGGGGGACCCCACGTCAATTATTTTTTTTATTTTTAAGGGTTTTTAACCCTTAAAAATCAAAAAAAAATGGGGTCCCCCTCCCCTGGGAGGGGGGACCCTATGTCATTTTTTTTTTGATTAACCCTTTGTGTTCTGTCATCCAGCAGCTATAAAAGGCTTCTAGCAAGTGAGCAGAAGCCAGTGATCGCCGAGGGACAGAGTGCTCCAGGATGGATGGGAGGTGAGTACAGTGTAAAAAAAAAAAAAAAATTAATAAAATATTTTTTTCTCTGCTTGTGTCTGTGTGATTATTTACTTTTAACCCCTTGTGAACTGGTAAGGGGTCCATGACCCCTATACCAGTTCACAAGGCTGGGGGGATGGCAAGCCACCTGCGCTAGCGGGTGGCTTGCCATTAACCCCCGGCACCCCCATTACCTGCCTCCCCAAAGGCCAGGGGGGGCAGAAGAGCCCGGGCCCACATAGGCTATGTGGGCTCGTAGGCTGCAGGGTGGGGGGGCCACAAAAGCTGGCCCCCCCACTCTGTGCCTACAAGCCCCCATAGCTGGTCCCGGGCTGGTTACTTTGGGTAAGGGGGACCCCACGTCAATTATTTTTTTTGATTTTTAAGGGTTTTTAACCCTTAAAAATAAAAAAAAATGGGGTCTCCCTCCCCTGGGAGGGGGGACCCTATGTCATTTTTTTTTCTCGATTTAACCCTTTGTAGTGTGGATGGTAGTTGTATTTTTTTTGTGAATGTTATAAAATACTTGTTTCAGTTCTCCTGGGCAGGAACAGGGGGCTACCGATAAATATGTGGTACCGTTCTAATCGGTAGAAATGGGGCTTTCACATGCAATATGATTTTCCTTAATAAAATACATTTTTTATTTAAAGTAAAGGAGTCAATTTTCTAAAAAATTTTTTTATTTATTTATTTATTTTTTTTACTTAATAATATTGTAAAAAAAAAAAAAAATTACAAACAAGACATTTCGTGTTAAAGCCTAAACTCTGCTGCAAAAAAATATATATATATAATTTTCCTGAAAGTTCCAGCAAAAATGGCGCAAAACATGGCGCAAAACATGACGCAAAATGGGGAAAAATGGCCTGTCAACAGAGGGTGACAAAATCTCAAGTAGGCTGGCAATTAAAACGGTTAATAGTACCTATGCATGTTGGGTATTGTTCTGTTCGGGGGACCTTGCGCTTTCAGACTTAGCTTGTTTTTTCTGGTTTGCATATTTATATTTTAGGAAAAGGTGTTTTATATTCAGCTTTTTTATACATTTTTTAGGGAAACCCTGCGCAACCAAAGAATTCTTTGAGGTAATAATTCCAGAAAGATGAGCCCACTAGAACAAGCTGGGTACCCTTGGAAAGCTTAACGTGTGTACTTTCAGGGAATATATGGTTAATGGGGGATATTCCAAATGTCAAGGGTTGTTTTGGTTGAAAAATCGCAAGGTGCGCACTTTGTCTGCAGAGCTGAAATTTTCAAGTAAAATTACCGTTACGCACATGCTTTACTTTGGGGTGTTTGGCAACTCTTCCCTTGACAGTAGCTATGCATGTTGGGTATTGTTCTGTTCGGGGGATGTTGCGTTTTCAGATTAAACTTGTTTTTTCTTGTTTGTATATAGTTTTTTTAGGAAAATGTGGCTTTGATTCTGCTTTTTTATCCTTTTTTTAGGGAAACTCTTTGCAACCAAAGAATCCATTGAGGGATTACTTCCAGAAAACTATGGCCACATCAACAAGCCTGGTACGCCTAGAAAGCCTGAGGTGTGTACTTCCAGAGAATATATAGTTTGTTGGGGGTATTTCAAATGTAAAGGGTTGTTTTTCTGGAAAAACTGCAAGGTGCGCATATTGCGTAGCACAGTTGTATTTTATCTGAAAATCCCCTAAAGCGCTGTTTCAGTTTGGGGGAGTCTCCTGGGCAGGAAAGGGTGTCTACCTATACATATGTGGTACCGCTGTAACCGGGAGAAATTGGGATTTCACACGCAATAAGATTTCATTGACAAACTTACATTTTTTATTACAAAAAAAACTACAATATGCAAAAAATTTTATTTTTTTTTTGCACATATTTCACCCAAAAATATTGAGAATACACCTAAAAAATGACAAACAAGACATTTAATGTTAAAGCCCAGACTCTGCTGAAAAAAACAATATATCATTTTCCTGGGAAATCCCTGGAAATCCCTTCAAAAATCACATTTGAACATGGGGAGCGCAAAATAGTGCAAAATGGTCCGGCAACAGAGTGTGACAAAAACTCCAGGTAGGCTGGCACTTAAAGGGTTAAGCTAAGCAGCTCTCTTATTTAAACTAAGCAGGCCTCTTGGAGGCTGATTGTCCACTTTTGGGGGTGCATTATATTCGGTTTCATATACAGTGGGGTATCCCAATTTGTAAGATAACCTACCCCAACCATGTAAACTAAAGAGGCCTGTTGCAGCCTGAGTTTCTCTGCTTGCGTATGGTCTGCATTACAATCTGTCTCTTTCAATGACACTGCTGCCTGGGGTATCCCAATTTGTAAGATAACCTACCCCAACCATGTAAACTAAAGAGGCCTGTTGCAGCCTGAGTTTCTCTGCTTGCGTACGGTCTGCATTACAATCTGTCTCTTTCAATGACACTGCTGCCTGGGGTGTCCCAATTTGTAACATAACCTACCCCAACCATGTAAACTAAAGAGGCCTGTTGCAGCCTGAGTTTCTCTGCTTGCATATGGTCTGCATTACAATCTGTCTCTTTCAATGACACTGCTGCCTGGGGTATCCCAATTTGTAAGATAACCTACCCCAACCATGTAAACTAAAGAGGCCTGTTGCAGCCTGAGTTTCTCTGCTTGCGTATGGTCTGCATTACAATCTGTCTCTTTCAATGACACTGCTGCCTGGGGTATCCCAATTTGTAAGATAACCTACCCCAACCATGTAAACTAAAGAGGCCTGTTGCAGCCTGAGTTTCTCTGCTTGCGTATGGTCTGCATTACAATCTGTCTCGTTCAATGACACTGCTGCCTGGGGTATCCCAATTTGTAAGATAACCTACCCCAACCATGTAAACTAAAGAGGCCTGTTGCAGCCTGAGTTTCTCTGCTTGCGTATGGTCTGCATTACAATCTGTCTTTTTCAATGACACTGCTGCCTGGGGTATCCCAATTTGTAAGATAACCTACCCCAACCATGTAAACTAAAGAGGCCTGTTGCAGCCTGAGTTTCTCTGCTTGCGTATGGTCTGCATTACAATCTGTCTCGTTCAATGACACTGCTGCCTGGGGTATCCCAATTTGTAAGATAACCTACCCCAACCATGTAAACTAAAGAGGCCTGTTGCAGCCTGAGTTTCTCTGCTTGCGTATGGTCTGCATTACAATCTGTCTCTTTCAATGACACTGCTGCCTGGGGTATCCCAATTTGTAAGATAACCTACCCCAACCATGTAAACTAAAGAGGCCTGTTGCAGCCTGAGTTTCTCTTCTTGCATATGGTCTGCATTACAATCTGTCTCGTTCAATGACACTGCTGCCTGGGGTATCCCAATTTGTAAGATAACCTACCCCAACCATGTAAACTAAAGAGGCCTGTTGCAGCCTGAGTATCTCTGCTTGCGTATGGTCTGCATTACAATCTGTCTCGTTCAATGACACTGCTGCCTGGGGTATCCCAATTTGTAAGATAACCTACCCCAACCATGTAAACTAAAGAGGCCTGTTGTAGCCTGAGTTTCTCTGCTTGCGTATGGTCTGCATTACAATCTGTCTCTTTCAATGACACTGCTGCCTGGGGTATCCCAATTTTTAAGATAACCTACCCCAACCATGTAAACTAAAGAGGCCTGTTGCAGCCTGAGTTTCTCTGCTTGCGTATGGTCTGCATTACAATCTGTCTCGTTCAATGACACTGCTGCCTGGGGTATCCCAATTTGTAAGATAACCTACCCCAACCATGTAAACTAAAGAGGCCTGTTGCAGCCTGAGTTTCTCTGCTTGCGTATGGTCTGCATTACAATCTGTCTCTTTCAATGACACTGCTGCCTGGGGTATCCCAATTTTTAAGATAACCTACCCCAACCATGTAAACTAAAGAGGCCTGTTGCAGCCTGAGTTTCTCTGCTTGCGTATGGTCTGCATTACAATCTGTCTCGTTCAATGACACTGCTGCCTGGGGTATCCCAATTTGTAAGATAACCTACCCCAACCATGTAAACTAAAGAGGCCTGTTGCAGCCTGAGTTTCTCTGCTTGCGTATGGTCTGCATTACAATCTGTCTCGTTCAATGACACTGCTGCCTGGGGTATCCCAATTTGTATGATAACCTACCCCAACCATGTAAACTAAAGAGGCCTGTTGCAGCCCGAGCTTCTCTGCTTGCGTATGGTCTGCATTACAATCTGTCTTTTTCAATGACACTGCTGCCTGCGGTATCCCAATTTTAAGATAACCTACCCCAACCATGTAAACTAAAGAGGCCTGTTGCAGCCTGAGTTTCTCTGCTTGCGTATGGTCTGCATTACAATCTGTCTCGTTCAATGACACTGCATCCTGGGGTATCCCAATTTGTAAGATAACCTACCCCAACCATGTAAACTAAAGAGGTCTGTTGCAGCCTGAGTTTCTCTGCTTGCGTATGGTCTGCATTACAATCTGTCTCTTTCAATGACACTGCTGCCTGGGGTATCCCAATTTGTAAGATAACCTACCCCAACCATGTAAACTAAAGAGGCCTGTTGCAGCCTGAGTTTCTCTGCTTGCGTATGGTCTGCATTACAATCTGTCTCTTTCAATGACACTGCTGCCTGGGGTATCCCAATTTGTAAGATAACCTACCCCAACCATGTAAACTAAAGAGGCCTGTTGCAGCCTGAGTTTCTCTGCTTGCGTATGGTCTGCATTACAATCTGTCTCTTTCAATGACACTGCTGCCTGCGGTATCCCAATTTGTAAGATAACCTACCCCAACCATGTAAACTAAAGAGGCCTGTTGCAGCCTGAGTTTCTCTGCTTGCATATGGTCTGCATTACAATCTGTCTCGTTCAATGACACTGCTGCCTGGGGTATCCCAATTTGTAAGATAACCTACCCCAACCATGTAAACTAAAGAGACCTGTTGCAGCCTGAGTTTCTCTGCTTGCGTATGGTCTGCATTACAATCTGTCTCGTTCAATGACACTGCTGCCTGGGGTATCCCAATTTGTAAGATAACCTACCCCAACCATGTAAACTAAAGAGGCCTGTTGCAGCCTGAGTTTCTCTGCTTGCGTATGGTCTGCATTACAATCTGTCTCTTTCAATGACACTGCTGCCTAGGGTATCCCAATTTTTAAGATAACCTACCCCAACCATGTAAACTAAAGAGGCCTGTTGCAGCCTGAGTTTCTCTGCTTGCGTATGGTCTGCATTACAATCTGTCTCGTTCAATGACACTGCTGCCTGGGGTATCCCAATTTGTAAGATAACCTACCCCAACCATGTAAACTTAAGAGGCCTGTTGCAGCCTGAGTTTCTCTGCTTGCGTATGGTCTGCATTACAATCTGTCTCGTTCAATGACACTGCTGCCTGGGGTATCCCAATTTGTAAGATAACCTACCCCAACCATGTAAACTAAAGAGGCCTGTTGCAGCCTGAGTTTCTCTGCTTGCGTATGGTCTGCATTACAATCTGTCTCGTTCAATGACACTGCTGCCTGGGGTATCTCAATTTGTAAGATAACCTACCCCAACCATGTAAACTAAAGAGGCCTGTTGCAGCCTGAGTTTCTCTGCTTGCGTATGGTCTGCATTACAATCTGTCTCGTTCAATGACACTGCTGCCCGGGGTATCCCAATTTGTAAGATAACCTACCCCAACCATGTAAACTAAAGAGGCCTGTTGCAGCCTGAGTTTCTCTGCTTGCGTATGGTCTGCATTACAATCTGTCTCGTTCAATGACACTGCTGCCTGGGGTATCCCAATTTGTAAGATAACCTACCCCAACCATGTAAACTAAAGAGGCCTGTTGCAGCCTGAGTTTCTCTGCTTGCGTATGGTCTGCATTACAATCTGTCTCTTTCAATGACACTGCTGCCTGGGGTATCCCAATTTTTAAGATAACCTAACCCAACCATGTAAACTAAAGAGGCCTGTTGCAGCCTGAGTTTCTCTGCTTGCGTATGGTCTGCATTACAATCTGTCTCGTTCAATGACACTGCTGCCTGGGGTATCCCAATTTGTAAGATAACCTACCCCAACCATGTAAACTAAAGAGGCCTGTTGCAGCCTGAGTTTCTCTGCTTGCGTATGGTCTGCATTACAATCTGTCTCGTTCAATGACACTGCTGCCTGGGGTATCCCAATTTGTAAGATAACCTACCCCAACCATGTAAACTAAAGAGGCCTGTTGCAGCCTGAGTTTCTCTGCTTGCGTATGGTCTGCATTACAATCTGTCTTTTTCAATGACACTGCTGCCTGGGGTATCCCAATTTGTAAGATAACCTACCCCAACCATGTAAACTAAAGAGGCCTGTTGCAGCCTGAGTTTCTCTGCTTGCGTATGGTCTGCATTACAATCTGTCTCTTTCAATGACACTGCTGCCTGGGGAATCCCAATTTTTAAGATAACCTACCCCAACCATGTAAACTAAAGAGGCCTGTTGCAGCCTGAGTTTCTCTGCTTGCGTATGGTCTGCATTTCAATCTGTCTCTTTCAATGACACTGCTGCCTGGGGTATCCCAATTTGTAAGATAACCTACCCCAACCATGTAAACTAAAGAGGCCTGTTGCAGCCTGAGTTTCTCTGCTTGCGTATGGTCTGCATTACAATCTGTCTCTTTCAATGACACTGCTGCCTGGGGTATCCCAATTTGTAAGATAACCTACCCCAACCATGTAAACTAAAGAGGCCTGTTGCAGCCTGAGTTTCTCTGCTTGCGTATGGTCTGCATTACAATCTGTCTCGTTCAATGACACTGCTGCCTGGGGTAACCCAATTTGTATGATAACCTACCCCAACCATGTAAACTAAAGAGGCCTGTTGCAGCCCGAGCTTCTCTGCTTGCGTATGGTCTGCATTACAATCTGTCTTTTTCAATGACACTGCTGCCTGGGGTATCCCAATTTGTAAGATAACCTACCCCAACCATGTAAACTAAAGAGGCCTGTTGCAGCCTGAGTTTCTCTGCTTGCGTATGGTCTGCATTACAATCTGTCTCGTTCAATGACACTGCTGCCTGGGGTATCCCAATTTGTAAGATAACCTACCCCAACCATGTAAACTAAAGAGGCCTGTTGCAGCCTGAGTTTCTCTGCTTGCGTATGGTTTGCATTACAATCTGTCTCGTTCAATGACACTGCTGCCTGGGGTATCCCAATTTGTAAGATAACCTACCCCAACCATGTAAACTAAAGAGGCCTGTTGCAGCCTGAGTTCCTCTGCTTGCGTATGGTCTGCATTACAATCTGTCTCTTTCAATGACACTGCTGCCTGGGGTATCCCAATTTGTAAGATAACCTACCCCAACCATGTAAACTAAAGAGGCCTGTTGCAGCCTGAGTTTCTCTGCTTGCGTATGGTCTGCATTACAATCTGTCTCTTTCAATGACACTGCTGCCTGGGGTATCCCAATTTGTAAGATAACCTACCCCAACCATGTAAACTAAAGAGGCCTGTTGCAGCCTGAGTTTCTCTGCTTGCGTATGGTCTGCATTACAATCTGTCTCGTTCAATGACACTGCTGCCTGGGGTATCCCAATTTGTAAGATAACCTACCCCAACCATGTAAACTAAAGAGGCCTGTTGCAGCCTGAGTTTCTCTGCTTGCGTATGGTCTGCATTACAATCTGTCTCGTTCAATGACACTGCTGCCTGGGGTATCCCAATTTGTAAGATAACCTACCCCAACCATGTAAACTAAAGAGGCCTGTTGCAGCCTGAGTTTCTCTGCTTGCGTATGGTCTGCATTACAATCTGTCTCGTTCAATGACACTGCTGCCCGGGGTATCCCAATTTGTAAGATAACCTACCCCAACCATGTAAACTAAAGAGGCCTGTTGCAGCCTGAGTTTCTCTGCTTGCGTATGGTCTGCATTACAATCTGTCTCGTTCAATGACACTGCTGCCTGGGGTATCCCAATTTGTAAGATAACCTACCCCAACCATGTAAACTAAAGAGGCCTGTTGCAGCCTGAGTTTCTCTGCTTGCGTATGGTTTGCATTACAATCTGTCTCTTTCAATGACACTGCTGCCTGGGGTATCCCAATTTTTAAGATAACCTACCCAAACCATGTAAACTAAAGAGGCCTGTTGCATCCTGAGTTTCTCTGCTTGCGTATGGTCTGCATTACAATCTGTCTCGTTCAATGACACTGCTGCCTGGGGTATCCCAATTTGTAAGATAACCTACCCCAACCATGTAAACTAAAGAGGCCTGTTGCAGCCTGAGTTTCTCTGCTTGCGTATGGTCTGCATTACAATCTGTCTCGTTCAATGACACTGCTGCCTGGGGTATCCCAATTTGTAAGATAACCTACCCCAACCATGTAAACTAAAGAGGCCTGTTGCAGCCTGAGTATCTCTGCTTGCGTATGGTCTGCATTACAATCTGTCTCGTTCAATGACACTGCTGCCTGGGGTATCCCAATTTGTAAGATAACCTACCCCAACCATGTAAACTAAAGAGGCCTGTTGCAGCCTGAGTTTCTCTGCTTGCGTATGGTCTGCATTACAATCTGTCTCTTTCAATGACACTGCTGCCTGGGGTATCCCAATTTTTAAGATAACCTACCCCAACCATGTAAACTAAAGAGGCCTGTTGCAGCCTGAGTTTCTCTGCTTGCGTATGGTCTGCATTACAATCTGTCTCTTTCAATGACACTGCTGCCTGGGGTATCCCAATTTGTAAGATAACCTACCCCAACCATGTAAACTAAAGAGGCCTGTTGTAGCCTGAGTTTCTCTGCTTGCGTATGGTCTGCATTACAATCTGTCTCTTTCAATGACACTGCTGCCTGGGGTATCCCAATTTGTAAGATAACCTACCCCAACCATGTAAACTAAAGAGGCCTGTTGCAGCCTGAGTTTCTCTGCTTGCGTATGGTCTGCATTACAATCTGTCTCGTTCAATGACACTGCTGCCTGGGGTATCCCAATTTGTAAGATAACCTACCCCAACCATGTAAACTAAAGAGGCCTGTTGCAGCCTGAGTTTCTCTGCTTGCGTATGGTCTGCATTACAATCTGTCTCTTTCAATGACACTGCTGCCTGGGGTATCCCAATTTTTAAGATAACCTACCCCAACCATGTAAACTAAAGAGGCCTGTTGCAGCCTGAGTTTCTCTGCTTGCGTATGGTCTGCATTACAATCTGTCTCGTTCAATGACACTGCTGCCTGGGGTATCCCAATTTGTATGATAACCTACCCCAACCATGTAAACTTAAGAGGCCTGTTGCAGCCTGAGTTTCTCTGCTTGCGTATGGTCTGCATTACAATCTGTCTCTTTCAATGACACTGCTGCCTGGGGTATCCCAATTTGTATGATAACCTACCCCAACCATGTAAACTAAAGAGGCCTGTTGCAGCCCGAGCTTCTCTGCTTGCGTATGGTCTGCATTACAATCTGTCTTTTTCAATGACACTGCTGCCTGGGGTATCCCAATTTGTAAGATAACCTACCCCAACCATGTAAACTAAAGAGGCCTGTTGCAGCCTGAGTTTCTCTGCTTGCGTATGGTCTGCATTACAATCTGTCTCGTTCAATGACACTGCTGCCTGGGGTATCCCAATTTGTAAGATAACCTACCCCAACCATGTAAACTAAAGAGGCCTGTTGCAGCCTGAGTTTCTCTGCTTGCGTATGGGTTGCATTACAATCTGTCTCTTTCAATGACACTGCTGCCTGGGGTATCCCAATTTGTAAGATAACCTACCCCAACCATGTAAACTAAAGAGGTCTGTTGCAGCCTGAGTTTCTCTGCTTGCGTATGGTCTGCATTACAATCTGTCTCTTTCAATGACACTGCTGCCTGGGGTATCCCAATTTGTAAGATAACCTACCCCAACCATGTAAACTAAAGAGGCCTGTTGCAGCCTGAGTTTCTCTGCTTGCGTATGGTCTGCATTACAATCTGTCTCTTTCAATGACACTGCTGCCTGGGGTATCCCAATTTGTAAGATAACCTACCCCAACCATGTAAACTAAAGAGGCCTGTTGCAGCCTGAGTTTCTCTGCTTGCGTATGGTCTGCATTACAATCTGTCTCTTTCAATGACACTGCTGCCTGGGGTATCCCAATTTGTAAGATAACCTACCCCAACCATGTAAACTAAAGAGGCCTGTTGCAGCCTGAGTTTCTCTGCTTGCATATGGTCTGCATTACAATCTGTCTCGTTCAATGACACTGCTGCCTGGGGTATCCCAATGTGTAAGATAACCTACCCCAACCATGTAAACTAAAGAGGCCTATTGCAGCCTGAGTTTCTCTGCTTGCGTATGGTCTGCATTGCAATCTGTCTCGTTCAATGACACTGCTGCCTGGGGTATCCCAATTTGTAAGATAACCTACCCCAACCATGTAAACTAAAGAGGCCTGTTGCAGCCTGAGTTTCTCTGCTTGCGTATGGTCTGCATTACAATCTGTCTCTTTCAATGACACTGCTGCCTGGGGTATCCCAATTTTTAAGATAACCTACCCCAACCATGTAAACTAAAGAGGCCTGTTGCAGCCTGAGTTTCTCTGCTTGCGTATGGTCTGCATTACAATCTGTCTCGTTCAATGACACTGCTGCCTGGGGTATCCCAATTTGTAAGATAACCTACCCCAACCATGTAAACTTAAGAGGCCTGTTGCAGCCTGAGTTTCTCTGCTTGCGTATGGTCTGCATTACAATCTGTCTCGTTCAATGACACTGCTGCCTGGGGTATCCCAATTTGTAAGATAACCTACCCCAACCATGTAAACTAAAGAGGCCTGTTGCAGCCTGAGTTTCTCTGCTTGCGTATGGTCTGCATTACAATCTGTCTCTTTCAATGACACTGCTGCCTGGGGTATCTCAATTTGTAAGATAACCTACCCCAACCATGTAAACTAAAGAGGCCTGTTGCAGCCTGAGTTTCTCTGCTTGCGTATGGTCTGCATTACAATCTGTCTCGTTCAATGACACTGCTGCCCGGGGTATCCCAATTTGTAAGATAACCTACCCCAACCATGTAAACTAAAGAGGCCTGTTGCAGCCTGAGTTTCTCTGCTTGCGTATGGTCTGCATTACAATCTGTCTCGTTCAATGACACTGCTGCCTGGGGTATCCCAATTTGTAAGATAACCTACCCCAACCACGTAAACTAAAGAGGCCTGTTGCAGCCTGAGTTTCTCTGCTTGCGTATGGTCTGCATTACAATCTGTCTCTTTCAATGACACTGCTGCCTGGGGTATCCCAATTTTTAAGATAACCTACCCAAACCATGTAAACTAAAGAGGCCTGTTGCATCCTGAGTTTCTCTGCTTGCGTATGGTCTGCATTACAATCTGTCTCGTTCAATGACACTGCTGCCTGGGGTATCCCAATTTGTAAGATAACCTACCCCAACCATGTAAACTAAAGAGGTCTGTTGCAGCCTGAGTTTCTCTGCTTGCGTATGGTCTGCATTACAATCTGTCTCTTTCAATGACACTGCTGCCTGGGGTATCTCAATTTGTTAGATAACCTACCCCAACCATGTAAACTAAAGAGGCCTGTTGCAGCCTGAGTTTCTCTGCTTGCGTATGGTCTGCATTACAATCTGTCTCGTTCAATGACACTGCTGCCTGGGGTATCCCAATTTGTAAGATAACCTACCCCAACCATGTAAACTAAAGAGGCCTGTTGCAGCCTGAGTTTCTCTGCTTGCGTATGGTCTGCATTACAATCTGTCTCTTTCAATGACACTGCTGCCTGGGGTATCCCAATTTGTAAGATAACCTACCCCAACCATGTAAACTAAAGAGGCCTGTTGCAGCCTGAGTTTCTCTGCTTGCATATGGTCTGCATTACAATCTGTCTCGTTCAATGACACTGCTGCCTGGGGTATCCCAATTTGTAAGATAACATACCCCAACCATGTAAACTAAAGAGGCCTGTTGCAGCCTGAGTTTCTCTGCTTGCGTATGGTCTGCATTACAATCTGTCTCGTTCAATGACACTGCTGCCTGGGGTATCCCAATTTGTAAGATAACCTACCCCAACCATGTAAACTAAAGAGGCCTGTTGCAGCCTGAGTTTCTCTGCTTGCATATGGTCTGCATTACAATCTGTCTCGTTCAATGACACTGCTGCCTGGGGTATCCCAATTTTTAAGATAACCTACCCCAACCATGTAAACTAAAGAGGCCTGTTGCAGCCTGAGTTTCTCTGCTTGCGTATGGTCTGCATTACAATCTGTCTCTTTCAATGACACTGCTGCCTGGGGTATCCCAATTTTTAAGATAACCTACCCCAACCATGTAAACTAAAGAGGCCTGTTGCAGCCTGAGTTTCTCTGCTTGCGTATGGTCTGCATTACAATCTGTCTCGTTCAATGACACTGCTGCCTGGGGTATCCCAATTTGTAAGATAACCTACCCCAACCATGTAAACTTAAGAGGCCTGTTGCAGCCTGAGTTTCTCTGCTTGCGTATGGTCTGCATTACAATCTGTCTCTTTCAATGACACTGCTGCCTGGGGTATCCCAATTTGTAAGATAACCTACCCCAACCATGTAAACTAAAGAGGCCTGTTGCAGCCCGAGCTTCTCTGCTTGCGTATGGTCTGCATTACAATCTGTCTTTTTCAATGACACTGCTGCCTGGGGTATCCCAATTTGTAAGATAACCTACCCCAACCATGTAAACTAAAGAGGCCTGTTGCAGCCTGAGTTTCTCTGCTTGCGTATGGTCTGCATTACAATCTGTCTCGTTCAATGACACTGCTGCCTGGGGTATCCCAATTTGTAAGATAACCTACCCCAACCATGTAAACTAAAGAGGCCTGTTGCAGCCTGAGTTTCTCTGCTTGCGTATGGTTTGCATTACAATCTGTCTCTTTCAATGACACTGCTGCCTGGGGTATCCCAATTTGTAAGATAACCTACCCCAACCATGTAAACTAAAGAGGTCTGTTGCGGCCTGAGTTTCTCTGCTTGCGTATGGTCTGCATTACAATCTGTCTCTTTCAATGACACTGCTGCCTGGGGTATCCCAATTTGTAAGATAACCTACCCCAACCATGTAAACTAAAGAGGCCTGTTGCAGCCTGAGTTTCTCTGCTTGCGTATGGTCTGCATTACAATCTGTCTCGTTCAATGACACTGCTGCCTGGGGTATCCCAATTTGTAAGATAACCTACCCCAACCATGTAAACTAAAGAGGCCTGTTGCAGCCTGAGTATCTCTGCTTGCGTATGGTCTGCATTACAATCTGTCTCGTTCAATGACACTGCTGCCTGGGGTATCCCAATTTGTAAGATAACCTACCCCAACCATGTAAACTAAAGAGGCCTGTTGCAGCCTGAGTTTCTCTGCTTGCGTATGGTCTGCATTACAATCTGTCTCTTTCAATGACACTGCTGCCTGGGGTATCCCAATTTTTAAGATAACCTACCCCAACCATGTAAACTAAAGAGGCCTGTTGCAGCCTGAGTTTCTCTGCTTGCGTATGGTCTGCATTACAATCTGTCTCTTTCAATGACACTGCTGCCTGGGGTATCCCAATTTGTAAGATAACCTACCCCAACCATGTAAACTAAAGAGGCCTGTTGCAGCCTGAGTTTCTCTGCTTGCGTATGGTCTGCATTACAATCTGTCTCTTTCAATGACACTGCTGCCTGGGGTATCCCAATTTGTAAGATAACCTACCCCAACCATGTAAACTAAAGAGGTCTGTTGCAGCCTGAGTTTCTCTGCTTGCGTATGGTCTGCATTACAATCTGTCTCTTTCAATGACACTGCTGCCTGGGGTATCTCAATTTGTTAGATAACCTACCCCAACCATGTAAACTAAAGAGGCCTGTTGCAGCCTGAGTTTCTCTGCTTGCGTATGGTCTGCATTACAATCTGTCTCGTTCAATGACACTGCTGCCTGGGGTATCCCAATTTGTAAGATAACCTACCCCAACCATGTAAACTAAAGAGGCCTGTTGCAGCCTGAGTTTCTCTGCTTGCGTATGGTCTGCATTACAATCTGTCTCTTTCAATGACACTGCTGCCTGGGGTATCCCAATTTGTAAGATAACCTACCCCAACCATGTAAACTAAAGAGGCCTGTTGCAGCCTGAGTTTCTCTGCTTGCATATGGTCTGCATTACAATCTGTCTCGTTCAATGACACTGCTGCCTGGGGTATCCCAATTTGTAAGATAACATACCCCAACCATGTAAACTAAAGAGGCCTGTTGCAGCCTGAGTTTCTCTGCTTGCGTATGGTCTGCATTACAATCTGTCTCGTTCAATGACACTGCTGCCTGGGGTATCCCAATTTGTAAGATAACCTACCCCAACCATGTAAACTAAAGAGGCCTGTTGCAGCCTGAGTTTCTCTGCTTGCATATGGTCTGCATTACAATCTGTCTCGTTCAATGACACTGCTGCCTGGGGTATCCCAATTTTTAAGATAACCTACCCCAACCATGTAAACTAAAGAGGCCTGTTGCAGCCTGAGTTTCTCTGCTTGCGTATGGTCTGCATTACAATCTGTCTCTTTCAATGACACTGCTGCCTGGGGTATCCCAATTTTTAAGATAACCTACCCCAACCATGTAAACTAAAGAGGCCTGTTGCAGCCTGAGTTTCTCTGCTTGCGTATGGTCTGCATTACAATCTGTCTCGTTCAATGACACTGCTGCCTGGGGTATCCCAATTTGTAAGATAACCTACCCCAACCATGTAAACTTAAGAGGCCTGTTGCAGCCTGAGTTTCTCTGCTTGCGTATGGTCTGCATTACAATCTGTCTCTTTCAATGACACTGCTGCCTGGGGTATCCCAATTTGTAAGATAACCTACCCCAACCATGTAAACTAAAGAGGCCTGTTGCAGCCCGAGCTTCTCTGCTTGCGTATGGTCTGCATTACAATCTGTCTTTTTCAATGACACTGCTGCCTGGGGTATCCCAATTTGTAAGATAACCTACCCCAACCATGTAAACTAAAGAGGCCTGTTGCAGCCTGAGTTTCTCTGCTTGCGTATGGTCTGCATTACAATCTGTCTCGTTCAATGACACTGCTGCCTGGGGTATCCCAATTTGTAAGATAACCTACCCCAACCATGTAAACTAAAGAGGCCTGTTGCAGCCTGAGTTTCTCTGCTTGCATATGGTCTGCATTACAATCTGTCTCGTTCAATGACACTGCTGCCTGGGGTATCCCAATTTTTAAGATAACCTACCCCAACCATGTAAACTAAAGAGGCCTGTTGCAGCCTGAGTTTCTCTGCTTGCGTATGGTCTGCATTACAATCTGTCTCGTTCAATGACACTGCTGCCTGGGGTATCCCAATTTGTAAGATAACCTACCCCAACCATGTAAACTTAAGAGGCCTGTTGCAGCCTGAGTTTCTCTGCTTGCGTATGGTCTGCATTACAATCTGTCTCTTTCAATGACACTGCTGCCTGGGGTATCCCAATTTGTAAGATAACCTACCCCAACCATGTAAACTAAAGAGGCCTGTTGCAGCCCGAGCTTCTCTGCTTGCGTATGGTCTGCATTACAATCTGTCTTTTTCAATGACACTGCTGCCTGGGGTATCCCAATTTGTAAGATAACCTACCCCAACCATGTAAACTAAAGAGGCCTGTTGCAGCCTGAGTTTCTCTGCTTGCGTATGGTCTGCATTACAATCTGTCTCGTTCAATGACACTGCTGCCTGGGGTATCCCAATTTGTAAGATAACCTACCCCAACCATGTAAACTAAAGAGGCCTGTTGCAGCCTGAGTTTCTCTGCTTGCGTATGGTTTGCATTACAATCTGTCTCTTTCAATGACACTGCTGCCTGGGGTATCCCAATTTGTAAGATAACCTACCCCAACCATGTAAACTAAAGAGGACTGTTGCAGCCTGAGTTTCTCTGCTTGCGTATGGTCTGCATTACAATCTGTCTCGTTCAATGACACTGCTGCCTGGGGTATCCCAATTTGTAAGATAACCTACCCCAACCATGTAAACTAAAGAGGCCTGTTGCAGCCTGAGTTTCTCTGCTTGCATATGGTCTGCATTACAATCTGTCTCGTTCAATGACACTGCTGCCTGGGGTATCCCAATTTGTAAGATAACATACCCCAACCATGTAAACTAAAGAGGCCTGTTGCAGCCTGAGTTTCTCTGCTTGCGTATGGTCTGCATTACAATCTGTCTCGTTCAATGACACTGCTGCCTGGGGTATCCCAATTTGTAAGATAACCTACCCCAACCATGTAAACTAAAGAGGCCTGTTGCAGCCTGAGTTTCTCTGCTTGCATATGGTCTGCATTACAATCTGTCTCGTTCAATGACACTGCTGCCTGGGGTATCCCAATTTTTAAGATAACCTACCCCAACCATGTAAACTAAAGAGGCCTGTTGCAGCCTGAGTTTCTCTGCTTGCGTATGGTCTGCATTACAATCTGTCTCTTTCAATGACACTGCTGCCTGGGGTATCCCAATTTTTAAGATAACCTACCCCAACCATGTAAACTAAAGAGGCCTGTTGCAGCCTGAGTTTCTCTGCTTGCGTATGGTCTGCATTACAATCTGTCTCGTTCAATGACACTGCTGCCTGGGGTATCCCAATTTGTAAGATAACCTACCCCAACCATGTAAACTTAAGAGGCCTGTTGCAGCCTGAGTTTCTCTGCTTGCGTATGGTCTGCATTACAATCTGTCTCTTTCAATGACACTGCTGCCTGGGGTATCCCAATTTGTAAGATAACCTACCCCAACCATGTAAACTAAAGAGGCCTGTTGCAGCCCGAGCTTCTCTGCTTGCGTATGGTCTGCATTACAATCTGTCTTTTTCAATGACACTGCTGCCTGGGGTATCCCAATTTGTAAGATAACCTACCCCAACCATGTAAACTAAAGAGGCCTGTTGCAGCCTGAGTTTCTCTGCTTGCGTATGGTCTGCATTACAATCTGTCTCGTTCAATGACACTGCTGCCTGGGGTATCCCAATTTGTAAGATAACCTACCCCAACCATGTAAACTAAAGAGGCCTGTTGCAGCCTGAGTTTCTCTGCTTGCGTATGGTTTGCATTACAATCTGTCTCTTTCAATGACACTGCTGCCTGGGGTATCCCAATTTGTAAGATAACCTACCCCAACCATGTAAACTAAAGAGGTCTGTTGCGGCCTGAGTTTCTCTGCTTGCGTATGGTCTGCATTACAATCTGTCTCTTTCAATGACACTGCTGCCTGGGGTATCCCAATTTGTAAGATAACCTACCCCAACCATGTAAACTAAAGAGGCCTGTTGCAGCCTGAGTTTCTCTGCTTGCGTATGGTCTGCATTACAATCTGTCTCGTTCAATGACACTGCTGCCTGGGGTATCCCAATTTGTAAGATAACCTACCCCAACCATGTAAACTAAAGAGGCCTGTTGCAGCCTGAGTATCTCTGCTTGCGTATGGTCTGCATTACAATCTGTCTCGTTCAATGACACTGCTGCCTGGGGTATCCCAATTTGTAAGATAACCTACCCCAACCATGTAAACTAAAGAGGCCTGTTGCAGCCTGAGTTTCTCTGCTTGCGTATGGTCTGCATTACAATCTGTCTCTTTCAATGACACTGCTGCCTGGGGTATCCCAATTTTTAAGATAACCTACCCCAACCATGTAAACTAAAGAGGCCTGTTGCAGCCTGAGTTTCTCTGCTTGCGTATGGTCTGCATTACAATCTGTCTCTTTCAATGACACTGCTGCCTGGGGTATCCCAATTTGTAAGATAACCTACCCCAACCATGTAAACTAAAGAGGCCTGTTGCAGCCTGAGTTTCTCTGCTTGCGTATGGTCTGCATTACAATCTGTCTCTTTCAATGACACTGCTGCCTGGGGTATCCCAATTTGTAAGATAACCTACCCCAACCATGTAAACTAAAGAGGCCTGTTGCAGCCTGAGTTTCTCTGCTTGCGTATGGTCTGCATTACAATCTGTCTCGTTCAATGACACTGCTGCCTGGGGTATCCCAATTTGTAAGATAACCTACCCCAACCATGTAAACTAAAGAGGCCTGTTGCAGCCTGAGTTTCTCTGCTTGCGTATGGTCTGCATTACAATCTGTCTCTTTCAATGACACTGCTGCCTGGGGTATCCCAATTTTTAAGATAACCTACCCCAACCATGTAAACTAAAGAGGCCTGTTGCAGCCTGAGTTTCTCTGCTTGCGTATGGTCTGCATTACAATCTGTCTCGTTCAATGACACTGCTGCCTGGGGTATCCCAATTTGTATGATAACCTACCCCAACCATGTAAACTAAAGAGGCCTGTTGCAGCCCGAGCTTCTCTGCTTGCGTATGGTCTGCATTACAATCTGTCTTTTTCAATGACACTGCTGCCTGGGGTATCCCAATTTGTAAGATAACCTACCCCAACCATGTAAACTAAAGAGGCCTGTTGCAGCCTGAGTTTCTCTGCTTGCGTATGGTCTGCATTACAATCTGTCTCGTTCAATGACACTGCTGCCTGGGGTATCCCAATTTGTAAGATAACCTACCCCAACCATGTAAACTAAAGAGGCCTGTTGCAGCCTGAGTTTCTCTGCTTGCGTATGGGTTGCATTACAATCTGTCTCTTTCAATGACACTGCTGCCTGGGGTATCCCAATTTGTAAGATAACCTACCCCAACCATGTAAACTAAAGAGGTCTGTTGCAGCCTGAGTTTCTCTGCTTGCGTATGGTCTGCATTACAATCTGTCTCATTCAATGACACTGCTGCCTGGGGTATCCCGATTTGTAAGATAACCTACCCCAACCATGTAAACTAAAGAGGCCTGTTGCAGCCTGAGTTTCTCTGCTTGCGTATGGTCTGCATTACAATCTGTCTCTTTCAATGACACTGCTGCCTGGGGTATCCCAATTTGTAAGATAACCTACCCCAACCATGTAAACTAAAGAGGCCTGTTGCAGCCTGAGTTTCTCTGCTTGCATATGGTCTGCATTACAATCTGTCTCGTTCAATGACACTGCTGCCTGGGGTATCCCAATTTGTAAGATAACCTACCCCAACCATGTAAACTAAAGAGGCCTGTTGCAGCCTGAGTTTCTCTGCTTGCATATGGTCTGCATTACAATCTGTCTCGTTCAATGACACTGCTGCCTGGGGTATCCCAATGTGTAAGATAACCTACCCCAACCATGTAAACTAAAGAGGCCTGTTGCAGCCTGAGTTTCTCTGCTTGCGTATGGTCTGCATTACAATCTGTCTCGTTCAATGACACTGCTGCCTGGGGTATCCCAATTTGTAAGATAACCTACCCCAACCATGTAAACTAAAGAGGCCTGTTGCAGCCTGAGTTTCTCTGCTTGCGTATGGTCTGCATTACAATCTGTCTCTTTCAATGACACTGCTGCCTGGGGTATCCCAATTTTTAAGATAACCTACCCCAACCATGTAAACTAAAGAGGCCTGTTGCAGCCTGAGTTTCTCTGCTTGCGTATGGTCTGCATTACAATCTGTCTCGTTCAATGACACTGCTGCCTGGGGTATCCCAATTTGTAAGATAACCTACCCCAACCATGTAAACTTAAGAGGCCTGTTGCAGCCTGAGTTTCTCTGCTTGCGTATGGTCTGCATTACAATCTGTCTCGTTCAATGACACTGCTGCCTGGGGTATCCCAATTTGTAAGATAACCTACCCCAACCATGTAAACTAAAGAGGCCTGTTGCAGCCTGAGTTTCTCTGCTTGCGTATGGTCTGCATTACAATCTGTCTCTTTCAATGACACTGCTGCCTGGGGTATCTCAATTTGTAAGATAACCTACCCCAACCATGTAAACTAAAGAGGCCTGTTGCAGCCTGAGTTTCTCTGCTTGCGTATGGTCTGCATTACAATCTGTCTCGTTCAATGACACTGCTGCCCGGGGTATCCCAATTTGTAAGATAACCTACCCCAACCATGTAAACTAAAGAGGCCTGTTGCAGCCTGAGTTTCTCTGCTTGCGTATGGTCTGCATTACAATCTGTCTCGTTCAATGACACTGCTGCCTGGGGTATCCCAATTTGTAAGATAACCTACCCCAACCACGTAAACTAAAGAGGCCTGTTGCAGCCTGAGTTTCTCTGCTTGCGTATGGTCTGCATTACAATCTGTCTCTTTCAATGACACTGCTGCCTGGGGTATCCCAATTTGTTAGATAACCTACCCCAACCATGTAAACTAAAGAGGCCTGTTGCAGCCTGAGTTTCTCTGCTTGCGTATGGTCTGCATTACAATCTGTCTCGTTCAATGACACTGCTGCCTGGGGTATCCCAATTTGTAAGATAACCTACCCCAACCATGTAAACTAAAGAGGCCTGTTGCAGCCTGAGTTTCTCTGCTTGCGTATGGTCTGCATTACAATCTGTCTCTTTCAATGACACTGCTGCCTGGGGTATCCCAATTTGTAAGATAACCTACCCCAACCATGTAAACTAAAGAGGCCTGTTGCAGCCTGAGTTTCTCTGCTTACATATGGTCTGCATTACAATCTGTCTCGTTCAATGACACTGCTGCCTGGGGTATCCCAATTTGTAAGATAACATACCCCAACCATGTAAACTAAAGAGGCCTGTTGCAGCCTGAGTTTCTCTGCTTGCGTATGGTCTGCATTACAATCTGTCTCGTTCAATGACACTGCTGCCTGGGGTATCCCAATTTGTAAGATAACCTACCCCAACCATGTAAACTAAAGAGGCCTGTTGCAGCCTGAGTTTCTCTGCTTGCATATGGTCTGCATTACAATCTGTCTCGTTCAATGACACTGCTGCCTGGGGTATCCCAATTTTTAAGATAACCTACCCCAACCATGTAAACTAAAGAGGCCTGTTGCAGCCTGAGTTTCTCTGCTTGCGTATGGTCTGCATTACAATCTGTCTCTTTCAATGACACTGCTGCCTGGGGTATCCCAATTTTTAAGATAACCTACCCCAACCATGTAAACTAAAGAGGCCTGTTGCAGCCTGAGTTTCTCTGCTTGCGTATGGTCTGCATTACAATCTGTCTCGTTCAATGACACTGCTGCCTGGGGTATCCCAATTTGTAAGATAACCTACCCCAACCATGTAAACTAAAGAGGCCTGTTGCAGCCTGAGTTTCTCTGCTTGCGTATGGTCTGCATTACAATCTGTCTCTTTCAATGACACTGCTGCCTGGGGTATCCCAATTTGTATGATAACCTACCCCAACCATGTAAACTAAAGAGGCCTGTTGCAGCCTGAGCTTCTCTGCTTGCGTATGGTCTGCATTACAATCTGTCTTTTTCAATGACACTGCTGCCTGGGGTATCCCAATTTGTAAGATAACCTACCCCAACCATGTAAACTAAGGAGGCCTGTTGCAGCCTGAGTTTCTCTGCTTGCGTATGGTCTGCATTACAATCTGTCTCGTTCAATGACCCTGCTGCCTGGGGTATCCCAATTTGTAAGATAACCTACCCCAACCATGTAAACTAAAGAGGCCTGTTGCAGCCTGAGTTTCTCTGCTTGCGTATGGTCTGCATTACAATCTGTCTCTTTCAATGACACTGCTGCCTGGGGTATCCCAATTTGTAAGATAACCTACCCCAACCATGTAAACTAAAGAGGCCTGTTGCAGCCTGAGTTTCTCTGCTTACGTATGGTTTGCATTACAATCTGTCTCTTTCAATGACACTGCTGCCTGGGGTATCCCAATTTGTAAGATAACCTACCCCAACCATGTAAACTAAAGAGGTCTGTTGCAGCCTGAGTTTCTCTGCTTGCGTATGGTCTGCATTACAATCTGTCTCTTTCAATGACACTGCTGCCTGGGGTATCCCAATTTGTATGATAACCTACCCCAACCATGTAAACTAAAGAGGCCTGTTGCAGCCTGAGCTTCTCTGCTTGCGTATGGTCTGCATTACAATCTGTCTTTTTCAATGACACTGCTGCCTGGGGTATCCCAATTTGTAAGATAACCTAACCCAACCATGTAAACTAAGGAGGCCTGTTGCAGCCTGAGTTTCTCTGCTTGCGTATGGTCTGCATTACAATCTGTCTCGTTCAATGACCCTGCTGCCTGGGGTATCCCAATTTGTAAGATAACCTACCCCAACCATGTAAACTAAAGAGGCCTGTTGCAGCCTGAGTTTCTCTGCTTGCGTATGGTTTGCATTACAATCTGTCTCTTTCAATGACACTGCTGCCTGGGGTATCCCAATTTGTAAGATAACCTACCCCAACCATGTAAACTAAAGAGGCCTGTTGCAGCCTGAGTTTCTCTGCTTGCGTATGGTCTGCATTACAATCTGTCTCTTTCAATGACACTGCTGCCTGGGGTATCCCAATTTTTAAGATAACCTAACCCAACCATGTAAACTAAAGAGGCCTGTTGCAGCCTGAGTTTCTCTGCTTGCGTATGGTCTGCATTACAATCTGTCTCGTTCAATGACACTGCTGCCTGGGGTATCCCAATTTGTAAGATAACCTACCCCAACCATGTAAACTAAAGAGGCCTGTTGCAGCCTGAGTTTCTCTGCTTGCGTATGGTCTGCATTACAATCTGTCTCTTTCAATGACACTGCTGCCTGGGGTATCCCAATTTTTAAGATAACCTACCCCAACTATGTAAACTAAAGAGGCCTGTTGCAGCCTGAGTTTCTCTGCTTGCGTATGGTCTGCATTACAATCTGTCTCTTTCAATGACACTGCTGCCTGGGGTATCCCAATTTGTAAGAAAACCTACCCCAACCATGTAAACTAAAGAGGCCTGTTGCAGCCTGAGTTTCTCTGCTTGCGTATGGTCTGCATTACAATCTGTCTCGTTCAATGACACTGCTGCCTGGGGTATCCCAATTTGTAAGATAACCTACCCCAACCATGTAAACTAAAGAGGCCTGTTGCAGCCTGAGTTTCTCTGCTTGCGTATGGTTTGCATTACAATCTGTCTTTTTCAATGACACTGCTGCCTGGGGTATCCCAATTTGTAAGATAACCTACCCCAACCATGTAAACTAAAGAGGCCTGTTGCAGCCTGAGTTTCTCTGCTTGCGTATGGTCTGCATTACAATCTGTCTCGTTCAATGACACTGCTGCCTGGGGTATCCCAATTTGTAAGATAACCTACCCCAACCATGTAAACTAAAGAGGTCTGTTGCAGCCTGAGTTTCTCTGCTTGCGTATGGTCTGCATTACAATCTGTCTCTTTCAATGACACTGCTGCCTGGGGTATCCCAATTTGTTAGATAACCTACCCCAACCATGTAAACTAAAGAGGCCTGTTGCAGCCTGAGTTTCTCTGCTTGCGTATGGTCTGCATTACAATCTGTCTCGTTCAATGACACTGCTGCCTGGGGTATCCCAATTTGTAAGATAACCTACCCCAACCATGTAAACTAAAGAGGCCTGTTGCAGCCTGAGTTTCTCTGCTTGCGTATGGTCTGCATTACAATCTGTCTCTTTCAATGACACTGCTGCCTGGGGTATCCCAATTTGTAAGATAACCTACCCCAACCATGTAAACTAAAGAGGCCTGTTGCAGCCTGAGTTTCTCTGCTTACATATGGTCTGCATTACAATCGGTCTCGTTCAATGACACTGCTGCCTGGGGTATCCCAATTTGTAAGATAACATACCCCAACCATGTAAACTAAAGAGGCCTGTTGCAGCCTGAGTTTCTCTGCTTGCGTATGGTCTGCATTACAATCTGTCTCGTTCAATGACACTGCTGCCTGGGGTATCCCAATTTGTAAGATAACCTACCCCAACCATGTAAACTAAAGAGGCCTGTTGCAGCCTGAGTTTCTCTGCTTGCATATGGTCTGCATTACAATCTGTCTCGTTCAATGACACTGCTGCCTGGGGTATCCCAATTTTTAAGATAACCTACCCCAACCATGTAAACTAAAGAGGCCTGTTGCAGCCTGAGTTTCTCTGCTTGCGTATGGTCTGCATTACAATCTGTCTCTTTCAATGACACTGCTGCCTGGGGTATCCCAATTTTTAAGATAACCTACCCCAACCATGTAAACTAAAGAGGCCTGTTGCAGCCTGAGTTTCTCTGCTTGCGTATGGTCTGCATTACAATCTGTCTCGTTCAATGACACTGCTGCCTGGGGTATCCCAATTTGTAAGATAACCTACCCCAACCATGTAAACTAAAGAGGCCTGTTGCAGCCTGAGTTTCTCTGCTTGCGTATGGTCTGCATTACAATCTGTCTCTTTCAATGACACTGCTGCCTGGGGTATCACAATTTGTATGATAACCTACCCCAACCATGTAAACTAAAGAGGCCTGTTGCAGCCTGAGCTTCTCTGCTTGCGTATGGTCTGCATTACAATCTGTCTTTTTCAATGACACTGCTGCCTGGGGTATCCCAATTTGTAAGATAACCTACCCCAACCATGTAAACTAAGGAGGCCTGTTGCAGCCTGAGTTTCTCTGCTTGCGTATGGTCTGCATTACAATCTGTCTCGTTCAATGACCCTGCTGCCTGGGGTATCCCAATTTGTAAGATAACCTACCCCAACCATGTAAACTAAAGAGGCCTGTTGCAGCCTGAGTTTCTCTGCTTGCGTATGGTCTGCATTACAATCTGTCTCTTTCAATGACACTGCTGCCTGGGGTATCCCAATTTGTAAGATAACCTACCCCAACCATGTAAACTAAAGAGGTCTGTTGCAGCCTGAGTTTCTCTGCTTGCGTATGGTCTGCATTACAATCTGTCTCTTTCAATGACACTGCTGCCTGGGGTATCCCAATTTGTAAGATAACCTACCCCAACCATGTAAACTAAAGAGGCCTGTTGCAGCCTGAGTTTCTCTGCTTGCGTATGGTCTGCATTACAATCTGTCTCTTTCAATGACACTGCTGCCTGGGGTATCACAATTTGTATGATAACCTACCCCAACCATGTAAACTAAAGAGGCCTGTTGCAGCCTGAGCTTCTCTGCTTGCGTATGGTCTGCATTACAATCTGTCTTTTTCAATGACACTGCTGCCTGGGGTATCCCAATTTGTAAGATAACCTACCCCAACCATGTAAACTAAGGAGGCCTGTTGCAGCCTGAGTTTCTCTGCTTGCGTATGGTCTGCATTACAATCTGTCTCGTTCAATGACACTGCTGCCTGGGGTATCCCAATTTGTAAGATAACCTACCCCAACCATGTAAACTAAAGAGGCCTGTTGCAGCCTGAGTTTCTCTGCTTGCGTATGGTCTGCATTACAATCTGTCTCTTTCAATGACACTGCTGCCTGGGGTATCCCAATTTTTAAGATAACCTACCCCAACTATGTAAACTAAAGAGGCCTGTTGCAGCCTGAGTTTCTCTGCTTGCGTATGGTCTGCATTACAATCTGTCTCTTTCAATGACACTGCTGCCTGGGGTATCCCAATTTGTAAGAAAACCTACCCCAACCATGTAAACTAAAGAGGCCTGTTGCAGCCTGAGTTTCTCTGCTTGCGTATGGTCTGCATTACAATCTGTCTCGTTCAATGACACTGCTGCCTGGGGTATCCCAATTTGTAAGATAACCTACCCCAACCATGTAAACTAAAGAGGCCTGTTGCAGCCTGAGTTTCTCTGCTTGCGTATGGTTTGCATTACAATCTGTCTCTTTCAATGACACTGCTGCCTGGGGTATCCCAATTTGTAAGATAACCTACCCCAACCATGTAAACTAAAGAGGCCTGTTGCAGCCTGAGTTTCTCTGCTTGCGTATGGTCTGCATTACAATCTGTCTCGTTCAATGACACTGCTGCCTGGGGTATCCCAATTTGTAAGATAACCTACCCCAACCATGTAAACTAAAGAGGCCTGTTGCAGCCTGAGTTTCTCTGCTTGCGTATGGTCTGCATTACAATCTGTCTCTTTCAATGACACTGCTGCCTGGGGTATCCCAATTTTTAAGATAACCTAACCCAACCATGTAAACTAAAGAGGCCTGTTGCAGCCTGAGTTTCTCTGCTTGCGTATGGTCTGCATTACAATCTGTCTCGTTCAATGACACTGCTGCCTGGGGTATCCCAATTTGTAAGATAACCTACCCCAACCATGTAAACTAAAGAGGCCTGTTGCAGCCTGAGTTTCTCTGCTTGCGTATGGTCTGCATTACAATCTGTCTCTTTCAATGACACTGCTGCCTGGGGTATCCCAATTTTTAAGATAACCTACCCCAACTATGTAAACTAAAGAGGCCTGTTGCAGCCTGAGTTTCTCTGCTTGCGTATGGTCTGCATTACAATCTGTCTCGTTCAATGACACTGCTGCCTGGGGTATCCCAATTTGTAAGATAACCTACCCCAACCATGTAAACTAAAGAGGCCTGTTGCAGCCTGAGTTTCTCTGCTTGCGTATGGTCTGCATTACAATCTGTCTCTTTCAATGACACTGCTGCCTGGGGTATCCCAATTTTTAAGATAACCTACCCCAACCATGTAAACTAAAGAGGCCTGTTGCAGCCTGAGTTTCTCTGCTTGCGTATGGTCTGCATTACAATCTGTCTCGTTCAATGACACTGCTGCCTGGGGTATCCCAATTTGTAAGATAACCTACCCCAACCATGTAAACTAAAGAGGCCTGTTGCAGCCTGAGTTTCTCTGCTTGCGTATGGTCTGCATTACAATCTGTCTCGTTCAATGACACTGCTGCCTGGGGTATCCCAATTTGTATGATAACCTACCCCAACCATGTAAACTAAAGAGGCCTGTTGCAGCCTGAGCTTCTCTGCTTGCGTATGGTCTGCATTACAATCTGTCTTTTTCAATGACACTGCTGCCTGGGGTATCCCAATTTGTAAGATAACCTACCCCAACCATGTAAACTAAAGAGGCCTGTTGCAGCCTGAGTTTCTCTGCTTGCGTATGGTTTGCATTACAATCTGTCTCTTTCAATGACACTGCTGCCTGGGGTATCCCAATTTGTAAGATAACCTACCCCAACCATGTAAACTAAAGAGGCCTGTTGCAGCCTGAGTTTCTCTGCTTGCGTATGGTCTGCATTACAATCTGTCTCGTTCAATGACACTGCTGCCTGGGGTATCCCAATTTGTAAGATAACCTACCCCAACCATGTAAACTAAAGAGGCCTGTTGCAGCCTGAGTTTCTCTGCTTGCGTATGGTCTGCATTACAATCTGTCTCGTTCAATGACACTGCTGCCTGGGGTATCCCAATTTGTATGATAACCTACCCCAACCATGTAAACTAAAGAGGCCTGTTGCAGCCTGAGCTTCTCTGCTTGCGTATGGTCTGCATTACAATCTGTCTTTTTCAATGACACTGCTGCCTGGGGTATCCCAATTTGTAAGATAACCTACCCCAACCATGTAAACTAAAGAGGCCTGTTGCAGCCTGAGTTTCTCTGCTTGCGTATGGTCTGCATTACAATCTGTCTCTTTCAATGACACTGCTGCCTGGGGTATCCCAATTTGTAAGATAACCTACCCCAACCATGTAAACTAAAGAGGCCTGTTGCAGCCTGAGTTTCTCTGCCTGCGTATGGTCTGCATTACAATCTGTCTCGTTCAATGACACTGCTGCCTGGGGTATCCCAATTTGTAAGATAACCTACCCCAACCATGTAAACTAAAGAGGCCTGTTGCAGCCTGAGTTTCTCTGCTTGCGTATGGTCTGCATTACAATCTGTCTCGTTCAATGACACTGCTGCCTGGGGTATCCCAATTTGTAAGATAACCTACCCCAACCATGTAAACTAAAGAGGTCTGTTGCAGCCTGAGTTTCTCTGCTTGCGTATGGTCTGCATTACAATCTGTCTCTTTCAATGACACTGCTGCCTGGGGTATCCCAATTTGTTAGATAACCTACCCCAACCATGTAAACTAAAGAGGCCTGTTGCAGCCTGAGTTTCTCTGCTTGCGTATGGTCTGCATTACAATCTGTCTCGTTCAATGACACTGCTGCCTGGGGTATCCCAATTTGTAAGATAACCTACCCCAACCATGTAAACTAAAGAGGCCTGTTGCAGCCTGAGTTTCTCTGCTTGCGTATGGTCTGCATTACAATCTGTCTCTTTCAATGACACTGCTGCCTGGGGTATCCCAATTTGTAAGATAACCTACCCCAACCATGTAAACTAAAGAGGCCTGTTGCAGCCTGAGTTTCTCTGCTTACATATGGTCTGCATTACAATCTGTCTCGTTCAATGACACTGCTGCCTGGGGTATCCCAATTTGTAAGATAACATACCCCAACCATGTAAACTAAAGAGGCCTGTTGCAGCCTGAGTTTCTCTGCTTGCGTATGGTCTGCATTACAATCTGTCTCGTTCAATGACACTGCTGCCTGGGGTATCCCAATTTGTAAGATAACCTACCCCAACCATGTAAACTAAAGAGGCCTGTTGCAGCCTGAGTTTCTCTGCTTGCATATGGTCTGCATTACAATCTGTCTCGTTCAATGACACTGCTGCCTGGGGTATCCCAATTTTTAAGATAACCTACCCCAACCATGTAAACTAAAGAGGCCTGTTGCAGCCTGAGTTTCTCTGCTTGCGTATGGTCTGCATTACAATCTGTCTCTTTCAATGACACTGCTGCCTGGGGTATCCCAATTTTTAAGATAACCTACCCCAACCATGTAAACTAAAGAGGCCTGTTGCAGCCTGAGTTTCTCTGCTTGCGTATGGTCTGCATTACAATCTGTCTCGTTCAATGACACTGCTGCCTGGGGTATCCCAATTTGTAAGATAACCTACCCCAACCATGTAAACTAAAGAGGCCTGTTGCAGCCTGAGTTTCTCTGCTTGCGTATGGTCTGCATTACAATCTGTCTCTTTCAATGACACTGCTGCCTGGGGTATCACAATTTGTATGATAACCTACCCCAACCATGTAAACTAAAGAGGCCTGTTGCAGCCTGAGCTTCTCTGCTTGCGTATGGTCTGCATTACAATCTGTCTTTTTCAATGACACTGCTGCCTGGGGTATCCCAATTTGTAAGATAACCTACCCCAACCATGTAAACTAAGGAGGCCTGTTGCAGCCTGAGTTTCTCTGCTTGCGTATGGTCTGCATTACAATCTGTCTCGTTCAATGACCCTGCTGCCTGGGGTATCCCAATTTGTAAGATAACCTACCCCAACCATGTAAACTAAAGAGGCCTGTTGCAGCCTGAGTTTCTCTGCTTGCGTATGGTCTGCATTACAATCTGTCTCTTTCAATGACACTGCTGCCTGGGGTATCCCAATTTGTAAGATAACCTACCCCAACCATGTAAACTAAAGAGGCCTGTTGCAGCCTGAGTTTCTCTGCTTGCGTATGGTTTGCATTACAATCTGTCTCTTTCAATGACACTGCTGCCTGGGGTATCCCAATTTGTAAGATAACCTACCCCAACCATGTAAACTAAAGAGGTCTGTTGCAGCCTGAGTTTCTCTGCTTGTGTATGGTCTGCATTACAATCTGTCTCTTTCAATGACACTGCTGCCTGGGGTATCCCAATTTGTATGATAACCTACCCCAACCATGTAAACTAAAGAGGCCTGTTGCAGCCTGAGCTTCTCTGCTTGCGTATGGTCTGCATTACAATCTGTCTTTTTCAATGACACTGCTGCCTGGGGTATCCCAATTTGTAAGATAACCTAACCCAACCATGTAAACTAAGGAGGCCTGTTGCAGCCTGAGTTTCTCTGCTTGCGTATGGTCTGCATTACAATCTGTCTCGTTCAATGACCCTGCTGCCTGGGGTATCCCAATTTGTAAGATAACCTACCCCAACCATGTAAACTAAAGAGGCCTGTTGCAGCCTGAGTTTCTCTGCTTGCGTATGGTTTGCATTACAATCTGTCTCTTTCAATGACACTGCTGCCTGGGGTATCCCAATTTGTAAGATAACCTACCCCAACCATGTAAACTAAAGAGGCCTGTTGCAGCCTGAGTTTCTCTGCTTGCGTATGGTCTGCATTACAATCTGTCTCGTTCAATGACACTGCTGCCTGGGGTATCCCAATTTGTAAGATAACCTACCCCAACCATGTAAACTAAAGAGGCCTGTTGCAGCCTGAGTTTCTCTGCTTGCGTATGGTCTGCATTACAATCTGTCTCTTTCAATGACACTGCTGCCTGGGGTATCCCAATTTTTAAGATAACCTAACCCAACCATGTAAACTAAAGAGGCCTGTTGCAGCCTGAGTTTCTCTGCTTGCGTATGGTCTGCATTACAATCTGTCTCGTTCAATGACACTGCTGCCTGGGGTATCCCAATTTGTAAGATAACCTACCCCAACCATGTAAACTAAAGAGGCCTGTTGCAGCCTGAGTTTCTCTGCTTGCGTATGGTCTGCATTACAATCTGTCTCTTTCAATGACACTGCTGCCTGGGGTATCCCAATTTTTAAGATAACCTACCCCAACTATGTAAACTAAAGAGGCCTGTTGCAGCCTGAGTTTCTCTGCTTGCGTATGGTCTGCATTACAATCTGTCTCTTTCAATGACACTGCTGCCTGGGGTATCCCAATTTGTAAGAAAACCTACCCCAACCATGTAAACTAAAGAGGCCTGTTGCAGCCTGAGTTTCTCTGCTTGCGTATGGTCTGCATTACAATCTGTCTCGTTCAATGACACTGCTGCCTGGGGTATCCCAATTTGTAAGATAACCTACCCCAACCATGTAAACTAAAGAGGCCTGTTGCAGCCTGAGTTTCTCTGCTTGCGTATGGTTTGCATTACAATCTGTCTCTTTCAATGACACTGCTGCCTGGGGTATCCCAATTTGTAAGATAACCTACCCCAACCATGTAAACTAAAGAGGCCTGTTGCAGCCTGAGTTTCTCTGCTTGCGTATGGTCTGCATTACAATCTGTCTCGTTCAATGACACTGCTGCCTGGGGTATCCCAATTTGTAAGATAACCTACCCCAACCATGTAAACTAAAGAGGCCTGTTGCAGCCTGAGTTTCTCTGCTTGCGTATGGTCTGCATTACAATCTGTCTCTTTCAATGACACTGCTGCCTGGGGTATCCCAATTTTTAAGATAACCTAACCCAACCATGTAAACTAAAGAGGCCTGTTGCAGCCTGAGTTTCTCTGCTTGCGTATGGTCTGCATTACAATCTGTCTCGTTCAATGACACTGCTGCCTGGGGTATCCCAATTTGTAAGATAACCTACCCCAACCATGTAAACTAAAGAGGCCTGTTGCAGCCTGAGTTTCTCTGCTTGCGTATGGTCTGCATTACAATCTGTCTCTTTCAATGACACTGCTGCCTGGGGTATCCCAATTTTTAAGATAACCTACCCCAACTATGTAAACTAAAGAGGCCTGTTGCAGCCTGAGTTTCTCTGCTTGCGTATGGTCTGCATTACAATCTGTCTCGTTCAATGACACTGCTGCCTGGGGTATCCCAATTTGTAAGATAACCTACCCCAACCATGTAAACTAAAGAGGCCTGTTGCAGCCTGAGTTTCTCTGCTTGCGTATGGTCTGCATTACAATCTGTCTCTTTCAATGACACTGCTGCCTGGGGTATCCCAATTTTTAAGATAACCTACCCCAACCATGTAAACTAAAGAGGCCTGTTGCAGCCTGAGTTTCTCTGCTTGCGTATGGTCTGCATTACAATCTGTCTCGTTCAATGACACTGCTGCCTGGGGTATCCCAATTTGTAAGATAACCTACCCCAACCATGTAAACTAAAGAGGCCTGTTGCAGCCTGAGTTTCTCTGCTTGCGTATGGTCTGCATTACAATCTGTCTCGTTCAATGACACTGCTGCCTGGGGTATCCCAATTTGTATGATAACCTACCCCAACCATGTAAACTAAAGAGGCCTGTTGCAGCCTGAGCTTCTCTGCTTGCGTATGGTCTGCATTACAATCTGTCTTTTTCAATGACACTGCTGCCTGGGGTATCCCAATTTGTAAGATAACCTACCCCAACCATGTATACTAAAGAGGCCTGTTGCAGCCTGAGTTTCTCTGCTTGCGTATGGTCTGCATTACAATCTGTCTCTTTCAATGACACTGCTGCCTGGGGTATCCCAATTTGTAAGATAACCTACCCCAACCATGTAAACTAAAGAGGCCTGTTGCAGCCTGAGTTTCTCTGCCTGCGTATGGTCTGCATTACAATCTGTCTCGTTCAATGACACTGCTGCCTGGGGTATCCCAATTTGTAAGATAACCTACCCCAACCATGTAAACTAAAGAGGCCTGTTGCAGCCTGAGTTTCTCTGCTTGCGTATGGTCTGCATTACAATCTGTCTCTTTCAATGACACTGCTGCCTGGGGTATCCCAATTTTTAAGATAACCTACCCCAACCATGTAAACTAAAGAGGCCTGTTGCAGCCTGAGTTTCTCTGCTTGCGTATGGTCTGCATTACAATCTGTCTCGTTCAATGACACTGCTGCCTGGGGTATCCCAATTTGTAAGATAACCTACCCCAACCATGTAAACTAAAGAGGCCTGTTGCAGCCTGAGTTTCTCTGCTTGCGTATGGTCTGCATTACAATCTGTCTCGTTCAATGACACTGCTGCCTGGGGTATCCCAATTTGTAAGATAACCTACCCCAACCATGTAAACTAAAGAGGCCTGTTGCAGCCTGAGTTTCTCTGCTTGCGTATGGTCTGCATTACAATCTGTCTCGTTCAATGACACTGCTGCCTGGGGTATCCCAATTTGTATGATAACCTACCCCAACCATGTAAACTAAAGAGGCCTGTTGTAGCCTGAGCTTCTCTGCTTGCGTATGGTCTGCATTACAATCTGTCTTTTTCAATGACACTGCTGCCTGGGGTATCCCAATTTGTAAGATAACCTACCCCAACCATGTAAACTAAAGAGGCCTGTTGCAGCCTGAGTTTCTCTGCTTGCGTATGGTCTGCATTACAATCTGTCTCGTTCAATGACCCTGCTGCCTGGGGTATCCCAATTTGTAAGATAACCTACCCCAACCATGTAAACTAAAGAGGCCTGTTGCAGCCTGAGTTTCTCTGCTTGCGTATGGTTTGCATTACAATCTGTCTCTTTCAATGACACTGCTGCCTGGGGTATCCCAATTTGTAAGATAACCTACCCCAACCATGTAAACTAAAGAGGCCTGTTGCAGCCTGAGTTTCTCTGCTTGCGTATGGTCTGCATTACAATCTGTCTCTTTCAATGACACTGCTGCCTGGGGTATCCCAATTTGTAAGATAACCTACCCCAACCATGTAAACTAAAGAGGCCTGTTGCAGCCTGAGTTTCTCTGCTTGCGTATGGTCTGCATTACAATCTGTCTCTTTCAATGACACTGCTGCCTGGGGTATCCCAATTTGTAAGATAACCTACCCCAACCATGTAAACTAAAGAGGCCTGTTGCAGCCTGAGTTTCTCTGCTTGCATATGGTCTGCATTACAATCTGTCTCGTTCAATGACACTGCTGCCTGGGGTATCCCAATTTGTAAGATAACCTACCCCAACCATGTAAACTAAAGAGGCCTGTTGCAGCCTGAGTTTCTCTGCTTGCGTATGGTCTGCATTACAATCTGTCTCTTTCAATGACACTGCTGCCTGGGGTATCCCAATTTGGCGGATAACCTACCCCAACCATGTAAACTAAAGGTTACGTCCTTCCAGAAGGAAAACTTATGCCGAACACTATTTTTGTTGGGGGCATTGACCTTTGGATTGATCGGCATGAAATTAAGGATTTTTTTTCAAAGTATGGCGCTGTAAAGAAGGTCAAAATTATTTCTCATACTTGGATTAGTGTTAAAAGTTTCTGCTCAGCTTAAAATACATTACGCCACACTGGCATCCCAAGGCACATGCTATTTAACCCTATCTGTTAAACAAAAGCATTTCTCATTCTTGGATTATTGTTAATACTTTTTGTTTATCTTAAAATACATTACGCCACACTGGCATCCCAAGGCACATGCTATTTAACCCTATCTGTTAAGCACAAGCATTTCTCATACTTGGATTATTGTTACTTTTTGTTCAGCTTAAAATATACCAGGCCACACGGGCATCCCAAGGCACATGCTGATTAACCCTATATGTTAAGCTAAAGCATTTCTCCTACTTGGATTATTGTTACTTTTTGTTCAGCTTAAAATATACCAGGCCACACGGGCATCCCAAGGCACATGCTGATTAACCCTATATGTTAAGCTAAAGCATTTCTCCTACTTGGATAATTGTTACTTTTTGTTCAGCTTAAAATATACCAGGCCACACGGGCATCCCAAGGCACATGCTGATTAACCCTATATGTTAAGCTAAAGCATTTCTCCTACTTGGATTATTGTTACTTTTTGTTCAGCTTAAAATATACCAGGCCACACGGGCATCCCAAGGCACATGCTGATTAACCCTATATGTTAAGCTAAAGCATTTCTCCTACTTGGATTATTGTTACTTTTTGTTCAGCTTGAAATATACCAGGCCACACGGGCATCCCAAGGCACATGCTATTTTAACCCTATCTGTTATACAACATAAGTGTTGATCAGCATCAGCTGCTTTATTAAGCTACTTCAGTTTGCACTTGTTTTTGACTGCTTTTAATAAACCAGGCAGCAGGGCACCCCAAAGCTGCACCTTACACCCTATCTGGTATACAACATAAGCGTTGATCAGCATCAGCTTCATTAAGCTACTTCAGTTTGCACTTCCTTTTTGACTGCTTTCAATTAACCAGGCTGCTGGGCACCCCAAAGCTGCACGTTGCACCCTATCTGTTTATACTAAATAAGCATCTACAGCCTCAGCTTTATTAAGTTATTGCATTTTGAATTGGTTTTGGTCTGCTTTAAATACACCAGGCCGCAGGGTATCCCAAACCTGCATGTTGCACCCCATCTGTTATACTAAATAAGCGTTGTTCAGCATCAGCTTTATTAAGCTATTGCATTTTGCATTGGTTTTTGTCCTGCTGCCAAAACACTAGGCCCCAGGGTATCCCAAACCTGCACTTAGCAGCCTATCTGTTATACTAAATACGCTTGTTGATCCTTCCTCAGCTTAATCAAAGTATTGCATTTTGAATTGGTTTTTGGTCTGCCTTTAACAAAAAAAAACACCAGGCCGCAGGGCATCCCAAACCTGCATTAGGCAGCCTATCTGTTATACTAAATTTGCTTGTTGATCCTTCCTCAGCTGAATCTGAGCATTGTATTTTGAATTGGTTTTTGTCCTGCAGTCAAAACACTTGCCCATATGGGCATCCCAAACCAGCACATGTCACCCTATCTGTTATACTAAATAAGCTTCTACAGGCCCTTTTTTAAATGTATTTATTTTTATTTATATAGAGCTGTAATAGATTATATAGTGAGGTAAATTTGCCATTTTGCACCATTATATAGAGAAGCTCACTGTGTAAATCTGAGGAGCAATAGTTTATACAGTATTGTGAGGTAAATTCGCTGTTTTGCATTATTATATATATCAACCTAAATCCCTGTGTAAATCTGAGGAGCAATAGTTTATATTGTGAGGTAAAGTTGCCATTTTATAGAGCAGGCCCTGTCTGAAAATCTCATTTTGCACCATTACATAGAGCAGTCCCTATATAAACCTGAGAAATAGGTTATATTGTGTGAGTTAAATCCGCTGTTGGTTTTGTAGCATTCTATAGAGCAGGCCCTGTGTAAATCTGAGGGGCAATAGCTTATATAGTGAGGTAAATTTGCCATTTTGCAGCATAATATAGAGCAGCCCCTGTGTAAATCTGAGGGGCATTAGCTTATATAGTGAGGTAAATTTGCCATTTTGCTTCATTATATAGAGCAGCTCCTGTGTAAATCTGAGGGGCAATAGTTTATATTATGAGGTAAATTCATGGTTTTGCACCATTATATGGAGCAGCCCCTGTGTAAATATGAGGGGCAATAGCTTATATAGTGAGGTAAATTTGCCATTTTGCAGCATTATATAGAGCAGCCCCTGTGTAAATCTGAGGGGCAATAGCTTATATTGTGAGGTAAATTTGCCATTTTGCTTCATTATATAGAGCAGCCCCTGTGTAAATCTGAGGGGCAATAGTTTATATTATAAGGTAAATTCATGGTTTTGCACCATTATATGGAGCAGCCCCTGTGTAAATCTGAGGGGCAATAGCTTATATTGTGAGGTAAATTTGCCATTTTGCAGCATAATATAGAGCAGGCCCTGTGTAAATCTGAGGGGCAATAGCTTATATTGTGAGGTAAATTTGCCATTTTGCAGCATAATATAGAGCAGCCCCTGTGTAAATCTGAGGGGCATTAGCTTATATAGTGAGGTAAATTTGCCATTTTGCTTCATTATTTAGAGCAGCCCCTGTGTAAATCTGAGGGGCAATAGTTTATATTATGAGGTAAATTCATGGTTTTGCACCATTATATGGAGCAGCCCCTGTGTAAATCTGAGGGGCAATAGCTTATATTGTGAGGTAAATTTGCCATTTTGCAGCATAATATAGAGCAGCCCCTGTGTAAATCTGAGGGGCATTAGCTTATATAGGCCCTTATTCATCAAGCGATAGCGCCAGGTAGTGTCTGACGAGCGCCAGGTAGCGGCAGCTAACGGCGACTACCGACTGAAGTACGCCCGGCGGCGGTCACAATGACGCATTTATCAAGCAAAATGAGGCTAGCGCCGGCGAGAGCGACGGCTAGCGCGGCATTCATCATGTAGCCGACTGCAACGAACAGCGCCGCTGCTAATCCCATCACAGCGACAGGTATGACCTGGCGCTACCTGCCGCTCTCCCATACATTTCAATGGCAGACGCTGCAATGATTGTTTTAAGTGGTTTTTGTGTTCTTGTCTTTGGCACAAAATTCAACACATGTTTATTGGGATATGTTTTATTAATCTGGCTAGTTATTTTACTTTTTTTGGAGAAAGTAGTAATTTTTACACTGTAATGTTGTGAGTGACATCTAAAATGCATCTCCTCCCACCAAACTCATTGGGCTCTTAATCGCTTGTTTTCACCACACACAGGGCTTGTAAAGCTACTTTTTAGCCAGTCCTGTTTGGCGGTCACGTTCGCTCATCGAAATTGTCAGCGCCCAAGCTATTCGGCAGCCCTGTCCTTGATGAATCTGTGGTGGTCAGAGTTTGTGCAGTCGCTGTTTTGATTCGCTATGTGGCGTCGCGAGCGTCGCTGTGCTTCGCTGCGCTGCGTTGTGCGGCGCTGTGCTGTTCATACATGTGCCCTTCTGCCATTTGCAAGGAATTCACTTCCCGCGACCCCAGTCGTTCTTAATGAATACACTGTAGTTGTGAGCGTGCATGTCCACATTATGCAGGATTTAATTCAGGCGTACAAGCTCATAACAACCCGTTATGCATTCTCATGTGTGCCACATAATCATGTAGTTGGATAGTTTTATTGTGTGATGATTTTATGAAGAAATAAGATTTGTCTTTTTCAGCACCAAGTTGTTTGGTTTTCAAGGACCTATGCATTACAGTATGTTGAACCCCCAGCTAAATGAAGCTAATAAATAATGGCGTCTTTGCCAATAGCTTGTTTTAATGCGTCAATTAACTGTTTCCGCCACTTAGCTTGCACATAGCTGATATTAGCTTGTGCCTGGTGCACGGAGCTTTTATTTTTTTTTAAATTTATTTCACAGTTGTTTTCGTCATATCCGGTTCCGGTTCCCTCCTTTGCATTTCAAAGCCTCCTAAAGGACAAAAATGTCTAGCGCTTAGGCCAATAGCTTGTTGTAATGCGTCAATTAACTTTTTCCGCCACTTAGCTTGCACATAGCTGGTATTAGCTTGTGCCTGGTGCGCGGAGCGTTTTTTTTTCAAATTTATTTCACAGTTGCTTTCGTCATATCCGGTTCCGGTTCCCTCCTTTGCGTTTCAAAGCCACCTAAATGAAAAAAATGTCTAGCGCTTAGGCCAATAGCTTGTTGTAATGCGTCAATTTACTTTTTCCGCCACTTAGCTTGCACATAGCTGATATTAGCTTGTTCCTGGTGCGCGGAGCGTTTTTTTTTTTTTTTTTTTTTTGGTGTCCCTGTCGCTTGGGTCATATCCGTTTCCTGTTTCCTCCTTAGCGTTTCCACCATGCTGCCCAGGAGACGGATCCAGCGCCTCCCCAGCTCCTCCTCAGATTCAGACCCCTCCCCCAGCCGCGTTAATGGCCAGGTGGTCAAAGTGAGTATGTTTTTCTTGCATTTTGTGTTTAAAGTGGACCAACACCCAGGAGGGATTGGCCCTGAAATCTATTAGTTTTCTGGACCAATCTGATCACTCCCCGCGGGGCATCCCCAATCTGGATGTCCTGCGTGGATGAACCCCCCTGGAGGGCCATAAACCTTAACTCAGCCCCGTCCCATCTGTGCATTCGTGAGCTGCGGATGCGTCTTGTGCTTCCCTCTAGCAGGGTGGTCCCCTGCGCCAGACATTTGTTCATGGCCTGCGCAGGCGCACTCCCTGTTAGAGTCAAACGCCACACGCGTTCTTTGGCGCTCAGAGGCAGCGGAGCTGGTATGCACGTCCAAATGGCCTTGGATGCGCATACCACAGCGGCACAGAGCGCTGTGCTAGCCTGGCGCAGTCACGTGGGAGTGTGGTCAGTGGTGTTTTTCAGCCCTTCCAAGGGGGTTTCAGACAGCGGCCCACCCCCGATTGGTGTGCCCCACCAAAGTGGACCCAAACCCAGAATATTGCTAATCCGGGGTGTGGGTCCACTTTACTCTGGTCTCAGTATAACTGTTTATGCCATAGTTCTGATGTCATGTATTGATTTGTGTTTGTTTTTCATTTCTCATAGGATTTCTGCATCCACCAATATGACTATGCCCGTGGGGGCAAGAAGCGAATTGCCATGGAGGTGAAGGCCACAGTGTCCCGGCACTTCAACACCCAGCTCACCATCCGTGCCATACAGCAGAAATGGTCCGACTTCAAGCGCCGGGACCCTGAAGGCGTGTACCGCCTATATGATGCCTACGCATCAGGTAAGTTTAAGCTTATGCTATGTTTATACTTTAGTTTAAATCATCTGCTAAGCTGTGTCCATTTGTGTTCATAATATTAAATATTTTCTTTCACCCCCTCAACACAGATAAGCGTCCTCCCCTGGGTAAACGTGGGAAGGGATTCCTCCCCCGAACCAGGCAGGCGGACTCGGGGAAGTCATCGGGGGAGGGTCCCTCTCGCGGATCCTATTTGGAGGACCCAGGGGGGGAAGGGGATGACGCCCCAGAGGAGTGTGCTGCTGGGGGGCTGGCAGGCTCAAGCCTCAGCTCCTCACACTCTGACTCTGAGGAGTCTCACCAGCCAAGGGGCCACTCTCAAGTGGGGAGTCCAAGTGGGGTGGAAGGAATGGACTCTCCCACACTCCCTGAAGGAGCAGGGAGTGAGAGGGAGGAGGGTGGCCCTTTGGCTGGGGGATCTTCCGAGCAGAGTGTGAGGAGCCGAGGCTCCCCGCCTCCTCCTCAGAGCCCTCCCTGGGCTTCAAGTGGCGGATCATCCCCTGGTGAGTGCACATTTTGTCATTGTTAGTCTGTGACAGGTTTCATCTGCCCATTTGTACTTAGCCCTTGCCATTCCTCTCTAATTTGCAGGGCATCATATAGGCGGCACCTCCATGGCCTTTTGGCGACGCATTCTCCACGGGCATAGTCATGGTAAGTGTTTGTTGTTATCCATCACATTCACTATGTTATGACATTCCTTAAAGTGGACCAACACCCATGGTTGATTGTGCTTGGAATCTCGAAGCTTCCCTGCCCAATCACCTCCCTCACCCAGGGCCCCCCCCCAAAAAAAAAACCCCACAAACTTCTTACCTCATTGGGGGTGGCAGAAGCCACCGGCGCAGCCTCCTGCGTGCCCCTCTAGATGTGTGTGCGCCTGCGCTCTCTGTTTTCTAATGGCCTGCGCGTGCGCACACACTGGAGGAGTGATGTGCGGAAGGCAGCGGCGGCGGACGGTGTCTCACTCAAATGGTGGTGCTCTGACAAAGTGGACCAAAACACAGAATAGTATCAATCCTGGGTCTTGGCCCACTTTGAAGAGACACATGTTTCCTGGTCCATAGTACAAGGTGGTTTGATAATGTACATTAACATCACAAACCCCACTACAGTGCTAGCCAACTGGCAACCACCCCTATGTTTCTGCCCACAACATGATGGGGGCTAGCAAATGTGTTATTTGGTTAAGTTGTTCCGGCTAACACATGTTGCACACTAGTAACATTCAACAATCAACTGCAAATTAGTCCTTAACATTGCACTGTCAAGGTTATTGGCACATTATCTTTAGGGGTCCATGTTGCAACCATAAATAATTTACATGAACTCATGGTCCAGGAAATATGCTTATGTTGGACAACATGTATGTAACCATGCAAGCATTTGTTTTTTCAGACTCCCTAACCAGATGGATGTCAAATAGTCAGGTGTCATTGTCCCACTAATTTTGGATTTCTCTTTTGCTTTCTCCTGACAGATGTTTCTACGCAGACGGAGCCAGTCACCATCCTCCCCACCCCAGCTCCAGGGACGGCCAGCAGCATGGGCCCCCGCCACAGCTGCGATGGTGAGTACATCCCACTTCCTATGCACTTGTGAACCCTATGTCTTCGAGTCAAATCTGCAGACATTTACAATGTACCTATGTGTTAATTTAACACACATCTAGGTTACATGTGTTTGGTCAACAATCCTACATGCCTGTCTGCATGCTTGATTGTTGCCTCACATTCTTTATTTTGCCACATTGAGTCAATTTGTGGTTTCGACACAACCAAATGGGGCTGCTTAGGTCGTGACCTCTAAGATTCTTGTCAAAACTAGTTTACGCGTTAGGACTTAGGCCCTGATGTTTGGCTGTGACTAAACACATAAATGTCCACACTGGGACTTATACCTTCTTTGATTCCCAAGAGTTAAAGTGGACCAACACCCAGGATTTTGACTATCCTGGGTCTTGGTCCACTACGGTGGGGCACCCCCGATCGGGGTGCCCCGCTGTGTGAAACCCCCCCGAACCCCCCAAACTCACCTCTCCCCGAGCCGACGGACAAGCCGCGGACAAGCGGCTCCTCCGCCTCCCGCGCGTCCCTCTTGACGCGCCCGCGCCGCCCATTCACAGACGGCCGGCGCAGGCACGCGCACGTCTAGAGGGGCACGAGGGAGGCGGCGGCGGCCGGGCGCCGCCAAAACTGAGGTAAGGAGTTTGGGGTGTTTGGGGGGGTTTCACCCCGCGGGACATCCCGATCTCGGATGTCCCGCGGGGAGGGAGGTGATCGGCCCGGGAATCTTATAGATTCCAGGGCCGATCACCGGTGGGTGTTGGTCCACTTTAAGAGTAAATGTATGCTTGGGATGTGGTGGCCAAATTTCTGCCAGCCAATAGTACTCATATAATGTTAACAAATAAGCGCACAGTGGGCAACAATGTTAATGTGAGTGTCAGCTAATTGGACACACTGACATTACATTGCTACATCTGTGTCTGTTGAGGTCACATTCCATTTATTAATTTTTTTTTTTTATACATCTCTACAGCTTGTGAAAACCAGCATCGCAGACTGTGGCGGGAGATCAGGCGTCTGAAGCTGATGCTGCTGGCCAAGAAGAGGCGGCGGCAGCGTCGTTAGGGTGGGGGAATGACTGGCCCGTTGTTTGAGGCCCTTTGTTGGGCAATGTTGGCCCTGTTGGCCACCTTTAAAATAAATCCTTTTCTATTTTCATAATTACAGTGTTGTGCCTTGGCAAGCATAGTTTAACTGTCTCCAAACCCATTTGTGTGTAAATTTTGCCATACCTTTGGAGCCATTTAATGTTTAAACAATAGTAAGCTATGGTCACAAATGTGTGGCATAAATTTACAAATACATTTATATATGTAGATCAAGATACTCATCCCTGACTGTGTTATTAGCTATGTCTTAGGAAAAACACAATTTAGAGGTGGGTTAATCAAATATATTTACAGAAAAAAATAAACAAACAAAATTAATATTCTTGGCTGGGTGGCCGGGGAGGTTGGGAGTCATTGCTAGGGGCGGTGTTGGGGGACAACAGTGCAGTAAAAAATATAGACTGCTGTTGTATGAGCTGTTGTATCAACAACAAAGTTTGGTCCTGCCGCTGGAGACATTCTTCCTGGCGCTGTATAGATTCTTGCTGGTGCTGGAGAGATTGTTCCTGGCGCTGGAGAGATTGCTCCATTAGATTGGCCAGCCGACCAAGTTCCTGGTTCTGCTGCTGGTTACGGATCAACTGGTCGATCTGGCGCTGCTGGGCCTCATTTTGTTGCTGACACATCAGCACCTGCTGTTCCAACGCCGCAATGCGCTCATTAGTTCCATCACGCGGCTGTTGGCGACTGTAGTCCTCCAGCATCCGGACCCCTAGCTCGTAAAAATCTGCACTGGTTGGTGCCACACCTCCTCTTGCTGTGGTTTGAGGCTAACAAAATAGAAAACAACATTTTAGTCCAACCGAACCAATGCAGGTATGCCCCTCCAAATCATTTGCCAAAACAGTCACTATACAACTTACCCTTGTTTGAGCCTCGGAAGCTTGGCCACATGGGACTTGGGAAGAGGTCCCAGCTTGGGGTTCTGGTTCCGCCTCCTGCCAAAACGACAAAGAAAGGAAATGTGACATGTTGCTTCATCCACTACCCACGAACATGGCAATGTGGTTATTGCTCCTCTAAATCAGCCATGTTACCTCCGTGTCGTCCGCCACAGGTAGGAGCGAGGTATCGCTGCCAGAGAGGGGCAATTCAACATCTGAGATCTCCGGCAAGTTGGCATATGCTAAACAGTCAGGTTAGTAGGTCAGTGGACAAAACTCAAATGTAACATGGATAGCCTATCGAGGCCATACCTCCACAAAGTGCAAAATTACACACTAGCCAAACGGTATCTGTTAAACTCAGATTGATAACATGTATGTTAGAGGAATAAGAGGCAATAATTGGGCCAAATAAGATCAGACACATTGCTGAAATTACACATACCCGCAATCTCCCAGATGTCTGGAGTGGGGCCCTCACTCGAGCTTGGACCTTTAAAATACATGTGGAAACACAAGTTGCCTGAAGAAAGTGCCACAAAAGTAGAGCCAAAATACATACTAGAGCAAGCTAAAACAACTTACCCTCATCTCTGGCAGCCTGAACTTGAAGGGCCCTTTCCGGACAGCCACTTCCGATATTCTGGCCAACTAAAAAACACAATTAATGGCTCTAAATATTCCTCAAACTACTAGGGTGAATGTTTGTCCAAAAATATGTCAAACAAAATGCATTGCAATCACTCCAAAAACTATTAGACTGACCCTGGGGAGGGAATAAGCACTCCAAAGAGGCATCTTCAAGTTGACAGAGCAAACATGTAGATTATTAGACTAACCAAATCGAACCAGTGTAACAGAAACAGCATAAAGGATACATTATGTATTGCTATACACACCAACAGGGTCCTGTTGACCTGCAACATCGGAAGTGGGGTCCAAAGATGAACCAGTCACTTGGCCTACCAATAAAAAAGAGGAATGAGACACATGCACTTGGGTTAAAGTGGATAAAGCAAGGTTGACACATGCACTTACCAACATCCAAAGAGTAGCTTGACTCCTGAGGAGATGCTGGGGCCAATGGTGGGGCAGCTAGGCAAAAACCAAGCAAACATTGAGCCATTGGTAATGTGCGGGCAAAAATCCAACATGCATTAAGGTGTGTGTGAGCAGCTCATTCACTAATATTCACTAATCAAGCCCAGTGTGGCTTACACATGTATATGCAGATATATGGCCACACATCTCTGCCTTCCAACATAGCTACACATGTTAGGGCCTTGTTAGTTAGTTGCTGTGAGGGTTAAAGTGGGCGTGAAATTAGGCCACAGGTCCATATTATTAATCCTCAACAGTGCCCCACTCGATTGTTGGAGCTGCTCCCACACCCATTTGTTCCCCAAACAACCAGCACCTAAATTAGTGGTAAATACCTTCAATGGCAGACTGGGTTAGGCTTGAGGTTGGTTGAAGGGCAGGAGTTTGTGTGTCCTGAGGCAAATCCTGGACAGCACCATGTGCACCTATGCAGAAAGCAACAGACAGGAAAGTAAAAAATGTATGAGGTATAATGTACTACTTCACAGGTCCTACTGTTAGTTGGGCAGAAAGAGAAAATGCTAATCACATACATTAACATTAGCTTTTAAAAAAAGGCAGAAAATATGTACCTTCAGTCCAACCTGTGGTGTCATCCCCAGGATCCACACCCTGCAGCCGAGCCAGTGGAATTTTGGCCTTCAGCATCTCCTCATACGGCCTGTAGGTACTCTTTGGAGCCTGGATGGTCCCACTGTCCACATCAAGATCGTGATTCATCTTTTTCATAAGGGCCCCTCTCAAAGTGTAGAAGCGTTTCCTGCAGGATGGGCCACTACGTGGGTGTTGAGCAGTGCTACTAAGCTCCACACCAATGGCATCCCACAGTTTGCTTCTTTCTTGTTTGCCTATTGACTTGCTTTGGGAGCCAAAGAGTAGCTCCCATTTAGCAAGGGTAAGGCGCACAAGATGATTATTCTCCGCCAAATTAAATTCAGGCTCCCTCTTGGCACCTGGGCGCTTAGCCTGGGGTGCTGCACCACCTTCAGGCTGGGCCCTTTTCCGTAAGGGAGGTCTGCGCACAGCACCCACCAAACTCCTACTTGGGCCTGCTGTGGCCGGCAGATGTCCTGAATTTGGCTCCATCCTGTAGCTGCACACACACACCAATACACAACCAACAAGCACGCATGCAGACTACAGAATGGCACACTCTCTTTGGGTTGGCCAGCCCACTTAATAGATTCACACATACTGCCCAGGTCCTTCTAGCCACACCTCCACTGCACTGACTGAAGCATGTGTGTTAGCCAATTAACTAATTACAGACCTCATTAACCAAACAACACACACCCAAATACAACAATGGACTGATGTATATGAAACCCTTGTGACATGTGGCTATCCTAACGGCTATTTAAATAAACAGCAGCTTACCTTTCATTGGCCCACCACTGAATTTTCGGCCATGTCCGTTAATGCACGCAAGTTTCGGCTCACGTACGCTAGTAGCGCTACTAGCGTGCGCGTGCGCACTCCGTTTCACGCACACCTGGGTCGGCTAATTGGCGCCCGGAAATAGCAGAGCAACGCAAAAGGCGGGAAAGCGGACCTGTCCTTTTTCAAAGTGAAGTATAAATGGAAGGAATTTGAAAGCTTCTGGTATTGTTACACTGTGGCAAAGGCTGTGGTGTGGTGCTTGTTTCCCTTAGCTCATTTGAGTCTCTGTCTGGGTTTTGTCCTCACTCTCTGTGGCTTGTTGGGTGATTTCTGACATCAGTGCTGTTTCTTTAGGAGATTGATTTTGGTGGCATATGCAAATATTGTGGAGCATACAGCAAGTGAGGCTTGATTTTGGGGCCTTTTGTGGGCTGTGCAGCAACTCCCCTCTTGGTTGTGCCTAACTTAGAAAGCTGTTTTTCAGCAGGCTGGTGGTTTGGACCACTATACTTCTGGTTTTGTGGTGAGCTGCATTGTAGTGAGTGTGTGAGGAGTGTGATTGTTTGTGTGTGTGGTGTGTTTGTGGTTTTTGTTTTTGTTTGATTTTGTATATCTGTTGAGTGTGTGTGATGGATAAGAGGGTGATGTATGGTGTCTGGGTGGATGGATGTATGCGTATGCTGGAAGAGCAGGAGGCCAGGGAGCGGGGTGTTGTGAGGCTCAGGGCACCCCGCTCCTTTGGAATCCGCCTTTCAGTATGGGACTTAAGTGACGAGCAGATCAGGAGCCGCTTCCGTCTGAATCGTGCTGCACTACAGTCCCTATATGATCAGATTAACCCTTTAAATGCCAGCCACGTAAAATTTACGTGGTTGCCTCTCCGTCACTTAAGTGCCAGCCACGTAAATTTTACGTGCCTGGCATTCCCCAATCCCACAAAAAAAAGTTTAAAAAAAAGTCACTTACCTGACCCCTTGTTTTGTCCGGCCGGGTCTCCTCTTCAGCCAGCGGGGCTCCGATCGCCGATCGGGGCTTCTCCGGCTGCAGGGGAGGGCCCAGAATAGGGTGCCCCCCCCCCCGTTTCAGCAGCCGCCGGGATTGCCTGTTAAAAAAAAAAAAAAAAAATGACAGTTACTTACCTGACCCCTTGTTTTGTCCGGCCGGGTCTCCTCTTCAGCCAGCGGGGCTCCGATCGCCGATCGGGGCTTCTCCGGCTGCAGGGGAGGGCCCGGAATAGGGTGCCCCCCCCCCGTTTCAGCAGCCGCCGGGATTGCCTGTTAAAAAAAAAAAAAAAAAAAAATGACAGTTACTCACCTCCGCTCCCGCCAACTCCCGCCGCCTCTCCTCTTCATGGGGGGGGGGCTCCGATTACCCCCCCCGGGTCTTCTGTCTTCTGGAGGGGGGCATAACAGCCCTCCCTCCGTCGCATCTTCCGATGGCGGCCGCCATCTTGGATTTTAGCCCCGCCCCTTCGGGGGCGGGGCTAATGACGTCACCGCCGGGTGTCATCGGGGCACCCGGCAGTTCTCCTCTCAGATGCCGGTGACGGCTGGGCGGAGAAGGAGGGAGGTAGGCGATCCTCCGATCGCCTGCCTCCCCCCTTCTCTGCCCAGCTGTCACCTGCATCAGATCGCCGCGGGACAATGCATCTGAAGATCGGAGGTGAGTAAAGGTAAAATGTTTTTTTTTTTTTAAATAAACATATTTGAAAACCTGTGTGTGTCTTTTTATTTATACTGTTAACCCTTTGTGAACTGGTAAGGGGTCCATGTGACCCCTTATACCAGTTCACAGGGCTCAGGGGTCTGGCAAGTCACCTGCGCTAGCGGGTGGCTTGCCATTAACCCCTGGCACCCCCATTACCTGCCTCCCCAAAGGCCAGGGGGGGCAGAAGAGCCCGGGCCCACATAGGCTATGTGGGCTCGTAGGCTGCAGGGTGGGGGGGCCACAAAAGCTGGCCCCCCCACTCTGTGCCTACAAGCCCCCATAGCTGGTCCCGGGCTGGTTACTGTGGGTAAGGGGGACCCCACGTCAATTTTTTTTTTGATTTTTAAGGGTTTTTAACCCTTAAAAAAAAAAAAAAAATGGGGTCCGCCCCCCCCGGGAGGGGGGACCCTATGTCATTTTTTTTTTTTTGATTAACCCTTTGTGTTCTGTCATCCAGCAGCTATAAAAGGCTTCTAGCAAGTGAGCAGAAGCCAGTGATCACCGAGGGACAGAGTGCTCCAGGATGGATGGGAGGTGAGTACAGTGTAAAAAAAAAATAAAAATTAATAAAATATTTTTTTCTCTGCTTGTGTCTGTGTGATTATTTACTTTTAACCCCTTGTGAACTGGTAAGGGGTCCATGACCCCTATACCAGTTCACAAGGCTGGGGGGATGGCAAGCCACCTGCGCTAGCGGGTGGCTTGCCATTAACCCCCGGCACCCCCATTACCTGCCTCCCCAAAGGCCAGGGGGGGGCAGAAGAGCCCGGGCCCACATAGGCTATGTGGGCTCGTAGGCTGCAGGGTGGGGGGGCCACATAAGCTGGCCCCCCCACTCTGTGCCTACAAGCCCCCATAGCTGGTCCCGGGCTGGTTACTTTGGGTAAGGGGGACCCCACGTCAATTTTTTTTTTGATTTTTAAGGGTTTTTAACCCTTAAAAATCAAAAAAAAAATGGGGTCTCCCTCCCCTGGGAGGGGGGACCCTATGTCATTTTTTTTCTCGATTTAACCCTTTGTAGTGTGGATGGTATTAGTATTTTTTTTGTGAATGTTATAAAATACTTGTTTCAGTTAGAGGGGTCTCCTGGGCAGGAACAGGGGGCTACCGATAAATATGTGGTACCGTTCTAATCGGTAGAAATGGGGCTTTCACATGCAATATGATTTTCCTTAATAAAATACATTTTTTATTTAAAATAAAGGAGTCAATTTTCTAAAAAATTTATTTATTTATTTATTTATTTATTTTACTTAATAATATTGTAAAAAAAAAAAAAAATTTACAAACAAGACATTTCATGTTAAAGCCTAAACTCCGCTGCAAAAAAATATATATATAATTTTCCTGAAAGTTCCAGCAAAAATGGCGCAAAACATGGCGCAAAACATGACGCAAAATGGGGAAAAATGGCCTGTCAACAGAGGGTGACAAAATCTCAAGTAGGCTGGCAATTAAAAGGGTTAATAGTACCTCTGCATGTTGGGTATTGTTCTGTTCGGGGGACCTTGCGCTTTCAGACTTAGCTTGTTTTTTCTGGTTTACATATTTATATTTTAGGAAAAGGTGTTTTTTATTCAGCTTTTTTATAAATTTTTTAGGGAAACCCTGCGCAACCAAAGAATTCTTTGAGGTAATAATTCCAGAAAGATGAGCCCACTAGAACAAGTTGGGTACCCTTAGAAAGCTTAACGTGTGTACTTTCAGGGAATATATGGTTTATGGGGGATATTCTAAATGTCAAGGGTTGTTTTGGTTGAAAAATCGCAAGGTGTGCACTTTGTCTGCAGAGCTGAAATTTTCAAGTAAAATTACCGTTACGCACATGCTTTACTTTGGGGTGTTTGGCAACTCTTCCCTTGACAGTAGCTATGCATGTTGGGTATCGTTCTGTTCGGAGGTTGTTGCGTTTTCAGATTAAACTTGTTTTTTCTTGTTTGTATATAGTTTTTTTAGGAAAATGTGGCTTTGATTCTGCTTTTTTATCCTTTTTTTAGGGAAACTCTTTGCAACCAAAGAATCCATTGAGGGATTACTTCCAGAAAACTATGGCCACATCAACAAGCCTGGTACGCCTAGAAAGCCTGAGGTGTGTACTTCCAGAGAATATATAGTTTGTTGGGGGTATTTCAAATGTAAAGGGTTGTTTTTCTGGAAAAACTGCAAGGTGCGCATATTGCGTAGCATAGTTGTATTTTATCTGAAAATCCCCTAAAGCGCTGTTTCAGTTTGGGGGAGTCTCCTGGGCAGAAAAGGGTGTCTACCTATACATATGTGGTACCGCTGTAACCGGGAGAAATTGGGATTTCACACGCAATAAGATTTCATTGACAAACTTACATTTTTATTACAAAAAAAACTACAATATGTAAAAATTTTTTTTTTTTTTTTTGCACATATTTCACCCAAAAATATTAAGAATACACCTAACAAATGACAAACAAGACATTTCATGTTAAAGCCCAGACTCTGCTGAAAAAAACAATATATCATTTTCCTGGGAAATCCCTGGAAATCCCTTCCAAAATCACATTTGAACATGGGGAGCGCAAAATAGTGCAAAATGGTCTGGCAACAGAGTGTGACAAAAACTCCAGGTAGGCTGGCACTTAAAGGGTTAAGCACAAAATCGAGCCATCCACCAAACGCACTCAATCCATTCCAGGCATAGTACGCCTGTGTGCCACGCTTAATATCTTGGCACGAGGGACCTTCCAGGCAACCTCTGCCCTCCTCAGCGGGATAAGCCAGGCTACTATGAGCCGCATACTAATCCAGGTAGTTCTGGCGATTTGTGATTTAATCCCAATTTACATCAAGTTTCCTGAGGATGAGGAAGAGGTTGCCAAAATAAAACATGCTTTCTATCTAATGGGAGGGATCCCGAATGTGCTAGGGTGCGTTGATGGTACACATATCCCTTTCCGCCCTCCCCGTGCACAGGAGCTGTATTACAGAAACCGGAACCAGAACCGGAACCAGAACCAAAGTGCTAGACTTTAGGAAGACAAACTTCAAGGAAATGGCAGAGTATGTAGAAAGAAAATTAGGTGAGTGGAACAGAGTAGCAGAAGTGAGTGGCCAGTGGTCACTATTAAAAATGGCCATCTTAAAGGCAACTAAGCAATATGTGAAACAAACTAGCAAGAATAAAAGGAAGAAGAAACCATTATGGTTTACTAGGGAAGTCAGCACTATCATAAAAGATAAGAAGTCTGCCTATAAGAAGTATAAAGTAAGTGGAAGTGTAGCTGACAGAGAGGCGTATAAAATTAAACAGAGGGAAGCAAAACTGATTATAAGGACTGCTAAAGGGCAAAAGGAGGAAGAAATGGCCAAATCTATGAAGAGGGGAGATAAAACCTTTTTCCGATATATTGGTGACAGAAAGAAGAAAAGCAATGCAGTCTCAAAAATTAGAAATAAGGAAAATAAATATATTGACGGAGATAAGGCTGTGGCTGACCATCTGAATAGCTACTTTTGTTCAGTATTTTCAGATAGTAGCAGGCACGGCCATAGCACAGCATCCCGCTGGGAGGGCACAGCTCCGGAGTTTCTGGAGGCTGATGTACTATCCGAGCTGGCACATCTAAAGGTAAGTAAGGCGATGGGTCCGGATGGAATCCACCCCAGAGTTCTAAGGGAACTTAGGTTTGTGATTGCAGCCCCTCTGACTGATTTACTTAACCATTCCCTTTCAACTGGTGAGGTTCCAGATGATTGGAGAATGGCCAATGTAGTACCAATCCATAAAAAGGGGAGTAGAGAAGAAGCCAGTAATTACAGGCCAGTTAGTTTAACATCTATAGTGGTCAAATTAATGGAAACACTCTTAAAAAAACAGATTATTTCCCATCTGAAAATTAATGACCTATTGGACCCAAAACAGCACGGCTTTACTGAGGGCCGATCATGTCAGACCAATCTTATTGATTTCTTTGACAATGTCACTAAAGTGTTAGATGAAGGTGGTGCTGTGGATATCGCCTATCTGGATTTTAGCAAAGCCTTTGACACTGTACCACATAAGGAGCTCATAGATAAGTTATTGAAGGTAGGACTCAATCCCTGGATAGTTCAGTGGATTTCCAGTTGGCTGAGGGATCGGTATCAGAGCGTTGTTGTAAATGGTGTGCAATCTGAACAAAGGCGAGTTACAAGTGGTGTGCCGCAAGGCTCTGTCCTGGGCCCCATTCTTTTTAATATATTTGTAAGTGACATAGGAGAAGGCTTGGTAGGAAAAGTTTGTCTGTTTGCTGATGATACAAAGGTTAGTAATAGGGTGGATATTCCTGGAGGTGTCTGCAACATGGAAAATGATTTAGCTTTACTGGATAGATGGTCTAAACTGTGGAAACTAGAGTTTAATGTCTCTAAATGTAAAATCATGCACTTGGGTAGAAGGAATCCCTGCTCTGAGTACCGTATGGGCAGCACTGTGTTAGCCAGGACCTCGGAGGAGAGAGATTTAGGGGTACTGATTACTGATAGCTGCAAGATGAGTGGACAGTGTAGCCAGGCAGTGGGAAAAGCAAGCAGGATGCTCGGCTGCATAGCTCGAGGCATCACCAGTAGGAAGAGGGAGGTTGTGATGCCGCTGTATAGATCCCTGGTGAGGCCACAGCTAGAATACTGTGTGCAGTTCTGGCGACCTTATCTGCAAAAAGACATTTTTCAAATAGAACGTGTCCAAAGGCGGGCAACGAAAATGGTGGAAGGACTTAAACTTAAAACTTATCAGGAGAGACTTAAAGAACTTAATTTGTACAGTCTGGAGGAAAGAAGGGAGAGAGGGGACATGATTGAGACCTTTAAATATGTAAAAGGATTGAATAAGGTTCAGGAGGGAAGTGTTTTTAAGAAGAAGCTTAATGATAGAACAAGGGGGCACAACCTAAAGCTAGTCGGGGGGAAGATCAGGAGCAATGTTAGAAAATATTATTTTACAGAAAGAGTAGTAGATGCTTGGAACAAACTTCCAGCAGAGGTAGTTGAAAAATCAACAGTCACTGAATTTAAACATGCCTGGGATAAGCACACATCTATCCTAAGATAAAGAGAACATACAGTATACACATAAGGGCAGACTAGATGGACCGTATGGTCTCCTTCTGCCGTCAACCTTCTATGTTTCAACCTTCTATGGAAACAATTCCATTCTATCAACGTTATGGTGGTCTGTGACCATGAGATGAAGCTGCGGGCGGTGAGATCGGGGTTCCCCGGCTCATGCCACGATTCTTACGTCTTGCAGCGGATAGTCCTGTGCCGGAAGTTTGAGAACAACGAAATGCCAGCTGGCTGGCTACTGGGTAAATAATTAACCATGTCAAAGTATTTTGACTCAAATATGTGGCCTAGTAAGCCAAATTCTAATAAATGAAAACCAATACATGTACTAGTACTAATTGCTGTCTCTCTCCTTGTGTTTTTTCTACAGCGGATAAGGGATATGGGCAGAGAACGTGGGTGCTGACTCAGGAGCCCACAGACCTCTGCCCATGAACGCTACAATGCAGCACACCGCAAGACCAGAAGCATTGTGGAAAGAACCATCGGCCTGCTGAAAGCACGCTTTCTATGTTTGGCACGCCCAGGAGGAGAGATGCTATACAGCCCACAGAAGGTCTCCAAGATCATCCTCGCCTGCTGTGTGCTCCACAATATCTGCATATGTCACCAAATTCAATCCCCCGAGGAGACAGCACTGGTGCCAGAAATCCCCAACTTGCCCGCAGGAAGAAGTGAGGACACCCAGACTGGCGATGAGCTAAGGGAAAGGATGATCACTTCCTTTTTTGCGGTAAGCTAACTACCCTTCACTCTAATCCAAGTACTGCACTACTGTGTAAATGTATTTGACCTCCCATCATAATTTGGCTAAAACCACTCTAAGGGGGTGTAAGATGACCCAAACCACTCTAAGGGGGGGTGTAAGATGACCCAAACCACTCTAAGGGGGGTGTAAGATGACCCAAACCACTCTAAGGGGGGTGTAAGATGACCCAAACCACTCTAAGGGGGGTGTAAGATGAGCAAAACCACTCTAAGGGGGGTGTAAGATGAGCAAAACCACTCTAAGGGGGGTGTAAGATGACCCAAACCACTCTAAGGGGGTGTGTAACATGACCCAAACCACTCTAAGGGGGGTGTAAGATGACCCAAACCACTCTAAGGGGGGTGTAAGATGACCCAAACCACTCTAAGGGGGGTGTAAGATGACCCAAACCACTCTAAGGGGGGTGTAAGATGACCCAAACCACTCTAAGGGGGGTGTAAGATGACCCAAACCACTCTAAGGGGGGTGTAAGATGACCCAAACCTCTCTAAGGGGGGTGTAAGATGACCCAAACCACTCTAAGGGGGGTGTAAGATGACCCAAACCACTCTAAGGGGGGTGTAAGATGACCCAAACCACTCTAAGGGGGTGTGTAACATGACCCAAACCACTCTAAGGGGGGTGTAAGATGACCCAAACCACTCTAAGGGGGGTGTAAGATGACCCAAACCACTCTAAGGGGGGTGTAAGATGACCCAAACCACTCTAAGGGGGTGTGTAACATGACCCAAACCACTCTAAGGGGGGTGTAAGATGACCCAAACCACTCTAAGGGGGGTGTAAGATGAGCAAAACCACTCTAAGGGGGGTGTAAGATGACCCAAACCACTCTAAGGGGGGTGTAAGATGACCCAAACCACTCTAAGGGGGGTGTAAGATGAGCAAAACCACTCTAAGGGGGGTGTAAGATGAGCAAAACCACTCTAAGGGGGGTGTAAGATGACCTAAACCACTCTAAGGGGGTGTGTAACATGACCCAAACCACTCTAAGGGGGGTGTAAGATGACCCAAACCACTCTAAGGGGGGTGTAAGATGACCCAAACCACTCTAAGGGGGGTGTAAGATGACCCAAACCACTCTAAGGGGGGTGTAAGATGACCCAAACCACTCTAAAGGGGGGTGTAAGATGACCCAAACCACTCTAAGGGGGGTGTAAGATGAGCAAAACCACTCTAAGGGGGGTGTAAGATGAGCAAAACCACTCTAAGGGGGGTGTAAGATGACCCAAACCACTCTAAGGGGGGTGTAAGATGACCCAAACCACTCTAAGGGGGGTGTAAGATGACCCAAACCACTCTAAGGGGGGTGTAAGATGACCCAAACCACTCTAAGGGGGGTGTAAGATGACCCAAACCACTCTAAGGGGGGTGTAAGATGACCCAAACCACTCTAAGGGGGGTGTAAGATGAGCAAAACCACTCTAAGGGGGGTGTAAGATGAGCAAAACCACTCTAAGGGGGGTGTAAGATGACCTAAACCACTCTAAGGGGGGTGTAAGATGACCCAAACCACTCTAAGGGGGGGGGGTGGAAGCTGAACAACATAACAATTAGGGTTGGTGTGCAAGATTGACGCAAATGTTGGTTAACAATTAATGCAATATTTTTTTACAGCGAAAAAGCCAATTTAAATATATATACTAACTGCACTTTTTAATCTTTTTCAGGCACCCCGAGATGCACCCTGACGCCAATTTTCCTTTTCATTCTAATTTCTGTATTAATTTTCCTTTTCATTCTAATTTCTGTTTTAAATTTCCTTTTCATTCTAATTTCTGTTTTAATTTTAGTTCCTTTTCAACACAAAATAAAAAAAAAAAAACTAAAGAAACATGTTGCAATGTGTTTAATTCTGAAGGTACTTGATTCCCAGCCCACAGCAAAGCAAAGCGCAGGCGCTGTGTTGAATAGCGTGGTCAAACTGACTGACAGCGCCTACAAAGCTGAGCTCCAACATCATATTCAGCAATGTAGGCGTTGTTCCCAACAACGCCAGGTAGCGACTGAGGAGGCCTGCTATAGCGAATCGCTACCGCCCGCGGCGTACGCTAGCGGCGCTCATAGCGCCATACTTCAGTCGCTCATCTGTCGCTACCTGGCGCTATTAATGAATCGGCCTCTTAGTGAGGTAAATTTGCCATTTTGCTTCATTATATAGAGCAGCCCCTGTGTAAATCTGAGGGGCAATAGTTTATATTATGAGGTAAATTCATGGTTTTGCACCATTATATGGAGCAGCCCCTGTGTAAATATGAGGGGCAATAGCTTATATAGTGAGGTAAATTTGCCATTTTGCAGCATAATATAGAGCAGGCCCTGTGTAAATCTGAGGGGCAATAGCTTATATTGTGAGGTAAATTTGCCATTTTGCAGCATAATATAGAGCAGCCCCTGTGTAACTCTGAGGGGCATTAGCTTATATAGTGAGGTAAATTTGCCATTTTGCTTCATTATATAGAGCAGCCCCTGTGTAAATCTGAGGGGCAATAGTTTATATTATGAGGTAAATTCATGGTTTTGCACCATTATATGGAACAGCCCCTGTGTAAATTTGAGGGGCAATAGCTTATATTGTGAGGTAAATTTGCCATTTTGCAGCATAATATAGAGCAGCCCCTGTGTAAATCTGAGGGGCATTAGCTTATATAGTGAGGTAAATTTGCCATTTTGCTTCATTATATAGAGCAGCCCCTGTGTAAATCTGAGGGGCAATAGTTTATATTATGAGGTAAATTCATGGTTTTGCACCATTATATGGAGCAGCCCCTGTGTAAATATGAGGGGCAATAGCTTATATAGTGAGGTAAATTTGCCATTTTGCAGCATTATATAGAGCAGCCCCTGTGTAAATTTGAGGGGCAATAGCTTATATTGTGAGGTAAATTTGCCATTTTGCAGCATAATATAGAGCAGGCCCTGTGTAAATCTGAGGGGCAATAGCTTATATTGTGAGGTAAATTTGCCATTTTGCAGCATAATATAGAGCAGCCCCTGTGTAAATCTGAGGGGCATTAGCTTATATAGTGAGGTAAATTTGCCATTTTGCTTCATTATATAGAGCAGCCCCTGTGTAAATCTGAGGGGCAATAGTTTATATTATGAGGTAAATTCATGGTTTTGCACCATTATATGGAGCAGCCCCTGCATACCTCCCAACTTCTGAAAACGTGAAAGCGGGACAAGCCATGCCCCCGGCCACACCCCCCGTCACGCCCCGGCCACACCCCCGTCACGCCCCGGCCACGCCCCGTCACGCCCCGGCCACGCCCCCGTCACGCCCCGGCCACGCCCCCGTCACGCCCCGGCCACGCTCTCCAGCTCCAGCAATGTCGGCTGCCTTCACCCCTGCATGCGTACGTATCCCCAAACCAGCATACCGCCCGCCCCCCCCACCCCCGTGCGCCTGCCCACCCACCCCCGTTAACAGTTCAGCGAGCCAGCAAACAGCCTCACTGCCCGATCTAACTCCGCCCCCAACCCCCTGCAGCTGCCCCGGCACCGCCCCTTTCTCTTCCTTCCAGCTCTTACGCCGCACAGAGAGCTGCAACCTCCTGCCCGGTGTCCCGGCCGCCGCCATACTCGCCGGTGAGTTTACAGGATTCCGGGACATGTTGGGGCCCTGCGGGGCAACGGGACAAGGCCCCCAAAGCGGGATTGTCCCGCCCAAATCGGGACAGTTGGGGGGTATGGCCCCTGTGTAAATCTGAGGGGCAATAGCTTATATTGTGAGGTAAATTTGCCATTTTGCAGCATAATATAGAGCAGGCCCTGTGTAAATTTGAGGGGCAATAGCTTATATTGTGAGGTAAATTTGCCATTTTGCAGCATAATATAGAGCAGCCCCTGTGTAAATCTGAGGGGCATTAGCTTATATAGTGAGGTAAATTTGCCATTTTGCTTCATTATATAGAGCAGCCCCTGTGTAAATCTGAGGGGCAATAGTTTATATTATGAGGTAAATTCATGGTTTTGCACCATTATATGGAGCAGCCCCTGTGTAAATCTGAGGGGCAATAGCTTATATTGTGAGGTAAATTTGCCATTTTGCAGCATAATATAGAGCAGGCCCTGTGTAAATTTGAGGGGCAATAGCTTATATTGTGAGGTAAATTTGCCATTTTGCAGCATAATATAGAGCAGGCCCTGTGTAAATCTGAGGGGCAATAGCTTATATTGTGAGGTAAATTTGCCATTTTGCAGCATAATATAGAGCAGCCCCTGTGTAAATCTGAGGGGCATTAGCTTATATAGTGAGGTAAATTTGCCATTTTGCTTCATTATATAGAGCAGCCCCTGTGTAAATCTGAGGGGCAATAGTTTATATTATGAGGTAAATTCATGGTTTTGCACCATTATATGGAGCAGCCCCTGTGTAAATCTGAGGGGCAATAGCTTATATTGTGAGGTAAATTTGCCATTTTGCAGCATAATATAGAGCAGCCCCTGTGTAAATCTGAGGGGCATTAGCTTATATAGTGAGGTAAATTTGCCATTTTGCTTCATTATATAGAGCAGCCCCTGTGTAAATCTGAGGGGCACTAGTTTATATTATGAGGTAAATTCCTGGTTTTGCACCATTATATGGAGCAGCCCCTGTGTAAATCTGAGGGGCATTAGCTTATATTGTGAGGTAAATTTGCCATTTTGCAGCATAATATAGAGCAGCCCCTGTGTAAATCTGAGGGGCAATAGCTTATATAGTGAGGTTAATTTGCCATTTTGCAGCATTATATAGAGCAGCCCCTGTGTAAATCTGAGGGGCAATAGCTTATATTGTGAGGTAAATTTGCCATTTTGCTTCATTATATAGAGCAGCCCAGTTGCCATCTAAATCAACTACTGTCCGGCCAGTACAGCTTTTCCAGGGCAAACTCTGCTAGTTGCGGACACAAGTCAAGTTTGGCTTCCCAGCAAATCCAGTGGATCCTGAAGGTGTGTTGGCATGGTCATGTCAAGGTATGACATGACCTGCTTTTTGAGGTCCAGCTCCAGGTCTTCCTGCTGCTCATGAGTAGACTCACTATGCGGGTGTAGAAAGCTACTCACTAGCGACTGAAGACTGAGGCTGCTGCTGATGGAGCTGCTGCTGCTGCTCCTTCCACCCCCCCAGCAGCCATGGCAGTGGAAGGTGATCGCAGAGGTCCCCCCGAGTCAGACCTGCGGGAGTATGGGCCATGGCGCAGATAGACATCGCCCAACTGACTACGTGGGATGTCTCTGTAGTAGGTCAGTTTGTCCTCCCTCTCAGTGGGCGTAAAAAATGCCCCCATTTTGTGCCGGAAGCGAGGGTCCAATAAGTTGGAGAGCCAGAAGTCTTCCCGCTGACAAATGGAGACAATTCTGCGCTCACTAGTACGCAAGCATGTGAGCATGCATCGTGCCATTTGTGCAAGTGACTCGGAGGGACTACCTGTCTCCATCTCCACTGTAAACTGCCACAGTGTGTCTGGGTCCTCTGTCTCGCCTTCCTCACAACCCTCTAGCTCCTGTGGCTGCTCCTGCTCCTCCTCTCCTGTCAGATGACTAGATAAAATGGTCATTTTGTGAAACCTAAACTGTGGCTTGCTGTGCCCCACCCCCTCCTCCTCCTCCACTTCAGCCCCCACAGGCTTCATGTGGCTGTGAAATGTATGTGCCATGTCTCCAGTGCCCTGACCAACCATGGTTTCCAACATGTGTTGTAGTACATGAAGCAGTGGAATCTCATCGTTCATCTCATAGTCCTGGCAACTGACTAATAAAGTAGCTTCCTCAAAGGGCCTGAGCAAACGGCCGGTGTCACGTATGAGCTGCCAATGGTTTACATTTAATCTACACAGGGGTGTCCCCCTATCCGTTTGGATCATCCAGAAATCCGTGATGGCTTTTCTCTGTTCCTATAGTGGATCCTGCATATGGAGGGTGGAATTCCAATGGGTGGAAACATGGCAAATCAGACTATGTTGGGGTACATCGTTCTGACGCTGAAGCTCAATAAGGTTGTGCTTGGTGGTGTAGGAGTGCCAGAAGTGCATGCTAACTTTCTTTCCTGTTGTTCGGATGTCTTTCAGATGGGGGGAAGACTTCAGAAAAGGCTTGACAACTAGACTGAACACGTGTGCCATGTCAGGACGCATGACTTCCTTGTCGCAGCGCAAACAAGATGTTCTTCCAAGTGTCAGTCACCATGGGTTTTCGTGGATTAAGCAATGATTTCATGGATTGAGTTCTCATTTTTAGTAGTTCCTCCCATGTGTGACTCTGTTGGTCAAGGAAAACCATGTGCAGAACAGCGTGAAACCACAATCACCAAGGGGGCCTAAAAGGATATATATTGTCCACCATGAGTCCATAGTTACAGCTCCAAACGTAGACAACACTGTGCACTTTGGTACACACTGACAGGCTAAAGGACTGGCCCACCTTCTGTTCAACAACATTTTACAGGGCAGGTACTGCCATCTTCGCAAAGCAATGATACCATGGGACTCTCCACCTCGGCTCGGCACAAGCCATCAGTTCTCTGAAAGGTCCACCACTGGGTAATGCAGCAGGCTGGACTTATGGTGACGCTGTCTGAGAGGAGAAATCCCTCAGACATCAAGATTAAAAATTCCAAGAATTTTTGAGGGCTAATTATTCAGAGGCAATGATACCTAGTTGTTTCTGATTTAATTACAAGGTGGAAACACACCCTCAAACAAAACTTCACTTTGGCAATACTATTGCATTTGTTTATTCATAATTTTATGTATATATACTAACTAACCTACTTTTTCTCCACAGGATTGTGGATGCTGTATGAAAAACTGCCACATCGCTGAGTAGCTGATTTTTCCTACCAACAGTCCGCAATAATTCACTGCTGCTGCTGCTGCCGCCGCCACCGCCGCAGACTCCAGGGACCCTCTTCCACTACCTCCGCTTGCAACACCTCCTCCCACAACACTCTCCTCATCACTAATTGCCCGGCTAGTGGAAGAAGAGGCGAGTGTCTCCTCCACTTCTTGGCTGGGCAGTAGCTGCTGAATTTTATGATTATCAGATCTTCATCAATGGATAGTGGAGCTGAACCCAAAGCATAACAACAGACAGTTGACTGGGGGTGTCAGATGCCACTAGTGATGCAGTGGACTGCTTTTGCAGCACTTCGAGACAAAGTTGCTTCATTGGCTGACACAATGACTGGTAAAGCTGTGGAACATATGGTTGAAAAGCAAGAATAACCATTTGTTTTTATATGAAAAAGACCCTGGTTTATACATACATTTTTTTTTTCCAGAGACTGCCCTGCGTGAAAATGAATGGCGCATGGATCAGCCAAGCTTTCCTCCCAACAATGCCTGATGTATTCCAGTAGATTGATGACGGGGCCAGACCAACACTAAAGAAATATGGATCGTGCAAAACAGATTTAAGGTGCTGCTCTCCAGTTACAGACATTCCTCCGCATCGGACCACAAGTAAGTATTGATAAAAAATCCTTTACGTTACTCTTACTTTTTATTAATATTCTTCGGATAAGACGGATCAGACATCCAGATTAAAAATTCCAAGAATTTGTGAGGGCTAATTATTCAGACGCAATGATACCTTGTTGTTTCTGATTTAATTAAAAGGTGGAAACACACCCTCAAACAAAACTTCACTTTGGCAATACTTTTGCATTTGTTTATTCATAATTTTATGTAGATATTACTAACTAAGCTACTTTTTCTCCACATGACTCTCCACAGGGTGTGATTCATCCAATTTTTGGGCTCCAGCAGCCAACTGCAGTGTCTCTTTAAAGTAATGTTTGGGCTCATGCTGCTGCCAACTCCAGGGTGTGTCAGTCAATTTTTGGGCTCCTGCTGCCAACTCCAGTGTCTCTTTAAAGTAATGTTTGGGCTCCTGCTGCTGCTGCTGCTGCTGCTGCTTACAACTCCAGGGTGTGATTCATCCAATTTTTGGGCTCCTGCTGCCAACTCCAGTGTCTCTTTAAAGTAATGTTTGGGCTCATGCTGCTGCCAACTCCAGGGTGTGTCAGTCAATTTTTGGGCTCCTGCTGCCAACTCCAGTGTCTCTTTAAAGTAATGTTTGGGCTCCTGCTGCTGCTTGCAACTCCAGGGTGTGATTCATCCAATTTTTGGGCTCCTGAAGCCTACCCCAGTGTGTCTTTCAAGCTATGTTTGGGCTCCTGCTGCTTGCAACTCCAGGGTGTGATTAATCCAATTTTTGGGCTCCTGCTGCCAACTCCAGTGTCTCTTTCAGCCAATGTTGGGCTCCTGCTGCTGCTTGCAACTCCATGGTGTGATTCATCCAATTTTTGGCCTCCTGCAGCCAACTCCAGTGTCTCTTTAAAGCAATGTTTGGGCTCCTGCCCCTCATAGTGATGCCACTTCAACTCTCTGCAATTGTGCCGCTCTGCGATTCTATTAGCGATGCCTCTGATCTGCATGTGATATTTATTTAAAGTATTATTTAACTAACCCAGCACGCATCCTATGCGTGTTACAGCAAGGCAGAATGGTTTACAACCCTATTGAGGCTCTAGGAGGCTCAGAAATAGCCGTTTTTAATAGCGATTCATCGCGAATAAATTCGGGTCGAACCGATTTTTGTCGGAAAATTCGGCGAATCAGTCGAATCGAATTTTTCAAAAGTTCGCTCATCTCTACTAAGCACCTTTTTGTTAAGGGTTCAAAGTGGTCAGATGTAGCCTTTGAGGATTTTGGTGTAATCAGGGATCCTCTAGGCTATAAGATGGATCCGCTGCTTGGTAGTCCGAATCTAATAGACTTAGGCCTGTTTTGGCTTTCACTTATGTTATCAGGAATTTGGAATGATAATTAAGGCCTGGCCTATTCTTTTCTCAGCCACTGCTTTCATTACAGTTGTAATGGCTGAGTCTGTAAAATGTCTGGCGCAAGGCTGTGACTAATTCAGTGCACAGTGTTCTACCCTTTAATGGGCAGTTTCTTCTGGTCCGGACCTAGTAGGAATTTGGGATAGGTCGGCGGATAGAAATAAATGCTTTCCTACCCGCTTTATAGGTCCAATTAATAGAAGGTTTCATGTCAAGTCTTCTATTAGGCTCTCCTTTCTTAACAGAGAAGCTCCTAGAAGAACCAGGGGATCTCCTGCAGTTTCCGCCGACAGAGGGAAGCAATGACGCCAGGCTTCACATTGGGGCCAGACTGAGGTTCTTTCGCAACCTCTTAGATTGCCCATTTGTTTCACTAGGGATAAGAGAAGGGTTCACATAGAATTTACTTTAGTCCCTCCTTCAATGTTTTTGGTCTCCACTCTGCCCAAGGGTTCCGAAGAGAGATTGGCTGTAGCGATAACCCTTATCGCCGGAGGGCTTCACCGCCCGAGACGTCCTTTTCCCAATCGTAAGAGGTGCTGCTGGAATTCCAGAGTCGTCCGTGAGGAAACAGGAACAGCCCTTACAAGGGCTAGTGAATTGTAATATAGCGTTTCCCCCAATAAGAGACAGAACTTCAGTATTGAGGGTGAAGGTGAAGTGTCTTTATTAGTGCCACTCTAGGCCTTATATACACAAGTCTCCATGCAAGGGGACCTCCCCCGTGGACCTCATGACAAATACACAGACCAATAGAGACGTCTGTAATACACTCAATCAGAACAATGCCATTGTCTGTGACGTAATCAATTAACACAATGGCAGTTTATAATACAATCCAAACTACAATGACATTGCCTGTAACAGTATCAAAATACAATGACATTGTCTGGAACCTAATTAAGAAAAGGCCAGTGAATGACCCGGTGGGCAACTGAATAGTGATGACATCCAAAAGACAGAGCGTCTGTCACAATGCCCCCTTTTTGTGGAACACCCGGCAGACCCGGATTGACCCTGTTCAGGTTAACGTGGGGCTGTCCGGACTCTTGTTATGGGCAGAGTTCTGTGTAAGGACAAGTCTGCAAATAGTGAGTAACCGGACTAAACATTGACGTGGGCTGTACATAGGAATCGGTCATGGGTGGGGTCCAAACACTGGGATATTGTGGCGTTGGTGAGTTCAGCACCAAAGTCCTTGGTTGGATGTGTGCACAGGTGCTTTGCTTTCTTATAGCTGGCCCAAGTTTCAATCTCTTTCCATGGAAGCTGATCGGAGAATCCACAATTTTCTGCACATCTACATCATCGTAAAAGTAGACAAAACCATAACCCTTAGAAACGCCAGAGACATCCCTAATAATTTTGACATTCTTTACAGCGCCATACTTTGAAAAAACATCCTTAATTTCAGGCTGATTAATCCGACGGCCAATGCCCCCAACAAAAATAGTGTTTGGCATAAGTTTCCCTTCTGGAAGGACGTAACCTGATGGCTGATCCTTTTCTTGGCTTCTTGTAACAGACATGACGTGATGCAGACGAAACCCCTGGGTCTCCCCGACCAGTGGGCTGGAGTCGGCAGCTCGGGCTGGAGACCGGGTTGTAACAGGGTTGACGCTGGCTGGCCCAGAGGTAGCGTAGGCAGAAGTCATTGGCCCTAGGTCATTTCCCAATAGTACTTCTGCTGGTAAGTTGTCCATAAGTCCCACCTGTACCCTGCCGGATCCAGCGCCCCAGTCAGGATGTACTCGGGCGGTGGGGAGTCGAAACACAGCTCCTCCCGCCACCCTTACTGCAACGGTGTGTCCAGTGCGGTCTTTGTTCTTGAACAAATGAGGTTGGAGCAAGGTAAGTGTGGCTCCGGTGTCGCGTAATCCTTGCGCGGTGCGCCCATTGACTCGTACCTCCTGGCAATGGTGCTGTCGGTTGTCTTGGATGGCCGCTTGTACGGGATCAGCTTCATACAGTACCCCCAGATACTCTTCCGAACTGCTCTCAGCTTCCAAACAGTGTGCCACAGGAGTACGGGAGGTGGAAGGTTGCTTTTGCCCCCACGTGTTTCGGGGAGGCTCTAGGGCGCAATCACTGCGATAATGTCCCCATTGTTTGCAACGATGGCACTGAACTGTGGAGAGGTTCGGTTGCTGCGCTGGCCTATGTGGCCCAGAGTCACGAGTTGGCGCTGAAGCCACAGGTGCTTGAAATTTGATGGGAGGTGGTGGTTTTGGAGTGGACTGTTCTGTCCGGCGAGCATCAGTGTACTCGTCGGCTAGACGAGCAGCCTCAGGTAGCGTTAGAGGCCTCCGGTCACGTACCCACTCTCTTAGCTCTGGTTGCAGGGCATTGAGAAAATGCTCTAGTAAAAACAACTGTAGTACATCCTCAGCGGTTGTGGCTTTGCATCCCGTGACCCAGTGTGATGCTGTACGATGGAGGCGACATGCCCACTCCGTGTAAGAATCCCCTCCCTTCTTTTGGGATTCCCGAAATCGTCGCCTGTAGGCCTCCGGGGTGACAGCGTACCGGGCTAACAAAGCCTCCTTTACCAGATGGTAGTGTGGTAAGTCCGCATCAGGGATGGCCCGGAAAGCATCGGAAGCTTTCCCAGATAGTTTCCCTGATAATATGGTGACCCATTCCTCCGTGGGTACCCGGTGTAAATCCGTCAATCTCTTCGTCACTTTCCTGGAAGGACTTAAATGCTGCAAATGGAATCTTTCTCCCCCCAGTGTAACTGAGGCTGAGAGGCTGCTGGGTTGCAAGTCGCCGATCTTCCCTTCGCTTACTGGCCTCTGCCTCCGCTGCGGCGAAGACTCGGTCGATCAGTTCCTGTGATGGATTCGGGCCATAGACCGACAATCTGTTCCGAACCGCTTGAACAAGAGCAGTGTCTTCATCGATCTCTATATTGGTTTCGGTCCTCACTGCTGCACGATCCATTTCGATCAGCTCGGCTATCAGTTCCCGACGTGGGCGGTTGCTAGCTGACCTTCCCCGGCTCTCGAGTAGATCCTTCAGGGTCAGCCTTTTCAACTTGTCCTACTGACTCTCCATCAGGGTAGCACTCTCTCTGGGTACAAAGGACCATCCGACCGCTTGCCACCAATTGTAGCGATAACCCTTATCGCCGGAGGGCTTCACCGCCCGAGACGTCCTTTTCCCAATCGTAAGAGGTGCTGCTGGAATTCCAGAGTCGTCCGTGAGGAAACAGGAACAGCCCTTACAAGGGCTAGTGAATTGTAATATAGCGTTTCCCCCAATAAGAGACAGAACTTCAGTATTGAGGGTGAAGGTGAAGTGTCTTTATTAGTGCCACTCTAGGCCTTATATACACAAGTCTCCATGCAAGGGGACCTCCCCCGTGGACCTCATGACAAATACACAGACCAATGGGAGCAGAGCACACAATCCCTCAACTCTGTCGGTGACGCAATCAGCAAAACAATAGAGACGTCTGTAACACACTCAATCAGAACAATGCCATTGTCTGTGACGTAATCAATTAACACAATGGCAGTTTATAATACAATCCAAACTACAATGACATTGCTTGTAACAGTATCAAAATACAATGACATTGTCTGGAACCTAATTAAGAAAAGGCCAGTGAATGACCCGGTGGGCAACTGAATAGTGATGACATCCAAAAGACAGAGCGTCTGTCACATTGGCGATCCAAGAAAGTCGGTACCATGTTGTCAAGCGAGGTGGTTATCCCAGTCCCTTGTCAACAGTCGGGTGCAGAATTTTATTCCAGCATCTTTCTGGTAATAAAGGCCTCAGGAGGGTTCAGGTTCATTCTGAACCTAAAGGAGCTCAACATTAGTATTCGGCATTTCCGCTTGGAAACATTTTTTTTCAGTCAAGGATATCCTTTCACTGGGCACTTTTTGGGTGTCAGTAAATCTGAAGGATGCCTACTGGCAGAGTTTCCCTTGACCAGTCCTTTTTAAGGTTTGCGATTAAGGTCGGTGACCAGATTTTTCACTTTTAATTTGTCTGCCTTCATTTTGGCCTGGCATCAGCTCCCAGGCTGGTTACCAATGTATTAGCAGAACCTCTGTCATATCTGAGACAGAGAAGGATTGGCATTTTGCCTTACCTGGACGATCTGTTGCTGTTTGCTACGTCTGGGGACTAATTGCTTCAGGATCTCGTTGCACTCTGCATCTCGGCTGGGTTCTAATCCTCAGGAATTTGAGACGGATTTCCTCTTGGATAACGACTTAGATCAGCACCATTCATCAGACATTCGTTTTACCATCTCATTAGGTGGTCACCCTCCAGGAAGCAGTTTGGTCTCTCTGTAGTGAGACAGGCTATGTTTGTTCTGGAGTTTCTGAGCTGTAAGGTGGGGGTCGGTTGCATTCAAAGACTTTAGAGATGCACATTTGGAACAATTGGAACGGATCTTGGGATGGATTGGAATAAGTGTTTTCAGTACCCAGACCAGTGAAGAAGTCTTTGGATTGGTGGCTAACAAATGACAGATGTATCAACTGTCTAGCTTGGAGGGACCCAAATGAAAAGATAGTGGCTATGGATGCTTCAGCTTGGGCGGCTCATTGCGAGGTCTGGACAGTCCAGAGGAAATGGTCCAGGGCTCTGAGTCAGTTCTCTTCTTCTTGAGAAGAGTTAATTGCAGTTAATGTATAGGAGTATTGGCTAAATCATTTGGAAAATCGTCATATTGAGGTAAGATCGGACAACGCCACTAAGCATATTAGTATCGTCAGGGGGGAACAAGGTTCCCTTGATTATGGTCGGTAGCAACGGAAATTTTGCTGTGGGTAGAACAGGACTAGACTAGAGCCCAGCTATTGTTCTGACCCTGTTTCCGCCGGTCCTTCTTTTTTAAACTTTATGTATTTTAAATGTTTGTTATTTACACGTGTATGGACTAGTTTTTACCATATACACTCATTGATTCTGTAAATAAGGAATAATAAAATTTGATCTTTTTTTAAAACACTTCTTTGGGTGTGCAGCCATGTATATTGCCTCATAGGGACCCTCCTGGTGGCCCCAATTGTACAACTTCCGGTTCCGAGGTCCCGGCCCACGTCACTTCCGTGCTCGGCTGGCGCCTGTGTATGGTGCCAGCCAGTGGCGGAAGTGACGTCGGCGCACGGGTCCGTCATTGCCGGGAGACAGCGCATCGCTGGATCGAGACAGGTGCTATATTGTGAATGGTAGTGCAAATAGAGAACACAGCGGTTTTAATAAAAAGGCTGCTGTCTTGGGAGAGTTGTTAATGTCATCCATCCGGGGGGAGATTGTCTGTCTTGGATATACTCTTCAGTGCACCAGTGCTTCTAAAAAATGAAAGACATGTGTTATTAAAAACAATGGATAAAAATAGCGATTCAGGTGATCACTTAGAGGCCGATTCATTAACAGCGGCAGGTAGCGACAGTTGAGCGACTGTAGCAGCATTTTCAGAGCGCCCGCTAGTAGTCGCTGTGCTTGGCCGTTGTTCGGTAGTTGATAGCGACTCAGTCGGTTTGCCGTAATGTTGAATATTGGGTGAGGAGTCGCTATTTGACAGGTTCCGCGCTGTATGGGAGCGCATGATAGCGACTGGTCAGAGTGACCGGCTTCCACCATATTCATTAACAAATCACGCTCAAAAAATTCTTGCGTTGTAAAATGCATATTTAAACCCCAGAGCGCTGGCGGTGATGGGTTAAAAGTCGTTTTTTAACCCCCAAACAACCATAATTTTGGAAACCAAAAAAAACAAGTTTTTAAAATAATTTTGTAATATGAATACATTAATATCAGACCTGTAATATCAATTCTGTACATTTTTTTTTTTTTTTTTTACCTTAAAAAAATTATTTAAAATGGCAGAAGTGGTCACAGAATTTTTCACATTTAAAAAAAAAAAAAAATCAATTAATTATGAATATTTAAAGATTGTTCCATTGAAATGCATTGGAGAGCGCCAGGTAGCGAGAGGTCATACCTGTCGCTGTTCAAGGTCGGATGCTGGCGCTGTGGGCTGAGGCTGGAATAATGATGAATGAGTGGCTATCTGGCGCTATCTCAGTCGCTAAGCAGGATTGCCTTGATAAATGTGTGATTGTGGTGGGGAGCTGGCGTTCTCGTGGCGGGGCCCGTCATTACCGGCCGCTCCCCAGTCGCTACCTGTCGCTATCCCTTGTTAAATAAGGGCCAAAGTTTACAGAAAAAAAGCTGTCCTATGGCAGATTCAGTTATCCCTATTGTAGGGAGACACAAATGGAATTACCCTATGTTGGGAGGCACAGAGCAAAGTCGGATAGATGCGGCATCCTGATATGGGATGCCTTAAACAAAAGTGTGGCAATTGTACAGCAAGTAGATTCTCAAGTCCTACTTTGGGATGCCCTGTGTATCACACTCTGGGATAGTCTTAACAAGAAAAAGGTGCCGTACATGATGGATAGACTGGGAGGTGCTGGTCTGATGGTCAGTCTATTAGGCACAAAAATATGTGATGGTGTATTACCTCCTGGAGTCATCTTGCATCTGTAGTTTGAAGAGCAGTGTTGATAACTAGTTGGGACCAGAGTGGAATATGGGGGGACATCCCAAAGTGGAGTCCGTAGTGCATGGAGAATACCTGAAAGAGTACAAAACATTAAGTAAAAAGTATATAAGTAGTAGTATTGATATACAGAGCTAGAAACAGGTGTTTGATGATAGATGCATAATAGCATGGGACAGATTGTTGATTATGGAATAAGTTAGAGTGTTTACATGACCACTAAATTCAGTAGGTAGGCCCAGATGGTTATAGGAAAGGGACAAGGTTAATATATGAATATATCCAGTGCAGTTCCCTGCGGAGAAGGATCTTGTTTCCGTTTCCTCCTCTATGTGGGGGTGGTATATGCTCAATGGCCTGGAAACGCAGCTGTGCTATCTGGTGTCCTGCCTCCATGAAGTGGCGAGTAAGGGGTGATTCTAAGTCCGACCTACTGCGATGCTCACTAATGCGGGTGCGCAGTGGGTGTGTGGTCTTGCCCACGAATGCCAGGCCACATGGACATTTCAATAGATATATAACATGGTCAGAATAACAGTTTAGAAATGATTTTATCGGAATCTTACGTCCAGTATGGGGATGCGTGAAATGGTCACTTTTGGTGACAAAGCCACATTGCACGCAATGCCCACAGGGAAACATCCCTGTGATTGGGGGTAAGGAGCTCAGCCATGTTTGTGAAGAAGGTTGTGGTGTAGTCAAATAGAGGAGGGGTATTAAACACGGACCTGAAACGTTCATCTCCTGATAAGATGTATCAGTGTTTTTTCTTCCAATCCATTCCATACACTCCTTACTCTTGGGTTTCCTCCTCCTTGCTGATCACGTGACTGCAAGAAAGAAAATAGGCGTGGCCCTCCCGCCCCATAAGTAGCAGCTGCCCCTAATCAGATCAGTTTTCTTTCTTGCAGTGGCAAGACGACTGACTGAAGATTCAGGTAGCTCTCAAGGTTTTGGCAGCAAGCGGGGGACTGAACCCTGTCGGCTCTCTGCAGAGCCTTATTCCCATGGATCCCTCAAGCCCCAAGTTTATGCCTCCACAGCATTGGCTGTTTTGGGGTCCGTGAAGGTAAGGTGGAAGCGCCGGGGTCTTGGGGCGCTTACAGAGTGTATATGCTCTGGGCTGCAGGCTTCTTTGAAAAGTAAGTCAGCCGCAGGTTTTTCTCTGGTGTACCTGCTGAGGAATGTTTTTTTTATTTTTTACCCAACCCTTCCTTCTTCCAGTTAGGTAGGTAGGTTTTATCATAAAAAAAAAAAAAAAAAAAAATTTATGTATGCCTTTAAGGGATGTGGCTGATGTCACGCAAGGGGCAGAGTTTAACCCGGAACCACAAGGCTGTGTATTCAGTTGTCTCTCTCCCCGGGCGAGGAAATCGCATATTGCTAGGTGTGTGTGTGTGTGTGTGTGTGTATGTGTGTGTGTATATATATATATATATATATATATATATTGCGGCCAGATAGCAGTGCGATTGCGGCGGCCAGTTGGGCCAAGGTGCTGGCCTAGAATTGCCTTGTGATTAGGATGGCTTTCGGGGGTTCCGCTGGTTTATTCATATTGCTGCCTCAGGGCAAGCTGATTTTGCCGTTGTTTGCACTAAGCTATGATATATATATTATGTGTTTGATCATTTCTCTTGTATAGCGGTAAAGAGAAGAGCGGTGGTGGTGAGTGGACATTGCCATTATCAATTTTTATATAACTTTTTTGATTAATTGCATTATCAATTTCATATTTCAGTTAGTTATATTTTTATATTATTTATATTGTTATATATTTTTATATGTTTATAATATATATATATATATATATATATATATATATATATATATATTGTTTTACTATCTGTATGAATATATTTTATTATTATAATGATTGTCAGTTTTATCTTTTTATCAGTTAAAAAAAAAAAAAAAGGAGATATTAATGCTCTTTTTTTTTTTTCTCCTGTTTTATTTTTTAGAATTTGGAAGAAGGATAGAAAAGGGTTGTGGTTCCTCCCGGTCTCTTTTGGGATTGGAAAAAAAAAAAAACACCATGAGGGAAGCATCAGGGGATAGTGATTCAGGCATCCCATTTGAGCAGGGCGGGCTCTGCCCCTTATGTAATCAGGATCCCCTGGGTAGTTTCAGCACGGTTTGTTCCGCTTGCGCCATGAGAATTGGTTAGACCATAATTGAGCGGCGGCTCAGGTTTTTAGTCCAGTTATTACTGGTGTGAGCGCAACGGCTTACCCATCCCTTCCTTCCCCTGGAGAGGGGGAGGGCAGCGAGGCGCAGTCAGATGTGGTGCACAGGTTGGATAACCTGGAGAGACAGTTATCCTTGGTTATTCCAAAGAGGGCCACCTATAAGAGGAGGCATTGGAACCTGTTGCAGAGGAAAGAGATTTATTTGCCTCTTTTGGAGAGTGGGAGGAAGAAGAGTATATAGATGAGCAGCTCTCAGAAGGCGAGTTACGCTCTGGTGAGGAAGATAGTAACTCTATTTTTTTCTCTTCTGATGAGGACCCCCTCCTCGCAGGCGAAACACAGTGTCTGCTCTTTTCGGTTTTGAAACTTTGAAAATCACTCTCTCCCATATTGTATCATGTACTCAGAATATCCACTGTAAAATCTGTAAAACTGCGTTTGAAATAGTGTATGTGCTGTATGTTCTACCCTGTCTGTAGTTACTGCTTTGTGGAGCACTACGGAGGATGATGGCGTTATATAAATTAATAATAATAATATCACCCCTCCTGAGGTGGCAAGAAGAGGGAAGGATGATCTGTTTAAGCCAGTAAGGCAAAGGCAGGTGTTCCCGGAGCAGCCGCACTTTTCTAAAATGGCGTTAAAGGAATGGGGAAAACCTAACAAATTACCGGCTGTTCCTAGGATACTAGGCTCTAGGTATCCCTTTCCGGCGGACATGATTAAGCTTTGGTCTTACCCACCCGAGGTGGATTCTCCAGTAGCAGGCTTGTCTAATACTTCCATCATGCCGTCTGCTACTATGGGACCTTTAAGAGATCCCACGAAGAGACGAATGGATCAATTGGCCCGCCATGCTTTTGCTATGAACGGATCCTTTCTACATCCTTTTTGTGCCATGGCCATTGTGTCCCTGGCTTCAAGCCACGCCTGTTTTCTTTCTTGGAAGAAGATGAAGAAAAAGTTTAGCCAGGGCTAAGTCTCGCAGGCTTATTCAAGAGTCCAAAGATTTTAAGGATTGTTTGGACTTTAACTCTTTCGCTATCACTGCGATGGATGATGCAGTCAGGCTAGCTGCTAGAACTTCTGCTCTGCTTGTGGCCTTGCGCCGTTCCTTATGGCTAAGACAATGGTTGGCGGTTGCCGCCACTAAGAAAGCTCTTATAGGTCTACCTTTTTTAGGGAGCAGATTTTTTGGAGAAAAACTGGACAGTATGGTGAAGGATGGCAAACTGCCTCAGAGGAAGAGGACGACTCGGCCTTTTCAGAGGACTTCATCATATTGACTCTTTTGGACTGGCAGAGGGGCCTTTCGTCCTTGCTACCGTAGAGTCTTTTGAGGTAGAGGCAGAGCGCGTAATAGGGCAGCAGGGGCCTGGAGAAGTGGGTCTAATCCTCCAGCCAAGCCCACTCCAGCATGAGGGGGCGCCCTCACCCGAGCGGGTGGGGGGATGGCTTTTGCATTTTGCTCATATCTGGAGGCGCCGCGTAAGGGATCTGTGGATCCAAGAAGTAGTGTCCTCAGGTTACAAAATCGAGTTTGCAGCCAGACCGCCCGCAGGGTTCCTTCGGTCAGGGGCACCCTGGAACCAGTAAAAGTTAGATGCCCTAAAGTCCGCTGTTCGGCACCTCCTTCAAAAAGGGGTGATTTGTCGAGTACCCCTTCAGGAAGAAGGGGTTTTATTCCAACCTTTTTACAATCCCCAAAAAGGACGGGTCGATTCGTCCCATTTTAGATCTGAAGGATCTCAACTGATATATCCACGTGAAGCATTTCCGCATGGAGATGTTGAGGTCAGCTTTAACAGTAGTTCGACCGGGGGATCTTATGACTACCATAGACATAAGGGACGCGTATCTGCATGTGCCAATTTTTTCGGGACATCAAAGATTCCTGAGGTTTGCCCTGGAAGACAAGCATTTCCAGTTTGTGGCACTCCCATTCGGGGATATCCTCGGCTCCAAGAGTATTCACCAAGGTTTAGGCAGGTCTCATGGCAATTTTCAGGAGCCAGTGGATTTGTATTGTCCCCTATTTGGACGATCTTCTAATATCAGCCGGATCGCAGCAGCAGATCCTGAAGGACACGCAGACGGTCCGATCGACTCTGGAGGAATTCGGCTGGGTGATCAATTACCCGAAGTCTCATATCACTCCGGCACCAGTAAGGAACTTCTTAGGTATGATTCTGGACACTGTCCAAGTCAAAGTGTATCTACCAGGACAGAAGGCGCGACTAATCCAAGATCAGATAGAGTGCTTCCTGGCTTGCCAGCAGCCAACCATTCGGCTGGGTATGAGGTTGTTAGGCCTGATGGTAGCCTGCTTCGAGGCGGTACCTTTTGCCCAGTCTCACATGAGGCCCCTTCAATGGAATCTGTTGGCAAGCTGGGATCGAGCCCCACAGTCGCTGGATCAAGTCTTTGTACTAACGCCCTCGGCAAGACATTCTCTTCTGTGGTGGATGGACCCTCTTCACCTGTCTGTAGGTAGATCCTTCTTGACCCCACAGTGGCAGATCGTTGCCACGGATGCCAGTCTCAAGGGATGGGGCGGCGTTTGGCAATCTCAGAAAGTCCAGGGTCAGTGGGGGCCGAAAGAGAATCAGCTTCCCATAAATGTATTGGAATTAAGAGCCATCGGGTTAGTGCTTCAGTACCTTACCCCCTGCTTGAAGGGGCAGGCAGTCCAGGTCCAGTCGGACAACCGGACGGCGGTAGCCTATATCAATCATCAGGGGGGTGCCCGGAGCAAGGGTGCTCTACTGGAGGTAAGCCGGATTCTGATCTTGGCAGAGGAAAGTGTTCCCTGCATCTCGGCAGTTTACACCCCGGGGATAGAAAACCAGGAGGCCGACGCTCTGAGCAGGAAGGTCCTGCGCCGGGGGGAATGGTCCCTCAGTCGGAAGGTTTTCCAAGCCCTTTGTTGGCGCTGGGGGCGCCCAGAAATGGATCTCTTTGCGTCCAGACACAATCACAAGCAGCCAAAATTCATGTCCCTGTCAAGGGACCCTCTGGCCATAGCCCCGGACGCCCTCTCAGTCCCTTGGAAAAGGTTCAAGCTTCTGTACATTTTTCCCCCATTTCCGCTTCTGAGTCGAGTGCTAAAAAGGATAATTCAGGAAGGAGTACCCACCATTCTAGTAGCTCCTCATTGGCCAAGAAGAAGTTGGTTCTTGGACATAACAAGGATGGCGGTAGACCAATGGCCGAGCCAGATCTTCTCACTCAGGGGGCGCTTCGGCACCCGAATTTACAGATGCTGGCTTTGACGGCTTGGCTATTGAGACCGCCGTCCTAGCAGAGAGAGGATTATCAGCTAAGGTCATTCATACCATGATCCAGGCCCGGAAGAAGTCGTATTCCATGATTTATTACAGGGTCTGGCGGTCATTCATATCCTGGTGTGAGGCTAGGAAATGTTCATGCAGAACGTATTCAATTTCCAGAGTTCTAGAATTTCTTCAGGATGGCTTAGAAATGGGCCTACAATTAAGTACCCTAAAAGGGCAGGTATCGGCCTTATCTTTTTTTTTTCCAGAGGTCTATCGCTTGTAATAGACTCATTAAAACTTTTTTTCAGGGAGTCACTCATGTCCGTCCACCACGCAAGTCTATATTACCGGTGTGGGACTTGAATTTGGTGTTGACGGCTCTACAGGGCGCTCCCTTTGAACCTATGATTGACGCTCCAATGAGCATTTTGACACTTAAAGTAATTTTTTTAGTGGCAATTACTTCTGTGCGGCGTATTTCGGAGTTAGCCGCCTTATGTATGAAGTCTCCTTATTTTGAGTTACATAGACAAGGTAGTTTTTCGTTTTAAGCCTGATTTTTTACCTAAGGTTGTCTCTCCCTTTCACCTTAATCAGGAGGTAATTCTACCCTCCTTATGCCCAGTTCCGGCTAATACTAAGGAAAGGGCACTTCATTCTCTAGACGTGGTTAGAGCCATCAGGTATTATTTGGCAGCTACAGATGCCTTCCGCAAGACGGATTTTCTCTTTGTCATTTCAGAAGGACCAAAAAAGAAAAAAAAAAAAAAATAAGGGTTTTTCCGCCAGCTAAAGCCACTGTCAGTAAGTGGATTAGGCAGGCAGTAGCTAGAGCTTATTCGGCCAAGGGAAAGGAACCCCCTTTTCAGGTCACGGCCCATTCCACTAGGGCCATTGGTGCTTCTTGGGCTTTTCAACATCAGGCTTCGGTGGAACAGGTTTGCAAAGCTGCCACCTGGTCTTCGGTGCATACATTCACCAAGTTTTACAAGGTAGATGTTAGAACCTCAGCTGACGCTGTTGTGGGTCGGAAGATTCTACAGGCAGTAGTGAAGTGAACTTCCTGCCGTTCTGCGTTAGAGGATCCCGCCCATAGATGGCACTGCTTTTGGAGATCCCAAGAGTAAGGAGTGTATGGAATGGATTGGAAGAAAAAACGCAATTCTGTGAGGTGCTCACCTGTAGAATTGTTTTTTCTGGGAATCCATTCCATACACTCCGGCCCACCCGTTCTGGTTCATGGTATCTTCCGATGTTTTTCTGAGGTGTTAATCCATTTTTTTATTATTAATTCATAGTATTGAAAAAAAGTAATAGGACTTAATTTTGAGAGCATTTTTTGGTTGAGTTTGATGTGTAGTAACATGGACTCTTTTTAGGGCCTCCCGGCCTGTCTCTAAATTATTTTACTGCTTTTAAGTAAACTGATCTGATTAGGGGCAGCTGCTACTTATGGGCCGGGAGGGCCATGCCTGTTTTCTTTCTTGCAGTCACGTGATCAGCAAGGAGGAGGAAACCCAAGAGTAAGGAGTGTATGGAATGGATTCCCAGAAAACAAAACAATTCTACAGGAGTGCCTCACAGAATTGCGTTTTTTGATGATGCGTTCGATTTGGGGTATCATTCTGGAGTAAGTGAGTATGGCAGGTATGCGAGTGTTGGTCTTTTTAGGTTTGTAGGAGAGAAGGGAGTCTCTAGTTTGGGTGTAGGCTCTCATCTTAGCTTCATGTAGGATCTCAGATGGGTATCCTCTCTCTTTTAAGTCATTTATGAGGGAGTCAGCTCTTTCTAGTTAAGTATGATCATCAGAAATGATGTGTCGCAATCTAATGAATTGGCTATATGGAAGACTGCTTTTCATGTTGTTTGGATGGAAACTATCAGACCGTAGGAAGGTGTTTCTGTCTGTTTCCTTTTTGTATAAGTCAGTGTGAATTTTGTGATCTTTGATGGAGACTAGGATGTGTAAAAAGTGTACCTGTGACTCACTGTGTTCAAGGGTAAAGCAGATGGTTGGTTCGACTGTATTGAGGTGAGCTGTAAATTGGAGCAGATGATCCAGAGAACCCTGTCACAGTAAAAAAATATCATCGATATATCTAGCCCAGTACAATACATGAGATATGAAAGGGACATCAGTGTAGACATATTGGCGTTCAAAGTGGTCCATGAATAAGTTAGCATAGGCCGGAGCCACGTTTGAACCCATGGCTGTGCCCTGGAGCTGTAAATAGAAGTCGTTAGCGGAAATAGTTCTTGGTCAGGATGATAGTGAAAGAAATTAATACACTCATTGCAACCGCTTTAACTGACGGGATTATCGATCAGAAACTACATGACTATATCAAGACAGATTTTCCCATCACGCCTGTATCCTACATATTTCCTAAAATCCACAAACACCCTGTAAGGAATTTACCTCTGCCAGGGGGCTGGCGGCGAGCGTCCGCGGGGCGACGCAGCACTCCTGCTGCTGGGAGCGCAGCGCGTCACTCTGGCAGCCTCCCTTGCCCCTCTCTAGCTGTGCAGGCGCGTGTCCCGCAGTCTGTAAATTTTGCCACTAGGAGGCGCTGTGCTGTGAGTGGCAGGCAGCGCAGAGTGCTCCACACCTGATGGGAATCAGGGGCTGATCAGCCCTGCAGCCAGGACTGACCAGCCCCTGGATAGTGTGTCCAATCACTCACAGTGTTGTAAGTTACACCAATCAGCACATACACTCCCCCCCAGGGTGGCCATTGGTCGATTCCCAAATAAATATGGAGTCAGCCCAGCACTCAGTGCCCGTGATAGTCTCTTGTGATTAGGGTGTGATTCTGTTAGCTGTTATCTGATCCTGACCCGGCTTGATCGACCATCCCTGTCTGCTGCCTGTACCGACCTCTGCTTTGTCTTACTGCGAACCTGCCTGCCCCTCTGGATACCCTGCGATCTCTGACCTCCTGGCTTGACCCATTGGCTACCCCTGACTACGCACCTGTCTCATCCCTGTACTCTGACGCACCCTCCGGATTGACTACCTGTGAACGACCTCGGCTTCGGGATACCCTCGTGGTTCATCGGCCTTCACCGTAAGCAGCCATCCTTTGCGCCTATTAAGACCTGGGGGCAACCGTGTCCGGTGAGGCGTGCCTAGCGTCCCGGCAAGCGGGGGCTTGACTATAGGCAGAAGCGGCGGTGGAGATTGGGGGTTGCCTGCTTACAGAAGGCTGGTGTCCCGCTGGGCATCACATTATCACGGGCCACATAAATGGACCAAATTTTGGAACAGGTGCAGGCCCTGACCGCGGCTGTGGAGCACCTGGCACTTCGAGTGGCGGCTCAGGAGAACCGTCCAGCTCCTGCACCCTCTGTGCCCCAGGGGGCAATAGCCGCCTTTCCAGTTGAACCCAAGATTCCCCTTCCAGAGAAGTTTTCAGGGGACCGGAATAAATTTGCCAACTTCCGGGATGCCTGTAAGCTCTATTTTCAGCTTCGCCCTCATGCTTCCGGCTCCCAGGAGCAACGGGTGGGACTTATCATCTCCCTTTTGCATGGGGATCCCCAATCCTGGGCTTTTAGCCTCTCCCCTCAGGATTACGCCCGCCAATCTGTTGAGGAATTCTTCAAGGCCATGGAGATCCTGTATGATGACCCAGACCGAGGGGCAACTGCTGATGCCAAGCTACGATCTCTTAGACAGGGGCAAAGACCGGCAGAAGAATATTGCTCGGAATTCCGACGCTGGGCAGTGGATTCTCGCTGGAATGACCCAGCATTGTGTGGGCAGTTCAGGCTAGGTCTGTCAGAGGTCATAAAAGATGTCATGGTAAATCACCCAGTACCTAACACCTTGGATGAAACCATGCAATTGGCTATCCGCATCGACCGATGCATACGAGAAAGACGCCTGGAAAAAGGGGCCCAGTCTGAAGTCAGTATGAAGCATGAGGCCTTAGTCCCTTCTTCTTCTGAAGAACCCATGCAGCTTGGGGCCACCAAGCTTTCTGAAGCTGAGAGGCGTCGGCGTCTGTCGCAAGGTCTATGCCTTTATTGCGGAGAAGTCGGTCACCTGGTCCGCTCCTGCCCTCGGAAACAGGCATCGGAAAACTTCAGAGCCTAGGTGGGGTCGAGGAAACCCACCTAGGCTGCAAGGTATTTCCTCTGTGTTGCACACAAATTACATTGCCTGTCGAGATTACTCATGATTTTGAGTCCAGGTCTGTGGAGGCTCTTTTGGATTGTGGGGCCGCCGGGAATTTTATTGATTGGGGCCTGGCTCAAGCATTAAAGATTCCGCTGCAATCTTTAGTCAATCCAATTAGAGTCAAAGTCATTAATAATACCCCCCTTGTGGGGGGCCTGATTCAGTACCGTACTCCACCAGTGTTTGTTAGAGTGGGGGCGGGACATACCGAGCTAATGAGCTTCCTGCTCCTTAAGATGCCTCTTACCCCTTTAGTTTTGGGACTCCCCTGGCTGTCTAAACACAATCCCCAAATTGACTGGGTCTCTGGGCAGGTTATCAAGTGGGGGCCACAATGTTTCCAGTCTTGTCTTGAGCTCCCTGTACGTGCCACTCGCTTGACTGCTGAGGGCATCCCTACCCCCTATGCAGATTTCGCAGACGTGTTTTCTGAAAAAGCCGCTGATGAACTCCCTCCTCATAGGCCTTTTGACTGCCCGATTGATCTTCTCCCAGGAACTATGCCGCCTTGGGGAAAGATTTATAATTTAACCCAAGCTGAGAATAAGGCCATGAAAGAATACATTGCTGAGAATCTGCAGAAAGGTTTTATTCGGCCGTCTACCTCACCAGCAGGTGCCGGATTTTTCTTTGTGGAAAAGAAAGATGGCGGCTTGCGCCCCTGTATTGATTATAGGGGCCTGAATAAAATTACAGTTAAAAATAAATACCCCCTTCCCTTAATAGAGGGACTCTTTAACCAGGTCATTGGGGCCCAGGTTTTTTCTAAGCTTGACCTGAGGGGGGCCTACAATTTAATCAGGATCCGTCAGGGAGACGAGTGGAAGACTGCCTTCAATACTCAGGATGGGCACTATGAATATCTTGTTATGCCATTCGGCCTATGTAACGCCCCAGCAGTCTTCCAGGACTTTGTTAACGAAGTTTTTAGAGAATACTTGGGCCGTTTTGTGGTCATTTACTTAGATGACATCCTAATATTCTCCCCGACCTTAACCGAGCATAGAGAGCATGTGCGGATGGTTCTACAGAAATTGAGAGAAAATCACCTCTACGCCAAGCTAAAAAAGTGCGTTTTTGAGGTTTCTGAGGTTCCGTTCCTGGGATACATTGTTGCCGATACTGGGTTAACAATGGATCAGGCCAAAGTGTCTGCAGTCCTCCAGTGGGAACAACCTAAAGATTTGAAGGGTTTACAAAGGTTTCTGGGGTTTGCTAATTTTTATAGGCGACCTCACTAAGAAGCAAAACCCCCAGGTCAGCTCCTGCCGGACCTCTGGTGCCCCTGTCCACTCCTTCAAAGCCTTGGACGCACTTGGCAATGGATTTTATTACTGATTTACCACAGTCCCAGGGATATACCGTTATCTGGGTTGTGGTAGATCGATTTAGCAAAATGGCGCATTTTGTCCCCCTAAGAAAGCTGCCCACAGCCCAAGAATTGGCTCAATATTTCTTAGATTATATTTTTAGACTTCATGGAATTCCAGAAGATGTGGTCTCAGATAGGGGGGTCAAATTTGTGTCACGCTTCTGGAGGGCATTCTGCACCCGGCTAGGCTTCACTGTTTCTCTGTCTTCAGCTTTTCACCCTCAGTCCAATGGGCAGACGGAAAGGACCAACCAGTCATTAGAACAATATCTCCGTTGCTTCACCTCTGATATTCAGTCAGAGTGGTCCCAATTTCTTCCCTTTGCTGAATTTGCCTTCAATAATGCAGTTAACTCCTCCACGGGGGTATCGCCCTTCCGATGTGTATATGGGAGGGATCTTAAGTTCTCAGCACTTTCAGGCTCATCCTCTGGTTTGCCTTCTTTAGACGATTGGTTGTCCCAGTGGCCAGATTTTTGGGCCAAGATTCAGCGGCATTTGGTCCAGGCATCGAGTCAGCAGAAGGTCTTTGCGGATCGTCGCCGATCCAAGAATCCAGATTATAAATTGGGGGATTTGGTCTGGCTCTCTACCAAAAATTTAGCGCTACGCCAACTCTCTGTAAAATTGGGACCACGATATATCGGCCCTTATCCCATTTTACAGAAAATTAACCAAGTCACATACAGACTCAAACTTCCACCATCTCTGAGGATTTGTAATTCCTTTCACGTTTCCCTCCTTAAGCCTGCCAGGGGAGTGGAGGAGGATTCCTCTCCTTCTCCTATCCTAGTTGATGGTGAGCAGGAGTTTGAAGTCGCACGAATTCTGGATTCCCGTTTCCTCCGGAATTCCTTGCAATATTTAGTTGACTGGAAGGGATATGGGCCAGAGGAGAGGAGTTGGGTTCCAGCTAGAGATGTGCATGCAGACCGTTTAATTAAAAGATTTCATAAAGAAAATCCTCTTAAACCCAGGGTGGAGGGTCCTGGGGCCCCTCCTCAAGGGGGGGGTAATGTAAGGAATTTACCTCTGCCAGGGGGCCGGCGGCGAGCGTCCGCGGGGCGACGCAGCACTCCTGCTGCTGGGAGCGCGGCGCGTCACTCTGGCAGCCTCCCTTGCCCCTCTCTAGCTGTGCAGGCGCGCGTCCCGCAGTCTGTAAATTTTGCCACTAGGAGGCGCTGTGCTGTGAGTGGCAGGCAGCGCAGAGTGCTCCACACCTGATGGGAATCAGGGGCTGATCAGCCCTGCAGCCAGGACTGACCAGCCCCTGGATAGTGTGTCCAATCACTCACAGTGTTGTAAGTTACACCAATCAGCACATACACTCCCCCCCAGGGTGGCCATTGGTCGATTCCCAAATAAATATGGAGTCAGCCCAGCACTCAGTGCCCGTGATAGTCTCTTGTGATTAGGGTGTGATTCTGTTAGCTGTTATCTGATCCTGACCCGGCTTGATCGACCATCCCTGTCTGCTGCCTGTACCGACCTCTGCTTTGTCTGACTGCGAACCTGCCTGCCCCTCTGGATACCCTGCGATCTCTGACCTCCTGGCTTGACCCATTGGCTACCCCTGACTACGCACCTGTCTCATCCCTGTACTCTGACGCACCCTCCGGATTGACTACCTGTGAACGACCTCGGCTTCGGGATACCCTCGTGGTTCATCGGCCTTCACCGTAAGCAGCCATCCTTTGCGCCTATTAAGACCTGGGGGCAACCGTGTCCGGTGAGGCGTGCCTAGCGTCCCGGCAAGTGGGGGCTTGACTATAGGCAGAAGCGGCGGTGGAGATTGGGGGTTGCCTGCTTACAGAAGGCTGGTGTCCCGCTGGGCATCACATTATCACGGGCCACATAAATGGACCAAATTTTGGAACAGGTGCAGGCCCTGACCGCGGCTGTGGAGCACCTGGCACTTCGAGTGGCGGCTCAGGAGAACCGTCCAGCTCCTGCACCCTCTGTGCCCCAGGGGGCAATAGCCGCCTTTCCAGTTGAACCCAAGATTCCCCTTCCAGAGAAGTTTTCAGGGGACCGGAGTAAATTTGCCAACTTCCGGGATGCCTGTAAGCTCTATTTTCAGCTTCGCCCTCATGCTTCCGGCTCCCAGGAGCAACGGGTGGGACTTATCATCTCCCTTTTGCATGGGGATCCCCAATCCTGGGCTTTTAGCCTCTCCCCTCAGGATTACGCCCGCCAATCTGTTGAGGAATTCTTCAAGGCCATGGAGATCCTGTATGATGACCCAGACCGAGGGGCAACTGCTGATGCCAAGCTACGATCTCTTAGACAGGGGCAAAGACCGGCAGAAGAATATTGCTCGGAATTCCGACGCTGGGCAGTGGATTCTCGCTGGAATGACCCAGCATTGTGTGGGCAGTTCAGGCTAGGTCTGTCAGAGGTCATAAAAGATGTCATGGTAAATCACCCAGTACCTAACACCTTGGATGAAACCATGCAATTGGCTATCCGCATCGACCGACGCATACGAGAAAGACGCCTGGAAAAAGGGGCCCAGTCTGAAGTCAGTATGAAGCATGAGGCCTTAGTCCCTTCTTCTTCTGAAGAACCCATGCAGCTTGGGGCCACCAAGCTTTCTGAAGCTGAGAGGCGTCGGCGTCTGTCGCAAGGTCTATGCCTTTATTGCGGAGAAGTCGGTCACCTGGTCCGCTCCTGCCCTCGGAAACAGGCATCGGAAAACTTCAGAGCCTAGGTGGGGTCGAGGTTAACAATGGATCAGGCCAAAGTGTCTGCAGTCCTCCAGTGGGAACAACCTAAAGATTTGAAGGGTTTACAAAGGTTTCTGGGGTTTGCTAATTTTTATAGGCGACCTCACTAAGAAGCAAAACCCCCAGGTCAGCTCCTGCCGGACCTCTGGTGCCCCTGTCCACTCCTTCAAAGCCTTGGACGCACTTGGCAATGGATTTTATTACTGATTTACCACAGTCCCAGGGATATACCGTTATCTGGGTTGTGGTAGATCGATTTAGCAAAATGGCGCATTTTGTCCCCCTAAGAAAGCTGCCCACAGCCCAAGAATTGGCTCAATATTTCTTAGATTATATTTTTAGACTTCATGGAATTCCAGAAGATGTGGTCTCAGATAGGGGGGTCAAATTTGTGTCACGCTTCTGGAGGGCATTCTGCACCCGGCTAGGCTTCACTGTTTCTCTGTCTTCAGCTTTTCACCCTCAGTCCAATGGGCAGACGGAAAGGACCAACCAGTCATTAGAACAATATCTCCGTTGCTTCACCTCTGATATTCAGTCAGAGTGGTCCCAATTTCTTCCCTTTGCTGAATTTGCCTTCAATAATGCAGTTAACTCCTCCACGGGGGTATCGCCCTTCCGATGTGTATATGGGAGGGATCTTAAGTTCTCAGCACTTTCAGGCTCATCCTCTGGTTTGCCTTCTTTAGACGATTGGTTGTCCCAGTGGCCAGATTTTTGGGCCAAGATTCAGCGGCATTTGGTCCAGGCATCGAGTCAGCAGAAGGTCTTTGCGGATCGTCGCCGATCCAAGAATCCAGATTATAAATTGGGGGATTTGGTCTGGCTCTCTACCAAAAATTTAGCGCTACGCCAACTCTCTGTAAAATTGGGACCACGATATATCGGCCCTTATCCCATTTTACAGAAAATTAACCAAGTCACATACAGACTCAAACTTCCACCATCTCTGAGGATTTGTAATTCCTTTCACGTTTCCCTCCTTAAGCCTGCCAGGGGAGTGGAGGAGGATTCCTCTCCTTCTCCTATCCTAGTTGATGGTGAGCAGGAGTTTGAAGTCGCACGAATTCTGGATTCCCGTTTCCTCCGGAATTCCTTGCAATATTTAGTTGACTGGAAGGGATATGGGCCAGAGGAGAGGAGTTGGGTTCCAGCTAGAGATGTGCATGCAGACCGTTTAATTAAAAGATTTCATAAAGAAAATCCTCTTAAACCCAGGGTGGAGGGTCCTGGGGCCCCTCCTCAAGGGGGGGGTAATGTAAGGAATTTACCTCTGCCAGGGGGCCGGCGGCGAGCGTCCGCGGGGCGACGCAGCACTCCTGCTGCTGGGAGCGCGGCGCGTCACTCTGGCAGCCTCCCTTGCCCCTCTCTAGCTGTGCAGGCGCGCGTCCCGCAGTCTGTAAATTTTGCCACTAGGAGGCGCTGTGCTGTGAGTGGCAGGCAGCGCAGAGTGCTCCACACCTGATGGGAATCAGGGGCTGATCAGCCCTGCAGCCAGGACTGACCAGCCCCTGGATAGTGTGTCCAATCACTCACAGTGTTGTAAGTTACACCAATCAGCACATACACTCCCCCCCAGGGTGGCCATTGGTCGATTCCCAAATAAATATGGAGTCAGCCCAGCACTCAGTGCCCGTGATAGTCTCTTGTGATTAGGGTGTGATTCTGTTAGCTGTTATCTGATCCTGACCCGGCTTGATCGACCATCCCTGTCTGCTGCCTGTACCGACCTCTGCTTTGTCTGACTGCGAACCTGCCTGCCCCTCTGGATACCCTGCGATCTCTGACCTCCTGGCTTGACCCATTGGCTACCCCTGACTACGCACCTGTCTCATCCCTGTACTCTGACGCACCCTCCGGATTGACTACCTGTGAACGACCTCGGCTTCGGGATACCCTCGTGGTTCATCGGCCTTCACCGTAAGCAGCCATCCTTTGCGCCTATTAAGACCTGGGGACAACCGTGTCCGGTGAGGCGTGCCTAGCGTCCCGGCAAGCGGGGGCTTGACTATAGGCAGAAGCGGCGGTGGAGATTGGGGGTTGCCTGCTTACAGAAGGCTGGTGTCCCGCTGGGCATCACACACCCTACTCACCCACCTGGCAGGTCCATTGTAGCAGGGACCAAATCCATATTCTAAAACATGGCCACTTTTCTGGACAAAATTCTCCAACCACACGTATTGGCCACAAAATCCTTTTTATTAGACACTGGTGAATTTTTGACTAAAATAGGCAACCTAGGCACCCTACCATCCCAGATCATCCTTTGTAGCATGGATGTTACATCTTTATACACATCCATCCCTTACGATGCAGGGATTGCCACTATAACATCTGTTCTAGAAACCACTGGGTACTCCTCCGAGTTTAAACAACTATGCATCCATCTACTCACTATCATCCTGACCAAGAACTATTTCCGCTATGACTACTATTTACAGCTCCAGGGCACAGCCATGGGTTTGAACGATTCTGGGAGAAGGAGGCCCAGCCTTGCCCCGGTAAGTCACTTTTATTTATTTATAGTGTCTATTTTGGGCATGTTTCATTAAATTTGGGGATATAGCTCTCGCCCCCTTTGTTTGCTTATGTCTTTGACCCCGGACTAAACTTCCAAGAGTGTACTGAAATCCTCTTCTTCTAGTTCCCGTAAGAAGAATAGGAGTTGTCCCATGTGATAAACAGGGCTTTTAGATTCCTATAAGAAACCCCTCTGTCAATATGCACTGGCAAGGTGGTTGATAAAGTGAAATCTATTGCGAAGGATGAAGGAACTGAAAGACCAGATTGCTTCCTCACCTCGGGGCCAGAGGGTCCCGGAGGGTTCGGTTAACCAGTTTGTGTTTTTCCCAACCAACTACAGGTCCCTTTTTGATCCCCCTTATTATCTGGTCACATGGGAGGGGGGGGAAGGTTCTTCCTCTGGGGAGGGGGGAAGATCAGGCTTCCGGTTCTATAGCTTCGGGCGAAGGAAGGTATTATTCCCTCCCGGAGGCTTACCTTTCCTTTTTTCATACGATTTACCTATCCATAGGGGTAGAAGAAAAGGATTCAGCCCCAAAGTATTATCATGATGAGCTTTATCCAGATTTGGCACCTGACTCTTCTTATTCATTTCCTTTTTATAGTTACTTAAAGGATATGATTATGGATGAATGGAAAGATCCATCTAAGTAAATATTTACTGTCTCTAAACCTACGGCCACGCCACCCTGAATGCGTCTGATCTCAGAAGCTAAGCAGTGTCGGGCCGGTCAGTACTTGGACCCTAGACTGGGTCACGGGGTCTTTAACTTAGATATCCTTTTGCGGAAGAGGATTCAGAGTTTTTGGGAAAATGCCCTAAGTTGGATGTCCTTGTGCCAAAGTCTCTAAGAGAGCAGGGTTAGTTTTTGAAGATTTTGGGGTTCTTAGTGGTCCCCTAGATAATAAAATAGATTCACTGCTCAAAAAGGTCTGGCAAGTAGAATCTAATTTAGACCTATTTTGGCTTCCATTTGTGTGATCAGAAATTTGGGCTTCTGACTTCAACGATTGAAGGACTGTCAGCTACGGTGACAGATGCCATTAGTTTTTTTTTGCACAATAACATGGCTGTAACGAATTCCGTATGCAGCATTCTCTACTTGAGGACCTGGCCTGGGGATATTGGGTCAAAGATGAGTCTTTGTGCAGTACCCTTTAAGGGACATTTCTTTTTGGGGCGGATTTAAAAATAGCGGCTGATAACAACAAGTATTTTCTGCCTGATCTGAGCCTCCTGTTAAAAGGAAGTGCTCTTTAAGAGCTTCTTTTTTTTTTAGATGCTCCTTCCGTATGTGTGTATCTTCCTCTTCTACCTCTTCTGGTTTTTAAAGGTTCCACTCTACTGGAACCTATCGGCCCAAATCCGAGAAGCAATGACGCCAGGTCTCGGGTTGGGGCCTGATTACCTTGTATTGCCCCTTTTCATTCCCAGGGGCATAAATGAGGGGTTTCACATATAATTTACTTGTACCCCTCAGTCAGAATTCTGGTCTCCCCTATATCCGTGGGGTTGGAGGAACGATCAGATATTTAGAAAGCCTGCTAACCATGGGAGCCAGGGGAGTCATTATCCCAGTTCCCCGTCACCAGCGAGGAATGAGTTTTATTCCTCTATCTTTCTGGTAAAGTTAGACTTGGATGGAGATTAATTCTGCTTTTATAGAAATCAATCTCTGTGTTCGATACAAACATTTCAAATGGAATTATAGATTTTCAGTGAAAGACATGCTTCCACATGGCTCTTTCATGGTCTTAATGGATCTGAGGATTGCTTGCTCGCAGGTTCCAATGAGCCTTGGGCTCAGTCTTTTTTTGGGATTCGCAGTAAAGATAGAGCTGGATACTGCGCTTCCAATTTGTTGTTTCCCTTCGGGCTGGATTCAGCCCGAGAATTTCCACATAGGTATTGGCAGAACCTCAGACATATCGGAGACTGAGAGAAATTAGTAGTTGGCTGATTTATATGATCTGCTACTTTTTTGTCCACTTAAGGGACAAAATGCCACAGAGCCTCTATTACATTTTAAAGCTGTGTATCAGCTCGGTTGGATTCTAAACCTTGAGAATTCGAGTCTGGTTCCCTCTCAGGTAATGATTTATTGGGGTTGGAAGCCAACACCTTACTTCAGACTCTTATTCTGCTTTCTCAAAAGATTTCGGCCCTTCAGGAAGCCGTTTAATTTATTTGTGTCAGTTCAGCATCTCCAATAACACTAGCCATGAGGGTGTTAGGACTGTTGACATTGGTCTTTCCCGCAGTGAGGTGATGTCACTTGCATTCAAGTACTATTCAAGTACATATCCTGAGCAGTTGGAACGGCTCCCGGAATGGGTTGGAAGAAATAGTTCCACTTCTTGGTAGAGGGAGACTGTATCTGGGACCCCAAAAGGAAGGTTGGTTACTACAGATACCTCAGCAGATAAGATCAGACTATGCTACGGCAGTAGCATACATTACCCATCAGGAGAGAGCGAGGTTCATCGCAGTAAGGCGGTCACATTAGAAATCCTTACTGGATTAGAAGAAGACCTGAGTCTCCTTCAGCAGTGTTCTGTAAGGAATTTTGAATCATGTGGCAGATTTGGCAGAATGGTCGGTCAATTCTAGGGTGTTCTAGCAGATTGGCTTCTAACGGACTGTTCAGAACTGTATTTATTGCTTCAGCAAGACGTCACAGGCTGACCAAATACCTTTTTTTCTGAATCCGGCGGATCCAGCTGTAGGGACACCTTAGTCCTTACACAGTATTCGGTCTAGCCTATGCATTTTCCGGTTAGATTGGTGTTATCCATTCGGGTCCCTAGGCCGCCTCTGGCCCTAGGCGGTCTTTTATCCTAGGTGGTCTTTTATCCTAGGCGGTCTTTTATCCTGGTCGGTCTTTTATCCTGGGCCGTCTTTTATCCTGGGCCGTCTTTTATCCTGGGCCGTCTTTTATCCTGGGCTGTCTTTTATCCTGGGCCGTCTTTTATCCTGAGCCGTCTTTTATCCTGGGCCGTCTCTAGCCCTGGGCCTTCTTTAGCCCTGGGCTGTCTCTAGCTCTGGGCCTTCCCTAGCCCTAGGCTAGTCCTTACACTTACCCAAGCAACTTTTGGGGTTAAGGTTCAAGTGTTCAACCTTGAGCTTTTCTCCTTAATCCAGTATTCTGAGAGTGGATCCTTTGCTATTTTAAGATCTCATCGGGTTTTCTTGGACGCAAGGAATGGTCCTTCTGTCAATAACTGATGAGGAAGCTTAGTATTGATATGCTTCAGATGTTATACACATTTGTTGATGTACCTTACCAAACTAAGGGAGACCCAACAGTGGGTTCATGTACGTTGTAGGTCCGAGTAAGGACAAAGAGTGTTCTAGTCGTCTTTTACAGGATTTGGCTTATCAAGATTATGTCAGGCCAAATGGTATCACGTCTCAGTTACAAGAAGTGATGCTACATCTGGGGCAGAGCAGGCTGGGGTAAAACAGCCACTTGGTCCTAAGCGAAGACTTTTTGCTGGACACTATCGGTTGGATCTTCAGTCTTTTGGCAGAAGTGTCCTCCTTGCTGCTGTTCCCACCCAACGAGGTAGTACTAGCCTATCTCTCAAGCGTATGCTGCCCGAAGGATGTTTTGGGAAAACTTAAGTAAGGTACCTGGTAACATCCGAAAGGGCAGCATACGCTGTTTTTTCCTCCCTTTTTTCTTATGTGGAGTTGGATTTTGTCTTATGGTTAAGTTGAGTTGTGGGTCTGTTTCTTTTTCTCTCTCCCAGATCTGGAACTAGGGAATGGGAGGAGTCAACAAGATTTTATTCTATCTGGTGGTCACGTGTTCCCCTTTGGTGGAAGGAGTCCGGAGGTCTCAAGCATATGCTGCCCTTTAGTATGTTTAGAAAAAAAGTTACCAGGTACCGAACTTTAAGTTTTTTATGTGATTCTGGTGGTCACATGTTCCCCCCCTCAGGTAAGTAACTTAAGTTTTGTACCACATTTGACTTGGGTTGAATGTTGCAATATGAAACAGACTAACCATGGTAAAAAAAAAAAAAAAACTGCAAATGGCATTTTTTAAGTCAATAAAACCTGAAATATTGAAAGCTCCACAATGCAGTAAAGCACATAGATATGTTACAGGGGTGTTGCAACACTTCATTTTGGATTTGCATCATGACAAGCATACTGTAGGAATAACTAAATGTCACCAGGCCCCACTTGTTGCTTAAATAGTGACCTATTTCCAGTCACATTCAGCACCTAGGTTTTAATATTTTGCTAAATGGGATACAGTTAAAGCGGACCTTCACTCTGAATAAGAATCTATCTTATATGTTTCCCACACCCTGTACATACAGCCGCCATCTTATCAGGCTGCCTGCAAACAGGAAGTGCCTCCTGACTGCGCTGCTCTGCATTCTGGGACTGCTGACCTTTACCTGACCACAGCTCTGCTCTGTCTGAGCAAAGCACAGCTATAACCCGCCCCCCTGTACCTTATCCCATTCTCCTCTCCTCAGTAAGTGTGATGCTTCTCAGTCAAGATGGCGGCGCCCGTATCCTAAATTCCTGAACAGAGTTGCAGCCCAGTGGGGGAAAGAATAATAAGTTAGTGACTAAAAACTTAAAATAGATTAATTTTAGATGCTGGGGAACCGTTTTTTAAGAGTTTGGGCTTTTCATTAAATCATGGTGAAGGTCCGGTTTAAGCATCTTTCACAGGATCCTCTGCAAAACAAAGATGGGGAGGCCAGTGACCTGTGATAATGTAGGTGTGGCTTCTGATCTGCTGTAGACTGCAGATAGGAAGCAGAGATGTATTGGAGGAAGGGTTGCACATTTCCTGCTGGGCATCTGAGCCAAAGCAGACCAAACTGGTTGAGCTAAATCTGTGCCAAACCTAACCTTGACTCGGATCTGGGGCCCTTCACTAGTGAAAGCCTAAACTTTTTTAGTCAATATATATATATTTTTATTATTTTAATATGGTCTTTGAGTCTGAGTCTTTTCAGTGTGTGGAATTTGATTTGTAAGTGCAGCTGAGCCTGATGAATTGGATGGCAGAAAGGGGAGACATTTTCAAAGGGCCAGGAGGGCTCTAACCTGCAGAGTCAGAGGACCAGAGACTTGGTGACCTCAAAAGTCAGAAAGCTGACCGACTAGAGGCAAGAAGAGCCACGAACACTGCACTGCACTCAGAAAGAGCAGCTCTTTAGGAATGGAGCAATCTGTTTTGAACATAAGCCAGCACGCTTTGTAAGCTGGTAGAAGGCCCAAAAGGGTTTGATGACTTGAAAATTCCAGCAAGAGGTTGTGTTAATGAGCTGAACTTTTTGTTATGTTAAAGAGGAACTATGAGCAAGTTACCACTTCCTCATTCATGGTGTATGGCACAAAATGGCAGTTAATACCGTGACTGCTGGTGACTAATCTGAATTTCCCAGTGGGCTTGAACATACAACCTGAAGAGCTTCCACCAATCACGTGGTTAACTGCAAGTTTGTGACATACACCATAAATGAGGAAGTGGTGACTTTCTCATAGTTCCTCGTTTTGCCTCGCACATGGATAATTCTTTTCTTACACAGTCAGTGCAGCTGCAGCAGGGTCATGGGTGAGGAAAAACTCACCTATGATCTCCTGCAGTGATAAAGCAATTGCAAAGCTCTACGTACTCCACTGACACACTTTAACAATACATTCTAAATTGCTGCTTTACAACCTGATGGTACTATCTCCTATAGAAATGAGTACTCAAGGTACCACTATACCTATACATAAACAATGCTGCACAGCTAAGATAAATTCATATACATTTATTCAAAAGCTGATGTAATACCACATAAATAGACAAACACTTGGAAAAATGGAAAAACACACCTCTAAAATATAGGGTAGGGGACCATCATAAAAATGAGAGAGAAATCAGTTTTGAATCCAATAATCAAGAAGTATAGGGGTTTAAATGATGAGAGTATTCAGTAAATATATAGTCATCGATACAAGTAATAATCTAAAGGGCAAAGAAAAAAAGCTACCTAATATTTTTCCAAGTCATCCTTCAGTGTGACCGACCACCTGGAAAGGTAGATGCTCCACCCCCTAGGAGGAAATGCAAACTGGAACAGAGGTTAAAAGCCCCACCCCTTCCTCCCCACCTCAGTTCTTTGTGTTTCACTCCTGGGAAACCGCTGGACAGAGTGTGCATGGATGGTTAGACTTTGGACATTTATTTATTTTAGTTCTTTATTTTATGGACTCCAGAATTTGGAGTAGCCCGCTGGCCAGGGATGTTATCCAGATGGAGGTCATCTGCGTTTCAGGTACAGACGGGGCTAGGTTCCCACACAGTATTGTATGCAAGCACAAGTTGTGCAAGGTCCCTTTAAATCCCAGCAGCTGAGTTAGTTATGGGTATGCTGGACCCCAAACCAGTGTTTGGGCGCTGGTTTATTGACTGAATCATTTTACCTATATTTTTGTGTACTTTTTCCCTCCAAAATTTTATATTTTTGGGGGCGGAGTTTCACTCAGGGACTGGTGCGTGACTACACTTCTGGTGCAGCAAAGTGCACGCAGCAACCCGGAAGTGGAAAGGCGCCATTTTCTCCCAAGCCAGCGTGCAGGCTGCAGGGAGATTGGAGCAGTCCGAAAGCCTTGTAGGAGCCTCCGGGGACTCAAAGGTGGCAAAACGTTGGAGCAGCAGCCAACGGGAGCAGCAACAGCGGCAGTTGCGGTGGGCAGGACGGACTAGAGTGCAGGGGCGGTGGACACAGAAGAAATTATCTATATGTAGGATTTTTTTTTTTTTGTTTTGGTCATGTGTATTGGATGCCTGTGGTTATGGTAAATTATAGTCTTTGTTGTTTTTTTTTTTTCTTTTTTTTTAGCCGGAGTTTAAAATAAGGCTAAAAAGGATGCAGACTTAGTGGCTTTACTCAGGGAGATCAGAGTAATGAGACAAGATATAGCCTCTATACGGGATGCCCAGAAAAGTTTTGTCAGTCAGTCACAGATGTCTGTTGCCACAGCATCTTCTCCTCTTCCAGTTTCTGAGAGTAAGGTGGATAATCGGGGTTTGTCCATTATTAACAGTGCTCCCAATACTTTGTTTTCAGCCCCCGTATAGATTTCGTTTGTTCCTGAATTAGGTGAATTAGTGGAGGAAGAGGCCTCCTCACAGGACTCCCTGGATGAAGAAATCCAGGGAGAATGAGGACAGGAATTTTCCCACAATATATCCGAAGAATTTGAGTTATTGTTGCAGGATATTTACAATACATGGGGGATTCAACAATAGGATAACGCCCAATCTGTTCAGGATGAGATGTATGAAAGGTTCTTGGGAATAGCAGACAAAGCATTTCCATTCCATTCAGCATTAAAAGATATGATTTAAGGCCGAATAAGAATACCTAGAGAAATTATTTATGCCCAAAAAAGGAAGTCCCTGTTCCATGATCGCGACATAGAAACATGGACAAGTGTCCAAAGTTTGATGCACCCCTGGGACAGATGTCCAGAGCAGCGGACTTAAGTTTTGAGGACATGGGGGCATTAGGTGACTCTATAGATTGCTAAAGTGAGCACTTAAGAAGATCTTGGGATGCCATAACTTTTATGTTTCAACCAGCACTAGCATCTGATGTTCTCAGAAGCATGTCCATGTGGATAAATAACCTTAATAATGACATGGAAAGTAAGTTACCATCGGAGGAGCGAATAGGGACCAATTCTTATTAAAACTGTATCCTGCCATACTAATGCTTCTGAGGAGGTCATCAGAACTACAGCCAAAGCTTCGGCCCTAGTTTCCTGTACCAGTAGGGCCCTTTGCTTAAAAACGTGGCCTGGAGACAATGTTTCTAAGACCAAGCTTTGTGGGATACCTTTCCATGATAACCTCCTGCTTGGGGAAGATTTAGAGGTTATCCTGGCCAAGTCAAATGAAGTCGGGAAAATATTTCCCACTAGGAAGCGGAATTTTAATCCTCGCTTTGGTAATAGAATTAGGGCCGCTCCATACATATTTCAGCTTAAGCAGAGAGATTCCAAGAAACTTTGGGTTCAGCCTCGGCCCCACAGGAGGTACATCTTAATTGGCAAACATCCAGGAGGCCTAAGCCGCAACCCTGACAACGAATACCAGGCAGGGGGGAGACTCCCCTGGTTCTTACCCGCATGGAAAGTAGTCACCCAAAATCAGTTTGAGAAAGGGTATCGATTAGAATTGCATCCCTCCCCCAGTCATCCTTTTTAGTGGCCAAACTATCAAGAGACCCAAAGAAGAGAGAAGTCTTCCCTCTGGGTTATTTATTTTAGTTCTTTATTTTATGTACTCCAGAATTTGGAGTAGCCCGCTGGCCAGGGATGTTATCCAGATGGAGGTCATCTGCGTTTCAGGTACAGACGGGGCTAGGTTCCCACACAGTATTGTATGCAAGCACAAGTTGTGCAAGGTCCCTTTAAATCCCAGCAGCTGAGTTAGTTATGGGTATGCTGGACCCCAAACCAGTGTTTGGGCGCTGGTTTATTGACTGAATCATTTTACCTATATTTTTGTGTACTTTTTCCCTCCAAAATTTTATATTTTTGGGGGCGGAGTTTCACTCAGGGACTGGTGCGTGACTACACTTCTGGTGCAGCAAAGTGCACGCAGCAACCCGGAAGTGGAAAGGCGCCATTTTCTCCCAAGCCAGCGTGCAGGCTGCAGGGAGATTGGAGCAGTCCGAAAGCCTTGTAGGAGCCTCCGGGGACTCAAAGGTGGCAAAACGTTGGAGCAGCAGCCAACGGGAGCAGCAACAGCGGCAGTTGCGGTGGGCAGGACGGACTAGAGTGCAGGGGCGGTGGACACAGAAGAAATTATCTATATGTAGGATTTTTTTTTTTTGTTTTGGTCATGTGTATTGGATGCCTGTGGTTATGGTAAATTATAGTCTTTGTTGTTTTTTTTTTTTTCTTTTTTTTTAGCCGGAGTTTAAAATAAGGCTAAAAAGGATGCAGACTTAGTGGCTTTACTCAGGGAGATCAGAGTAATGAGACAAGATATAGCCTCTATACGGGATGCCCAGAAAAGTTTTGTCAGTCAGTCACAGATGTCTGTTGCCACAGCATCTTCTCCTCTTCCAGTTTCTGAGAGTAAGGTGGATAATCGGGGTTTGTCCATTACTAACAGTGCTCCCAATACTTTGTTTTCAGCCCCCGTATAGATTTCGTTTGTTCCTGAATTAGGTGAATTAGTGGAGGAGGAGGCCTCCTCACAGGACTCCCTGGATGAAGAAATCCAGGGAGAATGAGGACAGGAATTTTCCCACAATATATCCGAAGAATTTGAGTTATTGTTGCAGGATATTTACAATACATGGGGGATTCAACAATAGGATAACGCCCAATCTGTTCAGGATGAGATGTATGAAAGGTTCTTGGGAATAGCAGACAAAGCATTTCCATTCCATTCAGCATTAAAAGATATGATTTAAGGCCGAATAAGAATACCTAGAGAAATTATTTATGCCCAAAAAAGGAAGTCCCTGTTCCATGATCGCGACATAGAAACATGGACAAGTGTCCAAAGTTTGATGCACCCCTGGGACAGATGTCCAGAGCAGCGGACTTAAGTTTTGAGGACATGGGGGCATTAGGTGACTCTATAGATTGCTAAAGTGAGCACTTAAGAAGATCTTGGGATGCCATAACTTTTATGTTTCAACCAGCACTAGCATCTGATGTTCTCAGAAGCATGTCCATGTGGATAAATAACCTTAATAATGACATGGAAAGTAAGTTACCATCGGAGGAGCGAATAGGGACCAATTCTTATTAAAACTGTATCCTGCCATACTAATGCTTCTGAGGAGGTCATCAGAACTACAGCCAAAGCTTCGGCCCTAGTTTCCTGTACCAGTAGGGCCCTTTGCTTAAAAACGTGGCCTGGAGACAATGGAGACAAGACCAAGCTTTGTGGGATACCTTTCCATGATAACCTCCTGCTTGGGGAAGATTTAGAGGTTATCCTGGCCAAGTCAAATGAAGTCGGGAAAATATTTCCCACTAGGAAGTGGAATTTTAATCCTCGCTTTGGTAATAGAATTAGGGCCGCTCCATACATAGCTTAAGCAGAGAGATTCCAAGAAACTTTGGGTTCAGCCTCGGCCCCAAAGGAGGTACATCTTAATTGGCAAACATCCAGGAGGCCTAAGCCGCAACCCTGACAACGAATACCAGGCAGGGGGGAGACTCCCCTGGTTCTTACCCGCATGGAAAGTAGTCACCCAAAATCAGTTTGAGAAAGGGTATCGATTAGAATTGCATCCCTCCCCCAGTCATCCTTTTTAGTGGCCAAACTATCAAGAGACCCAAAGAAGAGAGAAGTCTTCCCTCTGGGTTTGCGGGAGTTTCTATAGGAGAATGTGATAGAAACAGTCACCCCCAACCTCACAGTGAGAGGGGGGCTACTCTCACGTGTTTCTGGTTTAGAAGCCTTCAGAAAAGGATTGTATGATTTTTAATCTAAAGAGATTAAACGGATTCATTCAAAACAAAAGATTCAGGATGGAGTCAATATATTCGGTCAGAAATATTCTGAAAACACTCTGATGGTAAATCTAGATTTACAAGACGTCTATTTGCAAATACCCATTCTAAACTCACACTGCAGGTTTCTCAGGTTACTTAAAGTGCCAAAACCCAAGCCAATCGACCCAGGAATCTATACGTTTCCCGGGCCGATCAATTCCCTCCCCCCTGGGCATCCTAAATCGTGATGCCCCACTGTATGAAACCCCCCCATACACTTTCCTTGCTTCCTGGTCCAACGGTGCATGCGCGAGCTACGTCCGCATCCCTGCTATCCCTCTAGCAGGACACATGCCAGGCATTTGTAAATGGCTGGTGCGGACACGCTCCCTATTAGAGGGGAATGGGGGATGTGGCCGCCAGCACGCGCTCTGAGTCTTAGCTTCACTGGCCTTAGACAAAGGCTTAGACGAAGTGACATAAGCGGCTCCGAGCGTGCTGATTGGACAAGCGGCCACCCATGCACCGTAGAACTGGGAAGAGGTGAGTTGGCATCGGCGATCTGGGAGCTTTCACTCAGCAGGGTGCCCCAGGGGAAAGAACCAAATCCCAGGATAGTCATAATCCTGGGTTTTGGTCCACTATCACTTTAAATCAATGGCTTACCTTTAGACAATAGGGAATTATAGTGATCCCCTATTTGGACGAACTTCTGCTGAACAGTTCAGAACCAGCGTTACTAGCAGAAACACCCTGGCCTTACTGAATGAACTGGGGGGGTGATCAATCTAGAAAATAACACCCAACAAAAGCTATTTTTCTTCCACAAGAAAAGATAGATAGGATCACGACAGAAGTAATAAGACTAATTTCAGTCCCTCAGGTCTCCATAAGAGAGATCATGAAAATCTTGGGTCTCATGACCTCTGCAATTCCTGCGGTGCAGTGGGCTCAGTTAAACACAAAGTTACAAAGATTTCTCCTACAGAAAGGGGACAAGCAGCAAAGCTCACTGGACTGACTAGTCCGGTTAAGCACAAATGTTCTATAGGATCCCAGGTGGTGGTTAGATCCAGGGATACTAAGGAAAGGAAGAACAGACCAACCCAGTAATAATTACAACAGATGCCCCCAATTGTAGTGTATCTAAATCACCAGGAGGGCACCAGATCCTCAGCTCCAATGAACATTTCAAATACCATTCTTTTACCATTACAGGAACAGGTCCATCAGGTCAGTGTCGGCAGTTCATATGAAGGGGACCCTAAACACCCTCGCAGACCAATTAAGTCAAGACAGAATTCAACAGACCGAATGGTGTCTGAACCAAGAGGTCTTGCTTCAAATCACAAGTGCTTGGGGCCTCCCGTAGATAGATATGTTTGCCAATGCCAGCAATAAAAAAGGCAAGACATTCTTTTCTCTGACAAAAGAAGGTGCGCTAGCAGTAGATGCTCTCGTTCATCCATGGAGGTTTCATTTTGCCTATGTCCTTCCTCCTTTTAGAATTCTTCCACAGGTGGTCTGGAAAATGGCACTAGGAGAGGTCACAGTAATCTTCATAGCGCCATTTTGGCCAAAGAGAGCTTGGTTTGGAATGGCTGGAAGCCTCCAGGAACCCCTCTTTGCCATTCTTCTTAGTTCTGCAAACATCATTCATCAGGACGTCATTCTGCATCCAAATCTGCCAAAACTGCGTCTAACAGCTGGATCCTTAAGAAGTAAGGGTTGTTTGGTTAGAGTGTCTGAAACTCTTCTGGCCAGCCGAAAATTGACTTCTGAGGAGAATCTACCAAAAGATATGGAAATGTTCTTCTATTTGTAAAGTGAACGAGTTGAAGAAAAAAGATTGCCACATTACTCGAATTCCTGCTGGAAGGGTCCAAGAAAGGGCTGGCAGTAAGAGGAAAACTGATAATGCAGATATCTGAGTCTTTAATGTACTAACTTAAATTGAGACAAAATGAACTAGTTTTTTCAAGTCAGTTATGCAAAAAAGGCCTGAACCATTTAAGGGGTTCCCTACCTGGGACTTGTCAACTGTGTTATGGGAATTAATGGGACCACCCTTTAAACCTCTAGATGAGGTGCCAGAGAAATGGTTGTTACTAAAATTTTGCTTCTGTTGGCCATTACTTTCACCAGCGAGTAAATGGACTACAGGCCTTATGTATGAAAGAGTCCTACTGTGCAGTACAGCAGCAAGAGATCCTTTTTCTTGGCCGCTCCATTGGCTAGTGACGGAAGAACTGTATCTTGTGACCTGTTAGCAGCAGTCACTTTTTTGGGCAAAAAACAATAGATTAGGTCAAACTGGTTGCAAGAAATAGTTCTTCCGTCACTAGCAAATGAGGCAGGCAAGGAAGAGGATCTCTTGCTGCTTGTTAGAAGAACTCTTATTTATTTGAAAAGATCTAGAGACTGGCGTATAGCAGAACAAATGTTAGTAACTTTCAGTGGAAAAGAGGAGTCCACAATAGCCAGATGGATAAAACAGACTATTGCACAAGCATATTCCACTAGGGGAGTTTCTTCCCAAGAGGTATCTGCCCATTCTACACGAGCTATGTCGGCATCATGGGCAGAGAGGGCTGGTGCTTCTTTGGATGAGATATGCAAAGCAATGTGGTCATCACCCCACACCTTCCTCAAAATTATAGACTTGATTTTACTATCTGCAAACATCAGGCCTTCGGTAGAACGGTACTTTTTGCAGCGTCCCACCCCTAGGGTATAATAACTTAATATTTTTGGATTGTTGTTGGGGGTGGCGCTAGGTGTGTTATGTAAAAGCAGCAACCTGGTCAGTCGGCTAAGCTGAAATTGGTAATTAGAGGATTTGTATAGAGAGCACAGTGATCAGACAGCAAGGGGTTAGCGGCTTGTTGTTCCGAATTCTGTCTCCCGCAGGTGCGCTAATTGTTTGGATAACAGGGGTTCTAAAGTCCAATCAATATAGAAATTAGTCTCCTGTTTTCCAATCTGTCTGTGCTACAATTTAGTGATATGGCATATGGAATTCTGGGGGTTTGGATATTCAGGTAGTTATATTTCTTTTTGTTTAAAATGTCTAGTCTTCTACCTTTGTCCAAGGCTTTGTCCATGTTTTATTTTTCAGTTACAGCCACAAATCGAGAGATAAGCGGAAGAGCCCGAATATACGGCACATTGCGAAACTACAGAGAAAGACTACACTACCCAGAATCCTCTGGGCTGGTGACATCACTATAAATAAGAAACCCTGCACAGGCGCTTTAGGGACCTTGAGAAAGTGGAAACGAAACGCGCGTCGGACCCTTACAGCAAAGCCGCAACATAAAACTGACAGGAGCGACGCAGCTCCATCTCAGAAGGACAAACGCATGATCAATTATATTAACTTCTTAGAGTACTTGAGAACACGGACTTTTACTCCCCCATTCCAGCATTATAATAATCATCGAAGAAGACAAACTTATTTTATTCTAATATTTTTTACCATATTCTATTTTACCACATACCAAGTTTTTTGTTCATAATAAAATGTTTGGAGACATATACTGAAGAACAAGAGTGTTTATTTAAATTCCACGCAACCTTGGGAAGCTTCCAGATTTGCCACAGACACTAAACCACAGCACAGTACAACTCCTCAAGGCCCCAGGGAAGGTCACGTACCTCCGGGCCAGGCGGGTAAGTGCCCTATACTTTCCTTCCTTTTTATTTTTACAAAGTTTTCAATTTTTGACAAAACGAGTGTAAGAAGATAGCTACAAATTGATGCCATATCACTAAATTGTAGCACAGAAAGATTAGAAAACAGGAATTTCTAATTTCTATATTTATTGGACTTTAGAACCCCTGTTATCCAAACAATTAGCCCACCTGCGGGAGACAGAAATCGGAACAACAAGCCATTAACCCCTTGCTGTCTGGTCACTGTGCTTTCTATACAAATCCTATAATAACTTAATATTTGGATCCTTAAATTGTTGCCACATCCCCGGGGATGTGGCGACATTTTAAGGATCCATCAATCTAAAGGCTTTGTTGATTCTTTTACTTTTACTATCTGCATTTGGTTAACGGCCGTGACTGTGGAGGATCAGTGAGAGCAGTTTACCTGCAGCTCCTTAGCGTGATTGTTTTCAAAGCTCTGAATTTTAAACTGTTTGTAAGTGCAATACTTTCTTGTTAAACAAAGACTCTTTTCATATACAGAGTTGCACTAGTTTTTTTCTTTTCTTTTTTCATGCTTTGCCTTTTACTTGAGTTGCAATCTATTTATTTGGCTACTTAATAAATAAAGGGGATCACCCTTAGTAACTGTTTCGGACTCGATTTTGGAATGGAGGACAATCCAATATAATGTGTCCTTGTTGCTTTAATCTAGTAGAAATATCTGACATTTCCTTTCCACACTGTATATCCTCTGAGCAATTTCTGCGTACACACAGCATTTCGCCCAGTGGAATTGCCCGGATTGTGTGTGCAGGGTGGCAGCTTTCTGCTCTCAAGGTGGTATTCCCTGCTGATTGTTACTGAAATGTACAGGTGGATACATGACCCCCTAATCCTGGAGCACTCAGATTCAAGTCCAAAAATGATATGTTCATGACATTCACCTCTGAAGTAAGTTTTAAATTTAAATTATTACTTAGATAATGAACAAAATCAAAATTGGATTAATGATTCCTCTCCCAAATAAAGGTCATCAATGTATCAACCAAAATATTTCATGTTATCAGCAAATGGGTTCTCATCTCCGAAGATGCAGAAACTCTCCCACCAACCCATGTACAGGTTGGCAAGACATGAGAAAATGGAGCCCCATCGAGGTCCTGCATCTTTGGAGATAGAACCCACACCAAAAACCTAAAAAAAAATGTGTTGCAGCAAAAACTCAACAGCCAGGATGAGAAATGAAATGTAATCCTCCTGGTAAGTAGAGTAATTTCTAAGGTGGAAATAAAGTGCTTTGGAGGGCAAGGTCATGAGGTATGGAGGAATAGGGGGATGACTCATCAGATGTCAACCACATAAAACCCTCCCTCTATTAAAATTTGTCAAGACTTCTTAATACATTTCTAGTAAAAATCCCGGGAGTATCCTTACTGAAGGTAAAAATCAACCAGCTGTCTCAGTCTCTCATTTATTCACCCAATACTCTCCACAATTGGATGTCCTACGGGAGATTGATCCGACTTGTGGATCTTGGAGATGATGAAAGAGCCGGATGAGCCAAATACAAATAATCTGCTTCCCTGTTGATTAAAGCTTTACCCTCCTGAATAACCATCTTTAGTTCCTCCTGAAATGTATTAGTAGGGTCTGATTGTAACTTCTGGTATGTGGACATAACATTCAATTGTCTCTGAGCTTCCATCTAATTTTTCTATTACTTAGGGATTGAAGTGCCCTAATTCATCCTTGGTGAAATTTGAGCTACAATTACGTTCATCCATTTAACTAACTTAAAGGAGCACTATTGCGAAATTGTGTATTATTAAAAATTCATATAAACACCTCGGCTAATGAGAAAAAAGGGTCACTTGTACACCTGAACGGAATAAAACTCCTGCCAAGCTTGTTTTCTTCTTATGGCAGGAATAAAATCCAGGGGTGACAGGTTTACTCTATCGGGGGTGACAAAGCCCCGATGTCCTTTTTCTTTCATTAAAATAAAAAAAAAAAACGTGGCTGGATATTGATGCTGGGTGTAAAAGGGACTTCTGCTCCCGCCATCCAGCATATTTATACGGATTTTTATTGTTGGGCCATTTTACGCGATAGTGCTCTTTTAAGTCCGATTCAACAAAGTCCTGAAAAATTTCTAATTTTGATGACCTCGACTCTACAGGGTAAAAATTCACCTTTGATGTTTTGTTATCCTTCGGGGGGGGGGGGGGAGGGGGTACTTTGGTAGGGTCTTCATCTGACATATTTTGTATTAATACTGATTAATTGGTTTCTCTGTTTGTACATCAGTTTGATGCAATATTCTCTTGATTCCTGATGACTTGATGCTCCTATCTCGGAATCTGGTAAAAAATGTAAGATTGTGTGCAAATCAGTTCATATCTAAAATTGTTGAAAAAAGGTCCAAATGAAAAGTAGGGGGAAAAAGTCCTTTTGATAGCACATTCCATTCCTCCAAAGTCAAAGCATAAGATGAAAGATAAATGACACTATTTAGGTTGGCTTGAACCTCCTTTGTCTCGAAGGGTTTTGAGTGCTCTGGCTTATTTTTTCTTAACATATTCTATACTAAGGAAGAGTTGACTTCTGAAGTTGGAAAGCTTTGTGTGTGGGTCTACTCCCTGTTTCAGTGCTCCTGCAGTAGCTGGCCAAAGCAAACTTTATGGTCTAGACCAGCGGTTCCCAACAGGTGGTACTTGACAAGGCTGTAGACCCAAACCTAATCTGCTGCCATCTGGACTTCACACAAGAATTATTTTCACCATAAATAAAAAACTGCCCAGTTTTTTTATGTGCTTCATTTACTTTAAATATCTGTTTTGTGTCATTTGATTATGGTTTAGGGTGACTGACTAGTTGCATTGCTGCATCTTATAGGGTTAGTTATGCCCCTGTGCAACACCCAGCTGGTACTTGATATAAATCACAAAATGAAAAGTACTTGATGAAAAAGTTGGAAACCCCTGATCTAGATTATTTCACTTCAAAAGTACTGCAGCAGTGGCCTAGAACCACTTTAGATAACTCAGTTTCAATTCAGTATAGCAAAATGTAACAACTTTAACAATGCAAAACCATAGGCAATTAGTTAATGAGAGCAACACTATTTATTGTAAATTACTGATTTTTATTCTGTGCTTTGGAATCAAAATTATTTATATGAACTTTAGGACCGTTGCAAGTTTTCATGCTGTGCTATTCTTCTATTCTTGGACAGAGTTTGCAATACACCCACGTTCTGTAGGGAAGAGAGCATACAATGAAGTGATTAAAACATGTTTAAGGGTTAAATAAATACTTTGCCCGCTGGTCCATAATTACATATTTCAATATAGAGAAAATATTTTAAGATGAACACCAACTCAATCTATATACAGTATAACCAGAATGAGGGGGCACGAAGTTGGAACAATAAATACACATGTTAAATACTTTTTTCAAGTTGGCACTGAGTATGTCAGCTACAGCAGGAGATTCTACATATTGGCTACAATGTTAGTACTATTATTACTTATATACTCCTGCTTACATTTTTACCGAATACTAGCAAACACTTTAATATTCCTTATTATTTAATAGAGAAGTTGAACCTCTCTGGAATATCCCCCATTTGACTTGAACATCACTGGAGGGGGGGAAGTTTTCCTAAGAAAACCCCCTCCTACTCCTCCCTAGAGTGATGTAGTTAGTCACACAGCAATCGTTAATGGACACTTTACAGCTTGTGATATCCCATTGAAAAGCATTTACGATTGCAAGATAGCATGATGCACCAGTGCACCAAGTTGGGTGATAAGCCTTCTTTTCCAAGTCATCCTTAGCTTGCTCGACCACATGGAGAGATTTTGCTCCACCACCTGGGAGGAAACACCAAACAGAGTTTAACCCTTTAAGTGCCAGCCTACCTGGAGTTTTGTCACCCTCTGTTGCCAGGCCATTTATCACTATTTTGCACTACACATGTTCAAATGTGATTTTTGAAGGGATTTCCCAGGAAAATGATATATTGTTTTTTTCAGCATAGTCTGGGCTTTAACATGAAATGTGTTGTTTGTCATTTTTAGGTGGATTCTCAATATTTTTGGGTGAAATATGTGCAAAAGAATATAAAAAATCTATTTTTTACAATTTGTAGTGTTTTTTTTTGTAATAAAAAATGTAAGTTTGTCAATAAAATCTTATTGCCTGTGAAATCCCAATTTCTCCCGGTTACAGCGGTACCACATATGTATTGGTAGACACCCTTTCCTGCCCAGGAGACTCCCCCAAACTGAAACAGCGCTTTAGGGGATTTTCAGATAAAATACAACTATGCTATGCGCACCTTGCAGTTTTTCAATAAAAACAACCCTTTACATTTGAAATACCCCCAACAAACTATATATTCTCTAGAAGTACACACCTCAGGCTTTCTAGGTGTACCAGGCTTCTTGATGTGGCCACAGTTTTCTGCTGGAAGTAATCCCTCAATGTATTCTTTGGTTGCAAAGAGTTTCCCTAAAAAAAGGATAAAAAAGCAGAATCAAAGCCACATTTTCCTAAAAAAAACTATATACAAACAAGAAAAAACAAGTTTAATCTGAAAAAGCAACATCCTCCGAACAGAACAATACCCAATATGCATAGCCACTGTCAAGGGAAGAGTTGCCAAACACCCCAAAGTAAAGCATGTATGTAACGGTAATTTTACTTGAAAATTTCAGCTCTGCAGACAAAGTGCGCACCTTTTCAACCAAAACAACCCTTTACATTTGGAATACCCCCTACAAACCATATATTCCCTGAAAGTACAAGCGTACCCAACTTGTTTTAGTGAGCTCATCTTTTTGGAAGTAATCCCTCAAAGAATTCTTTGGTTGCGCAGGGTTTCCCCAAAAAATGTATAAAAAGCAGAATAAAAAACACCTTTTCCTAAAATATAAATATGCAAACAAGAAAAAACAAGCTAAATCTGAAAACGCAAGGTCCCCCGAACAGCACAATACCCAACATGCATAGCTACTTTTATATATATATATATATATATACACAGCCCTGGAGCTGTGTATAAGGCTCAGCGAAGCAGTATTAACACCACAGGTGCTCTTCAAATCAATTCGGTGACTTCACTCCACCACCACCTTCTTATATATAACGTACCAGATGTATTCTTGATAATTTGCACATATGATCTCCCTTTAGTTTAAGAGGCTCCACAATTTCTCCTTTAACCAGAAAGGAACGCTTATCTATTTAGGTGCCTGTTTTTCCACCTCATTAGGCAAAGCACAAGGGACTCCAATCTCCACACAGGAATAAATCAACTTGCTCCGGATTTATTGTAACATAGTACAAAGACATAAACATAAAATGCTCCAATAGCGTAAGTACGTTCCACACAAAGGGAATCAACTCTATGGCCACTGGCCCTTTAAAAAGCCACTCACCAGATATTAAAACAAATGCGCATTCAACTTAAAAAGCAGTAGGGCAGGCGTCATCTAAGCCTTCCAGTATAGACACGCGCATCACTATGCTGAAATATACGAGTATCAGCTCACCGCCTCCTCCGGCCGTAGTACGCGGCGCTGCTCATCAGATACAACTCACGTAACACGTGACACTCCTTAGCTCCGTGAGTTGTATCTGACGAGCAGCGCCGCGTACTACGGCCGGAGGAGGCGGTGAGCTGATACTCGCATATTTCAGCATAGTGATGTGCGTGTCTATACTGGAAGGCTTAGATGACGCCTGCCCTACTGCTTTTTAAGTTGAATGCGCATTTGTTTTAATATCTGGTGAGCGGCTTTTTAAAGGGCCAGTGGCCATAGAGTTGATTCCCTTTGTGTGGAACGTACTTACGCTATTGGAGCATTTTATGTTTATGTCTTTGTAATATGTTACAATAAATCCGGAGCAAGTTGATTTATTCCTGTGTGGAGATTGGAGTCCCTTGTGCTTTGCCTAATGAGGTGGAAAAACAGGCACCTAAATAGATAAGCGTTCCTTTCTGGTTAAAGGAGAAATTGTGGAGCCTCTTAAACTAAAGGGAGATCATATGTGCAAATTATCAAGAATACATCTGGTACGTTATATATAAGAAGGTGGTGGTGGAGTGAAGTCACCGAATTGATTTGAAGAGCACCTGTGGTGTTAATACTGCTTCGCTGAGCCTTATACACAGCTCCAGGGCTGTGTATATATATATATATATATATATATATATGCTAACGTTGGAGGCTGAATTGACAACAGCCTAAAGGCTTGGAGCGAAAGACTTTACTTTAAATTAATCTAATTGGTTAAAAGCGCGTTTTTTTAGAACTGTTACGTTTTATTTTACTGTTTCATAGCTACTTTTAACCCTTTTAAATGCCAGCCTACTTGAGATTTTGTCACCCTCTGTTGACAGGTCCCGGTTTGCGCCATGTTTAAAGTGGACCAACACCCAGGCTGATCGAGCCGATCAGATCCCTCCCCGCGGGGAATCCGAAATTTGGATGCCCCCGCTGTGTGAAACCCTCCAGGACGCCCCATTCACCTTACCTTACTCCTTCTCCAACGGCGCATGTGCGGGCTGCAGCCGCATATCACGCTTCTCTCTAGCAGGGCGAGCGCGCCCGTGCCGCCCGTTTGTGAATGGCCAGCGCGGGTGCACTCCCTGTTAGAGGGAAGCGCGAGATGCGGCCACCAGCATGCTCGGAGCCGCTGTGGTTGTCCGTCCCTTGTAAGTGCATACCACAGCGGCTCTGAGCGCGCTGTCTGAGCGCCCCGATCGGGGTGCCCCACGGAAGTGGACCAAAACCCAGGATAGTGAAAATCCTGGGTGTTGGTCCACTTTGTCCGTGATTTTTGCCAGAATTTCCAGGAAAATTATAAATATATTTTTTTGCAGCAGAGTTTGGGCTTTAACATGAAATGTATTGTTTGTAAATTTTATTTTGTTTTTTACAATATTATTAAGTAAAAAAAAAAATAAATACAATTTGTTTAAAAAATTGTCTTCTTTATTTTAAATAAAAAAATTATTTTATTAAAGAAAACCCTATTGCATGTGAAAGCCCCATTTCTACCGATTTAGAAGGGTACCACATATTTATCTGTAGCCCCGTTCCTGCCCAGAAGACCCCCCAAACTAAAACAAGTACTTTATAACATTTACAAATAAAATACAACTACCATCCACACTACAAAGGGTTAAATCGAGAAAAAAAATGACAGGGTCCCCCCTCCCATGGGGTGGGGGACCTCATTTTTGGGGGGGGGATTTTTAAGGGTTAAAAATAAAAATAAGAAAAAAAATGACATGGGGTCCCCCCTAACTGAAGTAACCAGCCCGGGACCAGCTATCCTAGCCTTCTTGCCTCTCATCTGCTCTGCACCGCATCTACTGGCATCTGTCAGAGTCGGAGCTGGGGTGAGAGACTAAGAGGAGCGGGATGACGTCATCCCGCTCCTCCCACAAAAGGCGGGGCTAGGGGCGGCGGCCAGTGCCGTCATTAGAGGAGGTTAGGATCCGGAAGAGGGTCCTCACCTGAAACCTGGATATCCCTGTTATGGTGGCGTACCACAGATTCTCAGGTTCACGGTACAACTGGGTCAGGAGGTATATTCACTACTAGTATAGAGCAATCCTGTCGGTCTGTCCTCATCTCCAAGGATTTTTTTTTACTAAGATCCTAGCAGAAGCAATGGTCTATCTTAGACAGCGGGGAATCTTTGTAAGACCCTATCTGGGTGACCTTCTTCTACTAAACTTATCACAAGTGGCATTGCTAGCAGACCTGGAAAGGACTTAGCAGTATTAAGGAGTCTGGGGTGGAAATTAAACAGTGCAAAGTTCTGGGGGTCAATATAGACGGTGCCCAACAAAAGTTATTGCTCCCAAGGGGGAAAAAGACATCTTTACAGCAGGGGTGCTAGATCTAACACCCTAGGTAAGGTTATGAGGATATTGGGGTTCATGACCTCGACAATGCTAGAAGTGCCCTGGGATCAGTTTCATACAAGAACATTGCAGAACTTCATGTTAGAAAAATGAGACAAGAGGCAGTCTTCACTGGATCAACTAGTACAGCTGGGCCAAAAAGTGATAAAAGATCTACAATGATGGCTAGACCCAGAAAGTCTGGAGAAAGGAAGAAAATGGAGACAAACCCAGTCATAGTCAAAATAGTTGCAACCAACTGGTTTTGGGGAGCCCATCTAGGACCCCACCAAATTCAGAGAACGGGAAAAAGCGTGGCAGCCAGATCCTCTAACTTCAGGGACTTTCGGGCAGTCAAGCTGGCACTAGATCACTTTTGGCCAGTTATACTGGGCAAGGAAGCTCAAATAGGGATGACAATGCCTTTACAGTGGCGTATCTAAATCATCAGGGGGGAACCAGGTCTTAAGTCTGACAGTTATGTGGAACCAGCTCACCCCTGTAAAAATGTGCTCCGACACGGAATAGAAAGAGACTCCTGAGAACTCTCCACGTGTAATGCAAACGAAGATAACTCCAGCCGGTATAAAATATAACCTTTACTTGGTAGATTAAAAAACAATCCAGATACATCCAAACATGTGCTGTAGGCAGATGCCCCTTAAACACCCTCCACCACACGTAACGCGTTTCAGGCTTCAAAAGAGCCCTTACTCATACAAATTATGATCCTGAAACCTGTCTATATATAGCAGCTGGAACAATGTGGCAATCAGTGCAAAATAAATGCAAAATAAACAATTAAACAATTGAAGCAGGCACTCACCCGTCCCGCCGGAAAAGCTGCGTCTCGTTCCGTCGGCGCTGACAGTCGCATGCCTGATGACGTCAGCTGCCAGTACTGAAGCCGGTCGAGCGTATGTACGTCAGCTGTTTAGACCCGAGCTCGGTATTGCGTGCAGGGAGGCTACACCTCCCCTCCTATGACGGGAGTACAAGTATGTCAATCACGGGTCCCTAAGCCCCGCCCATGAACCGAGTCCGCCGACAAACATAGTAATTGTGCGGGGACACCACACCAAATACGCCTGCCATTACAACTGAGTGACGGGTGCCCTTATATAATGTGAATGAATCCTATGACGGGTAAAACGGGTCAGTGTTGGTACCTGGCACAGAATGTAACTGGGAACACATAAAATGAGGTCCAGAGAAAGATAACATATGGAGGTAATCACACCCCAAATAAAGAAAGTTCTTATATTCGGTATTAAGGGCTCTCAGATTACACCTTAAAGGGGGGCCCTGTATACACTACCTATAAGTGCTATGGGCATTCTAAGCTTTCATTAACAGCCACCTGGCATATAAATTGTAACAAAGTGTAACCAAACAGATTACCTTAATGTAACACAAATGTGTTCAAATTAAATATCATTTGATTGAATACCGAAGAAGAAACTATTGAAATAACAACCTCAAGTTGTCAGAGCCTACGACAAATGCAGAATATCTAGTATTCCATAAAAAGTGAACCCATATACAACACCCAGTATCTATGTTACAACAAAGAGAGTCAACAAGTTCCAACTGCTATACAGACAGATGTCAGTGATCAAATAGTAAAACCAAAAATTGGCATCCACCTTAAAAACAATTTAAAGTGGAAGGAGAGTGCACTCACAAATATTACTTCTAACATAGATCAGACTGTTCAGAAAAAACACAACAAAAGATCATAAGAATCCAAAAATATCAAAAATTTGTAAAAAGGGAAATATCTAGTCTGTCATTGAGACCACATGGCATGCGAGTCCCCAACGTCACAATCCATTTAGCCTCAACTTTCAATAGTCTTCGCCTTGGATCACCTCCTCTTATGTTTTCCATGACACGTTCTATGATGGTAACTTGGATACAGTCCACTCTGCCCTCATGACATGAACATACATGTTTCGCTACATTTGATTTTGGGAAGGGCATCCCGATCTGATAAATGTGTTCTCTAATCCGTGTCTTAACGGTGCATGTAGTGCACCCCACATACTGTAGGCCACATAAGGTACAAGTGATTAAATATATGGCATACTTGGTGTTGCAATTCATGAAACCCACAATGGGGAACACTCTGTTGTAACCGTAGATCTAAATTTATTAGCTTTCTGTATTACTTTGCAACAAGAGCAGCGGGAACCACCACATGGGTAACACCCCTGTGGGGTAAGCCAGGTGTTAAGTTTCTCCTCTTTCTTGGATTTCAGCATAGAGGGGGACAATCTCATACCCAACGTCGGTGCTCGTGATGCCACCACCTTAACCCCTTCCTTGATAACTGGTGCTAGCTCCTGATCCATTGCCAGTATAGGTAAATTAGATTGGATGATTCTTCTGATTTTAGTGAACTGGTTGCTGTACTTAGTGACCCTAGTTATAGTTCCAAATTTCTTCATCTTTTTATTCTCATCCATATAAGGCACCAAAGACTCCCTCGGGAATAAAATATCTTGCCTACTACGTTTAAGGGCTTTTTCTCTGGCCTTTTGTAAGGGAATCTTCTTATATCCCCTATCAATTAGTCGTGTCTGCACTAGGTCCAGTTCCTCATTCAACACTTCCAGCTTGCTACAGTTTCTAATTGTTCGTAGGAATTCCCCGTACGGAACCCCCTCTATAGTATGTCGGGGATGGCAACTGGTTGCAAAAAGTGTCGAATTGCCCGCACTCGGTTTCCGATATGTGTGAGTGGAGATTTTCATCCCCTCCATGGGACGTTCCAAAACCAGATCCAAAAACGGGATGTTTTCATCCTGGTGGTCTGCAGTGAACCTTAGATTTAATAGGTTGTTGTTAATATGGGACACAAACGACATCGCCTCCTCATGTGTTCCCGTCCAGATACATATGATGTCATCAATGTATCGCGAGTACCAAAAAATATATTGTTTGAACGGATTGTCTTCTGCAAAGATAACATGTTCCTCCCACCATCCCATATACAAATTTGCCAGGGAGGGAGAGAACGGTGCGCCCATTGGGGCTCCCTGAATTTGTAAATAGTATTCACCGTCAAACATAAAGAAATTGTGGCTTAAAAGGTACTCCAAAGCTGTGATCACAAAGTATTCTTGTTGTTCAGACACCCTAGTAAATTTCCTCAACATGTATATCACAGCTTGTAAACCCAAAAGGTGCAGTATTGATGAATAATGTGATGAATATTGTTTTTTAATCTACCAAGTAAAGGTTATATTTTATACCGGCTGGAGTTATCTTCGTTTGCATTACAGGTCTTAAGTCTGATGAGCTTAGCAAAAGACATTCTATTACCTCTCTAACATCAACATCCCATCTTTGTAGGCAGTTCATCTGAAGGGGACCCTAAATTCTCTCGCAGTTCTTAAATCGAGTAAAGATCTAGCAGTCCAAATAGTGTAAATCAGGAGGTTTACAAGTATTTGGGTCACCTGCAGATTGTTTGCCAATGGCAGGAATACAAAATGCAGAACCTTTTTTTCCCTAACAAGGGAGGAAGGTGCGCTAGCAATAATATGCTCTTGCTTAGCCAAGGAAATTTCATCTTGCTTATGTCTTCCCTCCTTTTAGAATCCTGCCTTAAGTGGTTAGAAATATTGTGCAGGCAGAAGTGAAGGTGACTGTCATTCCGCCATTCTTGCCAAAGAAAGTTTGATTCAGATAGCTATTGAAGATTGCAAAGAAGAGTCCTTGGGGCTTCCAGAAATTCCGGACGTTATCCATCATGACATCATTCTGCATTCAAATCCGTCAAGACTACTTCTGACAGCTTGTTGAGAAGAAGTGTTGTGACTGAAACTCTTCGGGCCAGCCATAAGTTAACTACAAGGAGATCTACATAAATGTATGGAAAATGTTTCTATTTTTTGTGAAGTAAACAAGTTGAAGAAAAAAGACAGCCATAGTACTAGAATTCCTAGGGATTTGATAAGGGGTTGGCTGTAAGTACTTTAAAGACTCAGACTTCTGCATTATCCATTTTTCTTGAATAGGAATTGAGACAAAATAAACTATGTAATCGAGTTTTCTAGTCAGTTAAGTGCAAAAGACCTGCACTGTTCAAAGGATTCCCCCCATGTATATATTGTATTAAAAGGGGTTATTGGAGCCTCCTTTTGAACCTCTGGATGAGTTTAACCCTTCTAGCGGTAGCTAACTAAAATTCACGTAGCTGCCTCTCCTGTCGTTAAACGGCAGCTACGTAAATTTTACGTACCTGGCTTTCCCCCCTGCTAGCGGGCAAAAAAAAAGAAAAGCCACTCACCTGACCCCTCTATCGAACCGTCCGGGTCTCCTCTTCATCGGGGGGGCTTCGATCCCCCACCCAGGCCCCCCCCGGCTGCAGGGTAGTGCCCGGAATAGGTGCCCCCCCCCACTTCTGAGCTGCCAGTATTACATTTACTAACCTTGGTGCCCGATCGCTCCCGCCAGCGCTCCTCTTCTTCTTCGGGGGGGGGGGGGGCTCCGATCACCCCCCCTGGCTCTTCAGTCTTGAGGAGGGCGGCCAACAGGCCCCATTCCCCTGCCCTCCCGACAGGCGCCGCCATCTTGCTGAGTAGCGCCGCGGGTGTCGTCTCGGCATCTCAGCTGTCAGATGCTCGGAGAATGGTGGGCAGAGGAGAGGGGCAGAAGACCTGCGGCTAGCGGGTGACTTGCCATTAACCCTGAGACCCCCACATAACCTGCCTCCCCAAAGCCCAGGAGGGGCAGAAGAGCCCGGGCCCACACAGGGTATGTGGGCTTGTAGGCTGCAGGGTGGGGGGGCACCAGAGCTGGCCCCTGCACCCTGTTCTACAAGCCCCCATAGCTGGTCCCGGGCTGGTTATGATGGGTAGGGGGGACCCCATGGCATTTTTGGGGGGGGGGTTTAAGGGTTTCTAACCCTTAAAATTCCCCCAAATGCCCCCCCCCATGTCGTTTGTTTTTTTAAATTAACCCCTTATGTTTATAATGTGGATAGTAGTTGTATTTTATTTGTAAATGTTATAAAGTGCTCTTTTCAGTTTGGGGGGTCTCCTGGGCAAGAATGGGGGGCTACCGATACATATGTGGTACCGTTGTAATCGGGAGAAATGGGACTATCACATGCAATATGGTTTTCATTAATAAAACAAATGTTTTATTTAAAATAAAGGAGACCATTGTCTAAAAAATATTATTTTATTTATTTATTTTTTTTACACAAAAATATTTAAAAAACTGTAGAAAAATTACAAACAAGACATTTCATGTTAAAGCCTAAAATCACAGTTAAACATGGCGCAAAATGGGGAAAAATGACCTATCAACAGAGGGTGACAAAACTTCAAGTAGGCTGGCAATTAAAAGGGTTAATAGTACCTATGCATGTTGGGTATTGTTCTGCTCGGGGGGACCTTGCGCTTTCAGATTTAGCTTGTTTTTTCTTGTTTGCATATTGATATTTTAGGAAAACATGTTTTTTATTGTGCTTTTTTATAATTTTTTTAGGGAAACCCTGTGCAACCTAAGAATTCTTCAAGGGATTACTTCCAGAAAGATGAGCCCATTACAACAAGCTCAGTACGCTTAGGAAGCTTAAAATGTGTACTTTCAGGGAATATATGGTTTATGGGGGGGTATTCCAAATGTAAAGGGTTGTTTTGGTTGCGCACTTGGAGGTGTTTGGCAACTCTTCCCTTGACACTACCTATGCATATTGGGCATTGTTCTGTTCGGGGGGTTGTTTTTTCAGATTTTACTTTTTTTTTAGGAAAATGTGGCTTTGATTCTTCTTTTTTATTCTTTTTTAGGGAAACTCTGTGCAACCAAAGAATTGATTGAGGGATTACTTCCACAAAACTACACCCACATAAATAAGCCTGGTACGCCTAGAAAGCTTGAGGCGTGTATTTCCAGAGAATATATAGTTTGTGGGGCGTATTTCAAATGTAAAGGGTTGATTTTCTGGAAAAACTGCAAGGTGCGCTTAGCTAGTAGCATAATTGTATTTTATCTGAAAATCTCCTAAAGTGCTGTTTCAGTTTGGGGGAGTCTTCTGGGCAGGAAAGGGTGTCTACCAATACATATGTGGTACCAGTGTGACCGGGAGAAATTGGGGGTTCACACGCAATAAGATTTTATTGACAAACTTACATTTTTCTACTACAAAAAACACTACAAATTGCAAAGAATTTTTTCTTTTTATTTTTTGCACATATTTCACCCAAAAGTATTGAGAATACACTAAAAAAAGGCCAAACAAGACATTGCATTTGAAGCTCAGACTGTGCTGAAAAAAACAATATATAATTTTCTTGGAAAATCCCTGGCAATTCCTTCAAAAATCAAGGTTGAACATATGTAGCACCAAATAGTGAAATGTGGTTTGGCAACAAAGGGTGACAAAAATTCTAGGAAGTCTGGCACTTAAAGGGTTAAGAGAAATGGCTATCATTGAAATGTTGTTTTTTTGCCAGCTATTTCCAGGAGGGTAAATGAGCTGCAAGCTCTATCCATTAAAGAGCCATGTTGTGCTGTACTTCCAGACAAAACATAGTTAGACCCAATCCATTATTTTTGTCAAAAATTGTGACTTCGGATGACAGGTCGCAAGAGATTCTTCCGACATTACCAACTGCAGCAGGCAAGCAAGAAGATCTTTCGCTGCTTGATATGAGAAAAGCCATGATCATTTTTTTGAAAGGTCCAGAGGCTGGCACATAGCAGAGCAGCTCCTTGTAGCCTTTTAGTGGGAAAGAGGAAAGGCTCATCAGCTTTGAAATCCACCATAGCCTTATGGATAAAACAGGCTATGCTCAAACTTATTCTACTAGGGGGATAGTCTCTGCCCACCCTACAAGAGCCATGGTCATGTCATGAGCAGAGAGGACAGGTGCTTTGATAGATGAGATCTGCAGGGTAACAATGTGGTCATCACCTCACACTTTCCTCAAACATTGTAGACTTGATATTATCTGCAAAACACCAGGCATTCGTTCAAAGGGTACTACTACAGTGTCCCACCCCTAAAGTAAATTACTTGCCTAATCCTCTCTCTGTGGTCGGTCAAGCTGAAGGGTGACTTGGAAAAACCACAGTTAGACTTACCGGTAATGGATTTTTTAGGAATCCTTCAGCTTGACCACTTATTACCCGCCCAGAGTCCAAGGGTGTTTATATTGAGTTACCTTTCTATTACTGAGGACCGGGTCGGCTCCAGGTCTATGGGGGTCCTTGGGCAAAAGAGTCTTAATGGGCCCCAAGGTAATGAGTCATGATGTCACCTTTCAGCTCCGCTGCCACAAATGGGTCATCTTCTGCTGCTGTTCACCCTCCAGTCCTTGTCAACTGTCACCTGGTTCTCGCCACCTTCTGTGCTTCCATCAATTGCCCTTTATTCCATGCCCCCTCCTCATTGTTGCTGATCATCCCCTGTTGCTGAGGCCAGCCATGAGCAGGTCTGCACACTGCACCAGGCATTCGGTGGTTGGGTCCATTATAAAATACCATGGTCAAGTGCGAGCCTGAGTGGGCCCCTGAAGATGGCCCTGAAGGCGCCCTGTGCTGGCGCCAGCCCTGACTGAGGAGGGGAGGAAGGGGTGAGGAACTCTGTTCCTGTTTTGTGTTTCCTCCCAGGGGGTGGAGCATAATCTCTCCATGTGGTCGATCAAGCTGAAGTATTCCTAAAAAATCTGTTACCAGTAAGTCTAATTCATTCCTGACTGGGAGACAGGGTGGACCAGTGTCTCCTGCTGAAGTAGCTTTTGATGCAGCTCCTGCCTTCAGAAGGCAATGAATGACTCACTGGATCGAGGAGGACAGCCCTGGCAGGACAAATAAGTAGTCAAATTTAAAGTAATACAGAGGCTGCAAAATTTAGTCACATCCTGAGATGGGATTAGGAATGGACTGAAGTTGAGGTTCGGCTAGCTTGGCCGAACTTGCTGCAAAGGTTCGGTTCAGGTGCTAGGACCCAAACTCGGTCCAAAAATGGCTGTAAAATGGGGGTAACAAGGGTCAGAGGGCTGCAAATCAGTAGGGGTATGGGGGGGGGGCACAAGGGCAATTTACCTGCACAAAATGAGGTAGGGAAAGTACTCCAAATGACAGAAAGCAAAAAAATGTAATGAAGAATAACCTTTTAAATGTTTTACTGAATGCTGCTTATAAAAGGCATTGCACTCAACATTGAAACTGCCTGCAGGCTTATTTTTTACATTTTTTTGTAATTTTTTGCCATTTTTGTTTTAGATACAATTTTAATCTAGTGAAACATAGCCTAACTTTTTTTTAATTGTATTATTTCTGTTTTCAGTTTCACATCCAATTTAAAATTGAAACTGTCTACTGGTTTATTTTTTAAATATGTTTAACTAACACAATTTTAACTACTGAAGAATAGCCTGACTATTTTTAACATTTATCATTTTTATTTATTTTTTCCATGATGCAAACAAATCAACAAATTAACAATATATACAATGGTCTATAACATGTACATAGATATACATTTTATCTTAGTCTTCTACTAAAGGGTTTTTAGCTATTGCAATTTAAACCCACAAGCACATTTTTTTTAAAAAAGTCTATAAATAAATCGATTACCATACTTCTTTTTCCTTCCTTACCTCCCTTCTCTCCCTCTATATCAGATCATGCAAGTATCTAAGCTATTTATCTAATACAGAAAAAAAATGATCCAGAAGAGAGAAAGAGAGAGGGGAAAAAGGGGGAGCTTCCATCTCTCTCTTTGCCCCCCCATAGATCTTCCCAGAACTTCTGATTTATTTACCTCTTCTCATCCCATTTTTCCACATCTCTTTATATATGTCTTCTTTCAAATATAATACAGATGTCAATTCATCTATTTCTTTAATCCCAGCTACATTTTTCAATGATACATCTTTTGTAGGAGATATTTTCTGCTTCCAGAGCTTTGGTATCGCCCTTTCTGACACTTTTACCAATCGGAAACTAGCTGAAATTTTATATCTTTTTAAAGTTTAGATTCTCCATATATAGAAGAAATGCTGCTGGTTTAAATTCTAATTTCACTTCCCCAATGTACCAACCTATTTGCTAAAATGTTTGCAGTTATCTTATTGTCCGTATTCCTAAGCAAGAATGGTCGATACCCACTGCATGATAATGGATCTTTTCCTTTGTAATATAAAACCAAGGGGCAGCGGGCTCTTCTGCACCCACAATGCCTCAAATGGTGTTGCGGATAATATTTTACTGGCATGGCACCCGTCGAGCCCAGCAGATGCCATTCTGGCTACTGACTATGGTGAACTGGCATAGGGGTCCTGCTATAGAAATAAGACACCACACCAAAATATTTTTATTGTTCTTAATTTACCTTATACTCACCCGTTCCTCTCTATATCTTCTGCCCCCTGCTGGGCTCCATCTTCCTTTGTCCTGCGCCATCTCCTCTTCCTTCCTTGTGACACTTTGTGGCCCCCTCCAATGTGTAGATGTAGCAACACCTGCCATCAGAAGCAGACTGCTGCACCACCATTTAGATGAAGGGGAAATAGGTTTCCACTTTTTGTATCCTTGCTACCCAGGGACTGAAGTGTGGGACATTGGGGAGATTCCAGAGAGGCCCCAGTAGCTTATCATGGAGTCCCCGACCAAGAGCCAGAATGTTTCCCTCCTTTCTAAATCCCATCAGAGCATCATTAGATGCCCTGGTGGCATACATTTAAAGAATCCTGTATGGGAGCCTGGAGGGGGAAGGTAGGTATAAGTTAATTAAGAAGAATACATTTTTTTCAAACATGTGTTTTTTTTTTCTTTAACACTTTCTCCAAATGAACTGCTAAGGGGTCCCGTGGACTATTGCAGCAGTGGAATTAGGCAAAAAATAAACAAAGAAAGCAAGATACAGTCATGGTCGTAAATGTTGGCACCCCTGAAATTCTTCATGAAAATGAAGTATTTCTCACAGTAAAGGATAAATAGGATTGTTTCAAGCAAGTGATGCTCCTTTAAACTCACCTGGGGTAACAGGTGTGGGCAATATAAAAATTACACCTGAAAGCAGATATAAAAAGGAGAGAAGTTAATTTAGTCTTTGCATTGTGTGTCTGTGTGTGCCACACTAAGCAAGGACAACGGAAAGAGAAGAGAACTATCTGAGGACTTGAGAACCAAAGTTGTGGAAAAATATCAACAATCTCAAGGGTAAAAGTACATCTCCAGAGATCTAGATTTGCCTTTGCCCACAGTTGTCAACATTATCAAGAGGTTTACAGTATTTACTTATTCTTGTACTCTTTCACCCTCTCTCTTTCAGCCACTCAGTTTTTTTTGTTGTTGCTTTTTTCTCCTTTCCTTTTCCTATCTTCCTCTCTTCCTCTCCTTTCTTACCTCTCTCCTCCTCCTCCTGTGTCTTTTTTAATCTTCCTCCTATTCCTTCCTCCACTCCTCTGTTTTCACCCTCCCTTCCTTTGTGTGTAAGCTTTCCTGGTAATTGAGTCAAGAGACAAAATAGGTTAGACTGACTTCTATTTCTAACATTTGGTGGATCATTGCATTCCATAACAATATATGGTCGGGGGGGGGGGCATAGATTTTGCCTAAAAGTGGGTGATAAGCTTTTTTGTGATCCAGATTGCTATTAACCAGGCTTTTTTTTGGGAGTTTAGTTAGTTTTCCCTCTTTCGGCCGATTGGAACTGCCAAATTTGGCATTTTCATGGCAACCCATTTCCATAATTACACAATGTAGGGACAATGACATCAAAGGTGGTAAACCATGGCTTGATCAGTTTTACACCCACCAGACTTGAATGAATTTAAAGTGGACCAAATCCCAGGATTTTGACTATCCTGGGTTTTGGTCCTTCCCCCTGGTGTCAAACCTCCTGGTTCTACGGGGCAAAAAAAACAAATAAGATTAAAATATGTTAAATCATCCACGGAGAAATCTCAAGATCGACCCACATGGAAACAGCTGCTGAGCTTATCCATTTAATAGTAGTAGTAAAAGTAATTATGCTGCTTTGTAAGTACATTTTCAGGTTAGGAGCACTGTTATTGAGAGGCATAAAAGGCACATGTGAATGGCATGCTATCTTGATAGTAGATGGTTCAATTTTTTCAAGTATATGTTTTTCTCCGTTGCTGTGATAGTTTGCTACAATAGGTTGTAATACTATCTTACCCATGTTGATTTCATTTTTTTTTGCCCAATTCCACTGCTGCAAAAGGTCATGATTATCTTACACATGTATTTAGCTCTCTCTGTAGCTGAAAAGGGTTGACTTTGGTTGTTTTTCTTTCGAATTAGCACAAATATGTGTCCAGAACAGCCCCAGTGATTTTGTGATGACATGATGTCATTATGACATCAGGTGGGATTAATGGAGCATTCTCATTGGCTGGGGTATGTATTAAATTTAATGCTGTGTGACTCTTGTTGTTCGCGTTATCCCTGATATAGGGGTCACTAGAAATCATTTGAATTGGAATATGTTTAGGGCGAATTTCTGGCCTTCTTTCTGCTGGATGTACATCTAAGGTAGACATTTTTACTGGTAATTACAAAAAAATATTTTTCCTGTCAAGTTGTCCATCCAGCGACACTGATCCTTATGATTCAAAGCCATCCTCAAGGGTGGTAAACATAACATGACAATCCTATAAACTAAAGAAGTGACTGTGCAACCATTGCCAACTTAAATTTAGCAAGGAATACAGATCCTGTCAGAACCTGTCCAGGGACCGCACTGCTGTCTTGCATGTCCACCTTGTAGAAGGAAGTAAGGCAAGAATATATGAGAGGTGGCAGCTTTACGTGAAAAGGAGGTAACCTTGCCCCTGGAAGAGTAAGCTTGAGTAAGCTGTTTAATCCAATGACTAATAGTACGTTTTGGCAGATGCCAATCCCTTTTGGGTCCAGTCATAACCACAAACAAATCATTAGTCTTATGCAGAGAAGTGATAATCCAAAACCACATTTGGCAGGCAGTCTTCCCACAGCTCAGCACCAACTTCACTAAGTCCTTATGAAAGGCCATGAAGGGCAGCTTGTAGGACAAGGTTGTCAGCTCTGACACCCTCTGAACCAAAGTAATGGCCAAGAGGAACATCACTTGTTCAACAGGCCTTTGTGACAGCAGTTCTAGCCTGTTTGGAAGATGAAGAGGCCAGCATGACCCTGTCTGCGAACCAGACCACCTTCTTGCCCACGCAGGGCCACCTACTTGCCTACGGTGGAGCTGCAGTCTCAGAGACAAGGTGGTGGAACCTCACCAGGTCAGCTTGGAGAAAGTCTGGGTCATCCCGGGACAAGCCCTGGAACTGAGAATACCAAAGGGGTCGACCTTTCTGTAGGCGTCAAAAAGGTATTTTAAGGTTAGAGCCCACTTTGATAGATTCTTCTTTCTGACAAATAGTGTCCATATGTTTCATATATTCTCATGGATCAATCTGGAGCATACAGGGTTTCTCTCCATAATGTGTGGACCCTAGTGTCTCATCTTCCAGCGGCAACATCTTAGCTATAAGATTGCAGCCCAGACCCTCAACCGACATGGACTCCACTTGTGCCTTCCTTCCTCAGTGGATGGAAATGCAATACTGTGGTTGGCAGGTCCGGATGGCAGCAATGTACAAAAATTATGTCCTCAGAGCACAGCATTAATTGCTTGTCCACTGAAGTCACACAGAGATCCTACCAAATTAAAGTTTTAAATGGTATAGACTCGGGGTGCACCTGTAAGGAGGTCATGTGAGGCAGCCTCTGTTTCAAACCCCGGGGACATCCGTCTTCTTAGTGAGTTTACAACCCCCAATATCCACAGCTAGCTATACCTTTAGCCAAGCCCCCTTTGCGGGTACGTTTTAAACGCCTCACCGGACATGTTTGCCCCCAGGACTTGTTAGCTCAATGGATGTAAACTCACAGGATGAAGACGGATGAACCAAAGGTAAGATTGGACGTAATCGGGTAGCCGAGGTGAACACAGATTACAGTTCTTGCAATAGCGGCTCCAAGGTAGAACACGGGTAAGGTCAAAGGGTTAAGGGTCAACCAGGAGATCAGAAAGCTTTGCGGCATCAGGGATGGGTCGGGTACGTAGACTTAATTCAGGCCGGTACAGGCGATGGTCAAGTTAGCAAGGTTGGCAACAGAAAAACAACACTAGTCTCAGGAATATCACACCCAGCTAAAAGCTATCACCGGCTATGACATTATGGCAGAGGATCCTTTATATATATCAAGGTTGCAGGGGATTGGATGGGAAGAAACTGACCCTAAAATAACATCTGGGCTGCCAGGTTTGAACCCTTAGGGTGTGCAGTGTTAACAAACTTTGGGCTGATTGGCCCTTTAAGTCAGCTGTGCTTGCGCGTGAGCAGAGGTGCGGGGAACGCGACAGAGAGGAGGAGGCAGAAGCACTCGGCACCGCCCAAGCCGGCACTCACTGTCGTAGAGGCTGCCAGGTGGAGGGAAGCCCGGCCCACCACCTGAGCCCATGTCGCCTGGAGACACCGTGGGACCGGACTGCTGGTAAGTGTACCGTGACACTACCCCCCTTCATGAGGGGCCTCAGGACCCTTACTAGGCTTATCAGGATTGTCACGATGGAATCTCCTAATCAAGGCGTTAGCTAGTACCCAACATCTCTCTTCAGAACCAAATCCCTTCCAGTCAATTAAATATTGCAAAGAATTATGTAAAAGTCGAGAATTTTATTCTCTTATTCAGGTTCATCTTCTACAATGACAGGTGGAGATGAAGCTACCTGAACATTTTCAGCAGATTTCAATAAAGATGTGTGAAACGCACTAGGAATTCTCATGGACGAGGGAAGTTCAGCCATAAGTTACATTGCTTACTTTTTGAGTAATTAGTAAGGGACTGATTTATTTAGGACCCAGCTCAGGTGAAGGTTGGTGAAGGAAAATATTCCGGGTGGATACCCAAACCTAATCACCCACCTGAAATGGAAGTTCCCATGACCTATGTCGGTCGGCAAAAGTCTTATGCCTTTTGGTAGCTTCCTTAAACCGGACCTTCACCATGATTTAATGAAAAGCCCAAACCCTTAAAAAATGATTCTGCGGCATCTAAAATTAATATATTTTAGTAACCTACTTATTATTCTTTACCCCACTGGGCTGCAACTCTGTTCAGGACTTTAGGATACGGGTGCCGCCATCTTGACTCAGAAGCACCACACATACTGAAGAGAGGAGAGTGGGATAAAGAACAGGGGGGCGGGTTATAGCTGTGCTTTGCTCAGACAGAGCAGAGCTGGGGTCAGGAAAAGGTCAGCAATCCCAGAATGCAGAGCAGCACAGTCAGAAGGCACTTCCTGTTTACAGGCTGCCTGATGTTCCATGAGCCGCCATCTTGGATGTTTAAAGGCTCATAACATGCAGTAGATGCAGGTAGGATGATTTTTTAATGTGAGCAATCTGTATGTACAGGGTGAGGGAAACATATAAGATAGACTCTTATTCAGAGTGAAGTACCACTTTAAGGTTTTCTTGAACTCTAGACCAAATAGTCGTCCTTTCTCAAAGCCATTCCTCCAAAGCCGGCAAATTGGATTAAGGACCGGGGAGAGAAAATGCCTTGGGATTTTTCCCATAGTTACAAAAGAACAGTGACATTTTCATTGATTCACTGGGTGCATTATTAACCCTTTAAGTGCCAGCCTTCCTAGAATTTTTGTCACCCTTTGTTGCCAGACCACGTTTCACTATTTTGCGCTACATATGTTCAACCTTGATTTTTGAAGGTATTTCCAGGGATTTTCCAGGAAAATGATATATTGTTTTTTTCAGCAGAGTCTGAGCTTCAACAGGCAATATCTTGTTTGGCCTTTTTTAGTGTATTCTCAATACTTTCGGGTGAAATATGTGCAAAAAAATAAAAAAAAAATATTTTTTGCAATTTGTAGTGTTTTTTGTAATAAAAAATGTAAGTTTGTCAATAAAATTTTATTGCGTGCGAAACCCCAATTTCTCCCGCTCACAGCGGTATCACATGTGTATTGGTAGACACCCTTTCCTGCCCAGGAGACTCCCCCAAACTGAAACAGCGCTTTAGGAGATTTTCAGATAAAATACAACTATGCTACGCGCTAAGCGCACCTTGCAGTTTTTCCAGAAAAACAACCCTTTAAATTTGAAATACCCCCCACAAATGATATATTCTCTGGAATTACACACCTCAAGCTTTCTAGGCGTACTGTGCTTGTTGACATGGGCGCAGTTTTCTGGAAGTAATCCCTCAATCAATTCTTTGGTTGCACAGAGTTTCCCTAAAAAAGAATAAAAATGAAGACTCAAAGCCACATTTTCTTAAAAAAAAACTATATGCAAACAAGAAAAAGCAAGTAAAACCTGAAAAAGCAACATCCCCCGAATAGAATGATACCCAACATGCATAGGTAGTGTCAAGGGAAGAGTTGCCAAACACCCCAAAGTAAAGCATGCACATAACGGTAATTGTACTTGAATTTTTCAGCTCTGCTGACAAAGTGCACACCTTGCAATTTTTCAACCAAAACAACCCTTTAAATTTGGAATATCCCCAATAAACCATATATTCCCTGAAAGTACACATATTAAGCTTTCTAACCATACTGAACTTGTTGTAGTGGGCTCATCTTTCTGGAAGTAATCCATTGAAGAATTCTTAAGTTGCACAGGGTTTCCCTAAGAAAAATTTTAAAAAAGCAGAATAAAATCCATGTTTTCCTAAAATATCAATATGCAAACAAGAAAGAACAAGCTAAATCTAAAAGCGCAATTAGGGATGAGCGAATCGATCCGGACGAACCCGGATTCGTTCCGAATTTCATGAAAAATTTGATTCTGAACGAATCCGAATTTCCCGGCGATTCGATCGATTGAAGTTTTCCTTAAAACTCAATGACAGGCATTCTAAGATGGTGGAAGGACATGTTCAGACATGTCCCCAGGGGCAAGTGACAATGGGACAGTCACATGCAGCCTATCAGCAGCCAAGAAGCCCGGTGACGTCACCATGCTATATAAAGCGGCGGCCATTTTCCTTTTGCGCAGTTCAGACTTGCATTGCAGACAGAACGGAGCTAGCTGCAGGGAGAGACATACAGTCATAGTTAGGTGAGAGTTAGCAATAGCTAGAGATAGTTACAGATAGGTAAAGAGAGAGACAGATAGTTAGGGAGATTTAGAGTGGTAGACAGAGCTAGGGAAAGATAGATTTAAAACCGGAACAATCCAGCAGCATACAAGTCACAGTGACAGGGTGCCTAGTGCTGCCTAGTGCTGCCTATGATTCATATTTCATAATTACTGGGTTACTGTTAATATATTTGGTTTGGTTTAAATACAGCTGCACACTGTGCATGCCATGCACATGCTATTTAACCCTTTCTGCTATTTAGCCCTGAACGCTATTTTAACCCTATCTGTTAAACAAAAGCATTTCTCATAATTGGATTAGTGTTAATATTTTCTGTTCAGGTTAAAATACACCAGGCCACACGGGCATCCCAAGGCACATGCTATTTTAACCCTATCTGTTATACAACATAAGCGTTGATCAGCATCAGCTGCTTTATTAAGCTACTTTAGTTTCCACTTGTCTTTGATTGCTTTCAATAAACCAGGCTGCAGGGCAACCCAAAGCTGCACCTTGCACCCTATCTGTTATACAACATAAGCGTTGATCAGCATCAGCTTCATTAAGCTACTTCAGTTTGCACTTCCTTTTTGACTGCTTTCAATAAACCAGGCCGCAGGGCACCCCAAAGCTGCACCTTGCACCCTATCTGTTATACAACATAAGTGTTGATCAGCATCAGCTGCTTTATTAAGCTACTTCAGTTTGCACTTCCTTTTTGACTGCTTTCAATAAACCAGGCCGCAGGGCACCCATCTGTTTACACTAAATAAGCAAATGCATAAGGCAGACAAGTGACAGGATGTTCAAAGAGAAGTGGCAGAGGCCAAGATTCAGCAGGCAGAGGTTGCAGCAGACTAGGGGCAAGTGGCAGCAGGAGTCACGGTGAGAGACCTGATCTGCCAGTATCTGCTAGCGGTCGTGTCTCCACCAGTAACGCATCTGCCATGGTAGATTGGTTAACGCAATCAACAACATCATCACAAGTTAAGTCTGAGACCCCCAGTCTAGGGTCGGTAGGTTCCTCTGACACAACCCTGAGTTGGCATGCCCCGAGAGCAGTCCCTGTCCTCCCATTGCCTCTGTCCTACGCTGTTCCCTCCCCCAGCAACGTATCCTATGCTTTGGGTTCAGCTCCCCTTTTTAGTGAGGAGGACGATCAGATAGAGGACAGTCAGCAGCTACTGCCCAGCCATGAAATGGAGGTGGCTTCTTTAGCTCGGCAGACAAATAGTGATGTGGACAGTGTCGTGGGTGTTGCGAGCTTACCAGCTCCTGTGCCAGACACTGAGGAAACCGAGAACATCAGTGACGTACAGCCACAACTCGGTGATGATGATGATGAAGCCGATCGCATTTGGGAGCCGGGTGATGAAGGGGCTTCATCGTCATCATCAGGAGAAGAGGGGCGCAGGTTGCCCCGGAGTCAGCAGCTCAGGCAGCAAGGTGTGAGCAGCATGGTTGGCAGTCAGCATGGGGGCACAATTGTAAAGCCTGGAGCCAAACTGGGCTGGGGCCGGGGTAGAGCACCTGCGCGGCAGGCTACCGTATCAGGAGGTAGTGGAGCAGGGGTTCCTGGAGTTGGCGACAATAGCAGTGAATCAGTGAGGCCTGTTGGTGGGAAAAGTAGCTACTCGGCAGTGTGGCAGTTTTTCCTGAAGCATCCGCTGGAGGGTAACATGGCCACATGCAAGATATGTAGGCAGAAGGTGAAGCGTGGCCAGGGTCCAAATGTTGGCACCACGGCTCTGCGTCAACATATGATGCGTCACCATAAAGCGACCTGGGAGAACCGAGGCTCCCAAGGGGTGGTCCAGCCTGCTTCCTCACCAAGTGGCACGCCGCTCCCAATTTCTGCCAGCCAAGGCTCCAGCACCTCAGCCGAAGGCAGCTGTGCATCATACACATCCTCTGTCGCTCCTGCTCCTCCTCCTCATCCAAGTCATGCATCCCGCCAGAAATCCATCAGCGAAGCCATGTCCAAGAGACAGCAGTATGCGCCCACTCATCCTACGGCGCAGAAGCTGAATGTGCTCCTGTCCAAGTTGCTGGTGCTGCAGTTGCTCCCTTTTCAGGTGGTGAACTCTGCACCTTTCAGAGAACTGATGGCTTGTGCCGAGCCGAGGTGGAGAGTCCCAAGCCGTCATTTCTTTGCCAAGAAGGCAGTACCAGCGCTGCATACTTTTGTTGAACAGAAGGTGGGCCAGTCCTTGAGCCTGTCGGTGTGTAGCAAAGTGCATGGCAGCGCTGACGTCTGGAGCTGTAACTACAGTCAGGGACAGTACATGTTGTTTACGGCCCATTGGGTGAATGTGGTCCCTTTGCAGCAGCAGCAGCAACTTGGACAGGTCACGCCGCTTCGGCCTCCGCACTCCCTGCCCGTTGGGCCTGTGACACCGTGCGACTCGGCCTCCTCATCCTCCACCATCTCCTCACCCTCCACTGTAGGCTCAAGTCTCAGTGCCCCTCCAGTCTACCATGTGTGCAGGGCACGGAGGTGTCACGCAGTGCTTCACATGGTTTGTCTTGGCGAACGGAGTCACACAGGGGAGGAACTGCTTAAATTTATTCATCAGGAAATCCAAACATGGCTTACTCCAAGAAAACTTAAAATGGGAATCATGGTTACCAACAATGGGAAGAACATTTTGTCTGCGCTGCGCCAAGGAAGACTGACCCATGCCCCCTGCATGGCTCACGTCTTCAATCTGGTTGTCAAGCGGTTTCTGAAGTGTTCCCCCCATATGCAAGACATCCTAACAACTTCAAGGAAACTTTGCATGTACATCAGCCACTCACACACCGCCAAACACACCCTTCTTGAGCTACAGCGTCAGAACGGTATCCCCCAACATAGTCTGATTTGCGATGTTTCCACCCATTGGAATTCCCCCCTTCACATGTTGGACCGATTATATGAACAGAGAAAAGCTATCACGGATTTCCTGATGATCCAAGCGGTTAGGGGGACTCCCCTGTGTCAACCAGTGGCAGCTCATACGTGACACCTGCCGTTTGCTCAGGCCCTTTGAGGAAGCCACTTTATTTGTCAGTCGGCAGGATTACGGGATGAATGACGTGATTCCACTGCTTCATGTACTACAGCACATGTTGGAAACCATGGCTGGTCAGGGCACTGGAGACATGGCGTCTGCATCTTATGGCCACATGAACCCCGTTGGAGCTGAACTGGAGGAGGAGGAAGAGGAGGAGGAGGGGCACAGTGAAGCACAGTTTAGGCTTGGCGAAATGGCTGGTTTATCTAGTCAGCGGACAGGAGAGGAGGAGCAGGAGCAGCCAGAGGAGCTAGATGGTTTTGAGGAAGGCGAGACAGAGGACCCGGACACACCGTGGCAGTATGCAGTGGAGATGGAGACAGGTAGTCCATCCAAGTCACTTGCGCAAATGGCAGGAAGCATGCTCACGTGCTTGCGTAGTGACCCCAGAATTGTTTCCATTTGTCGCGGGATGACTTCTGGCTGTCCACCTTATTGGACCCTCGCTTCCGGCACAAAATGGGGGCATTTTTTAAACCCGCCGAGAGGGAGGACAAACTGAACTACTACAAAGACATTCTACGTAGTCAGTTGGCTGATGCCTATCTGCGCCATGGTTCATACTCTCGCAGGTCTGACTCGGGGGGACCTCTGCGCTTACCTTCCACTGCCATGGCTGCTGGGGGGGTTGGCAGGAGCAGCAGCAGCAGCTCCATCAGCAGCAGCCTCAGTCTTCAGTCGCTAATGAGTAGCTTTCTACACCCGCATAGTGAGGCTACTCATGAGCAGCAGGAAGACCTGGAGCAGGACCTCAACCAGCAGGTCATGTCATACCTTGACATGACCATGCCAACACACCTTGAGGATACGCTGGACTTCTGGGCAGCCAAACTTGGCTTGTGGCCGCAAATAGCAGAGTTTGCCCTGGAAAAGCTGTCCTGCCGGCAAGTAGCGTGCCATCTGAGCAGGTGTTTAGTGCGGCGGGGACCATAGTTATGGCGAGGAGAACTCGTCTGTCAACTAAAAATGTGGAGAGACTGACCTTTGTCAAAATGAATCAGGGATGGATCAGCCAGGATTTCCACCCACCAATGCCTGATGCATGCGACTAGATTCAGCATGGTGCCACGTTTTACACTTTCCAAATGGTGCAAAACATATTTATGTCTTTGGGCCAATTTTTGGGCTCCTGCTGATGCCAACTTCTGGGTGTGCCTTCCAACCAATTTTTGGCCTCCTGCTGATGCCAACTTCAGGGTGTGCCTTTCAGCCAATTTTTGGCCTCCTGCTGCTGCTGCTTGCAACTCCAGGGTGTGATTCATCCAATGTTTGGGCTCCTGCTGCCAACTCCAGTGTCTCTTTCAGCCAATGTTTGGGCTCCTGCTGCTGCTGCTTGCAACTCCAGGGTCTGATTCGTCCAATTTTTGGGCTCCTGCTGCCAACTCCAGTGTCTCTTTCAGCCAATGTTGGGCTCCTGCTGCTGCTGCTTGCAACTCCAGGGTGTGATTCATCCAATTTTTGGCCTCCTGCTGCCAACTCCAGTGTCTCTTTCAAGCTATGTTTGGGCTCCTGCTGCTGCTGCTTGCAACTCCAGTGTGCGATTCATCCAATTTTTGGGCTCCTGCTGCCAACTCCAGTGTCTCTTTCAAGCTATGTTTGGGCTGCTGCTGCTTGCAACTCCAGGGTGTGATTCATCCAATTTTTGGGCTCCTGAAACCAACTCCAGTGTCTCTTTAAAGTAATGTTTGGGCTTGTGCTGCTGCTTGCAACTCCAGGGTATGATTCATCCAATTTTTGGCCTCCTGCTGCCAACTCCAGTGTCTCTTTAAAGCAATGTTTGGGTTGCTGCTGCTACTTGCAACTCCAGGGTGTGATTCATCCAATTTTTGGGCTCCTGCTGCCAACTCCAGTGTCTCTTTCAGCCAATGTTGGGCTCCTGCTGCTGCTGCTTGCAACTCCAGGGTGTGATTCATCCAATTTTTGGCCTCCTGCTGCCAACTCCAGTGTCTCTTTCAAGCTATGTTTGGGCTCCTGCTGCTGCTGCTTGCAACTCCAGTGTGCGATTCATCCAATTTTTGGGCTCCTGCTGCCAACTCCAGTGTCTCTTTCAAGCTATGTTTGGGCTGCTGCTGCTTGCAACTCCAGGGTGTGATTCATCCAATTTTTGGGCTCCTGAAACCAACTCCAGTGTCTCTTTAAAGTAATGTTTGGGCTTGTGCTGCTGCTTGCAACTCCAGGGTGTGATTCATCCAATTTTTGGCCTCCTGCTGCCAACTCCAGTGTCTCTTTAAAGCAATGTTTGGGTTGCTGCTGCTACTTGCAACTCCAGGGTGTGATTCATCCAATTTTTGGGCTCCTGCTGCCAACTCCAGTGTCTCTAAAGCAATGTTTGGGCTCCTGCTACTGCTTGCAACTCCAGGGTGTGATTCATCCAATTTTTGGGCTCCTGCTGCCAACTCCAGTGTCTCTTTCAAGCTATGTTTGGGCTCCTGCTGCTGCTTGCAACTCCAGGGTGTGATTCATCCAATTTCTGGGCTCCTGCTGCCAACTCCAGTGTCTCTTTCAGCCAATGTTTGGGCTCCTGCTACTGCTGCTTGCAACTCCAGGGTGTGATTCATCCAATTTTTGGGCTCCTGCTGCCAACTCCAGTGTCTCTTTCAGCCAATGTTGGGCTCCTGCTGCTGCTGCTTGGAACTCCAGGGTGTGATTCATCCAATTTTTGGGCTCCTGCTGCCAACTCCAGTGTCTCTTTCAAGCTATGTTTGGGCTGCTGCTGCTGCTGCTGCTGCTGCTTGGAACTCCAGGGTGTGATTCATCAAATTTTTGGCCTCCTGTTGCCAACTCCAGTGTCTCTTTAAAGCAATGTTTGGGCTCCTGCTGCTGCTGCTGCTTGGAACTCCAGGGTGTGATTCATCCAATTTTTGGCCTCCTGCTGCCAACTCCAGTGTCTCTTTAAAGCAATGTTTGGGCTCCTGCTGCTGCTTGCAACTCCAGGGTGTGATTCATCCAATTTTTGGGCTCCTGCTGCCAACTCCATTGTCTCTTTCAAGCTATGTTTGGGCTCCTGCTGCTGCTGCTTGCAACTCCAGGGTGTGATTCAGCCAATTTTTGGCCTCCTGCTGCCAACTCCAGTGTCTCTTTCAAGCTATGTTTGGTCTGCTGCTGCTGCTGCTTGCAACTCCAGGGTGTGATTCATTCAATTTTTGGGCTCCTGCTGCCAACTCCAGTGTCTCTTTCAGCCAATGTTCGGGCTCCTGCTGCTGCTTGCAACTCCAGGGTGTGATTCATCCAATTTTTGGGCTCCTGCTGCCAACTCCAGTGTCTCTTTAAAGCAATGTTTGGGCTGCTGCTGCTGCTGCTGCTGCTTGGAACTCCAGGGTGTGATTCATCCAATTTTTGGACTCCTGCTGCCAACTCCAGTGTCTCTTTCAAGCTATGTTTGGGCCCCTGCTGCTGCTGCTGCTGCTGCTGCTTGCAACTCCAGAGTGTCATTCAGCCAATTTTTGGGCTCCTGCTGCTCCTGCTGCCAACTCCAGGATTTCTTTCAGCCAATATTTGGGCTCCTGTTGCTGCCAGCTCCAGGGTGTGTTTTTCAGGCAAAATAGGGGCCCCTCATACTAATGCCCCCTCAACTCTCTGCAATTGTGCCGCTCTGCGATTCCTCTGATCTGCATGTCCTAATTATTTACAGTATTATTTCACTAACCCAGCACGCATCCTATGCGTGTTACAGCAAGGCATAATGGTTTACAACCCTATTGAGGCTCTAGGAGGCTCAGAAATAACCGTTTTTAATAGCGATTCGTCGCGAATAAATTCTGGTCGAAACAATTTTTGTCGGAAAATTTGGCGAATCAGTCGAATCGAATTTTTCAAAAGTTCGCTCATCTCTAAGTGCAATGTCCCCCTAGCAGAACAATATCCAACATGCATAGGTACTATTAACCCTTTTAATTGCCAGCCTACTTGAAGTTTTGTCACCCTCTGTTGACAGGTCATTTTCCCCATTTTGCGCCATGTTTAACCGTGATTTTTGCTGGAATTTCCAGAAAAATTATATACATATTTTTTTGCGGCAGAGTTTAGGCTTTAACGTGAAATATCTTGTTTTTTCTGCTGTTTTTTGAATATTTTTGCGTAAAAAAACAAAAATTTTTTAGACAATTGTCTCCTTTATTTTAAATAAAACATTTGCTTTATTATTAAAAACCATATTGCATGTGATAGCCCCATTTCTGCCGATTACAACGGTACCACATATGTATCGGTAGCCCCCGCATTCTTGCCCTGGAGACCCCTCAAACTGAAAAGAGCACTTTAGAACATTTACAAATAAAATACAACTACTATCCACACTATAAACATAAGGGGTTAATTAAAAAAAATATGACATATGGTCCCCCCTCCCAGGTGGGGGGGATCCCATTTTTTAGGGAATTTTAAGGGTTAGGGTTAGGCTAACCCTAACCCTTAAAAATCCTCCAAAACAATGACATAGGGCCCCCCCCCCCTCCCGGGGGGGAACCCATTTTTTTTTTGGAATTTTAAGGGTTAGGGTTAGGCTAACCCTAACCCTTAAAAATAAAAAAAAATGACGTAGGGTCCCCCCTCCCAGGGGGGGCATTTTTTTGAATTTTAAGGGTTCGGGTTAGGCTAACCCTAACCCTTAAAAATAAAAAAAATGATGTAGGGTCCCCCTTACCCATCATAAACAGCCCGGGACCAGCTATGGGGGCCTGTAGGAACAGAGTGGAGGGGCCAGCTTTTGTGGCTCCCCACCCTGCAGCCTACAAGCCCATATAGCCTGTTTGGGCCCGGGCTCTTCGCCCCCACCCCGGGCTTTGGGGAGGCAGGTAACTGGGGGTGCGGGGGTTAATGGCAAGTCACCCCCTAGTTGCAGGTGACTTGCCAGCCCCCAGCCTCGTGAACTGGTACAGGGGTCTCATGGACCCCTTACCAGTTCACAAAGGGTTAACATTAAAAAAACACACTGACACATAAGAAAAAATTACTTTTATTAAAAAAATAAAAACTTTTTTTTACTTTACTTACCTCCGATCGTCAGCTCCTTTGTCCCTCAATGTGATGACAGATGTGATCATGCTGGCTACAGTAGCAGAGGGGCAGGTGATGATCTGATCACCTGCCCCTCTGCTCCTGTGGCCAGCATGATCGCATCTGAAAGAACAACAGCGGGGAGCCAAGACGACACCCGGTGAGTGACGCCATAAGCCCTGCCCCCAAAGATGGTGGCGCCCATTGGGAGAGGAGGGGGAGAGCCCTTTCAGTCTCTCCCCTGAAGCTGAAGAGCCGGGGGGGGCGATCGGAGGCCCCCCAGTGAAGAGGAGAACCGGAGGGAGGCAGCGCGACTGCAGGTAAGTAAATGTGGATGGCACCAAATTAAAGGGGAGACCCGGCTGGATCCAACGAGGGGTCAGGTGAGTATTTTACTTTTAGATTTTTTTTACTGTGGGGGTTTAAAGTCAGCTACGTGAGTCTCACGTAGCTGGCACTTAAGTGGAGTAGAGGCAGCTACGTGAGACTCACGTAGCTGGCACTAGAAGGGTTAAAAGCAAATTCGATAAATTCCGACCATTGTTCCTGGCAATCAGAGACAAAATATTGTTCCAGACACTGGTTAACCCTCTACCTCTGACCGTTAGATTGCAGATGATATGTCAACAATATAGAGAATTTAGTCCCCAAACGCACACAAATTTCCCTCCAAAAATGGGAAACAAATTGAACTTCTCGATCAGAGCCAATATTCTGAGGTATGCCATGAATAAGAAAGACATGTTTAATGAGCAGTTGAGACAGTTCAGGTGCCGACGGGAGTTTCGTCAGAGGAATGAAATGCACCTAAATTGGGCGACCAACACCCAAATTACAGTATTATTTTGAGACCGTGGAAAATCAACAATAACATCCTTAGAGATGTGGGTCCATGGTTCCTCAGGAATTTCCTGGGAAACCAATAACCCCACTGGAGATTTATGCGACCCCTTGGTACGGGCACATATAGAACAGGCTGCGACAAGGGCGATAACATTGTGCCTGATAGCTGGCCACCACACATGGCGTTTGCCAAGAGCTAGCGTTTTGTGATAGCCAAAATGACCTGAAATCTTAGCATCATGAAACTCCTGTAGTACAGTGAGACACAGGGGTGGTGGAACAAATTGACAACCAGAAGGTTTACCCACTGGCGAGTCTGCCTGGAATGACACTAAAGAATTAGATAAATCTGGAAGTAGGACTCCGACTACACAACCAGAGGGAAATACAGGTTCTTTCTCATCGAATCTACCCTTACATTCCCGAGGTTGCGCAATAAGGTGTTTGCTTTGGTCTGCTTTGGTGTTCTTTGCTCCCAGTTTAAAGGTGATAACAAAATTGAGACAGGAGAAAAAGAGCACCCAGCGGGCCTGTCGAGAATTTTAGCGGATTCAATTTATTCAAGGTTGTCGTGATCGATGTAAACTATAGTTGGGTGTAAAGAACCTTCCAAACAATTAATCCACTCCACAAAAGCCAGTTTTATTCCTAGTAATTCCCGATTACCTACGTTGTAGTTTTACGACGACACATGGATGTAACCTTTCTGGAGAGCTGAAATATTGTGATGACCACACCCACCCCGAGTTCAGAGGCCTCCACTTCAACAATAAATGGACAATTAAAATCGGGATGGATTAATACTGGAGCAGAAGTGAAAGTCTCCTTTAAGGTCTGAAACGCCTTAACAGCTGTGGTAGACCAATACTCCACAAAAGCACCTTCCTGGGTTAGGTCAGTTAAGGGAGCCACAATTGAGGAGAATACTTTAATGAACCACCTATAAAAATTGGTGAAGCCTAGGAATCTCTGTAAGGCATTCAGGGTTTTTGGTTGTTCCCACTCCAAGACGGCAGACACTTTGAAGGGATCCATAACCAAGCCCCAAAAAGATGAGGATATCATCAAGACCATGAATTAACCCAGGTATTCCCAAAAAACGCCATGAACAAAATCCTGGAAGATCGCTAGGTCATTACATAACCCAAAGGGCATAACTACATACTCATAGTGCCCGTCTTTAACATTGAAAGCTGAATTCTATTTGTCCCCTTGACGAATACAAATTAGATTGTAAGCCCCTCTCAGGTCAAGTTTGTGAATATCTGATGAGCTTTCTAATCTGGTCATTGGGGCTCATTCAAAGGTAATGGATATCTGTTTTTCACCGTGATCTTATTCAGACCACTATAATCAACACAAGGTTGTGATCCTCCATCATTCTTTTCAACAATAGAAAAACCCTGCTCCAGCTGGGAGGTGAAGGGACTGATAAACTCCTTTTGCAAATTCTCTGAAATTTATTTTTGCTTGCTCCTCAGGTTGAATGAAATTGTAAATGTTACCCCTGGGGGGGCATAATACCTGGAAACAGATCAATGGGGCAATCATAGGCTCTATGAGGAGGAAGCAAATCGGCTGATTTTTCAGGGAATACGTCCACCCAATCAGCATAGGACTGAGGTAAACCTTCTAGGGAGACCTGGGTTGTCCATTTTGTCAAATCCCCAGTCTCCCAATTAAAGATGGGATTGTGGATCTTTAACCATGGAAATCCTAGGACAACTGGGATATTGGGACAATCAATAACCAGAAATGCAGTCATGCATTTTCCCTGTTTCAATCCTCGCAACTTGGCGTCAGCGGTCGAAGCCCTATCAGGGTACGCATATAGCAGAGAAAAAGGTAGAGGCAGTTTGTAAAGCCTCATCGGTGGGTGCTAATCCAAATGTCCAAGACTGCGGGTCTCCTTGTAACAGTGAGATAACCAGACCCACCCTCTGTACTTGTGCCAGAAGAGTTAGGCACAGTAGTACAGTTCACAGGAATTCTTAAAGTACAGTTCACAGGAATTCTTAAAGTTAGAAAATTTTGCGCGATCCCCAAAAAACTTCTTCGGAAGAGGGACCTTCAGCTCGACAAGACGTGATGACACTTGTGGTGCACACAGTTGACAGTTTTCCTGTGTGGCCACATGTAAAGCCTGCTGGTTTTGGGGCGGTAGCCATGGCCTGTACTTGTTGGACAAGTTCGTCCATCATATGATTCAGGCTCATGATAATGTCAAACCTCAGGGGACACCTGTCTTCTTAGTGAGTTTACAACCCCCAATCTCCACAGCTAGCTTTACCTTTAGCCAATCCCCTATTTGCCAGGACACTTTAAACGCCTCACCGGACACTGTTGCCCCCAGGACTTGTTAGCTCAAAGAACTCACAGGGATGAAAACAGATGAACTGAAGGTAAGACTGGGCGTAATCTGGTAGCCATGGCACCAGGGATGAGACAGGTACGTAGGCGTAATTCAGGCAGAGGTCAGTACAGGCGACAGTCAGGAACAGTCAGGCTAGCAAGGTCTCAGGGATATCAAACCAAGCTAAAAGCTATCACAGGCAATAACATTATGGCAGGGGATCCGTTATATATATCAGGATGCAGGGGATTGGACGGGAAGAAGCTGACCCTATAATATCTGGGCTGATTGCCCAGTTTGAACCCTTAGGGTGTGCAGTGTTAACAAACTTCGGGCTGATTGGCCCTTTAAACCAGCCTCTGGCAGCCACGCTAGGTGCAGCGCAGCCGGAGGGCATAACTCAGCTGTGCTCGCGGGCATGAGCAGAGGAGCAGGGAGCACGGCAGGTGGAGGAGGTGGAAGCTCTCTGTGCCACCTGAGCCGGTGCTTGCTGTCGGAGCGGCTGCCAGGCGGAGGGAAGTCTGACCCACCGCCCGAGCCCATGCCACTTGGAGATGCCAGAGGACCGGACTCCAGGTAATTATACTGTGACACTCCGCAGATGGGACTCTTGGGGGAGGGGGGGCAGAATTTGCTAGACCTCCTTTTCGTATTTTTACTCATACTTTTATATAATTAGTAGTTCAGTAGAGATTGGGGCATTGCAACATGCAGAGAAGTTAGGTTAACTCCTGTGTAGGCTTAGGCAAGCAGATTCTTATTTTTCCTCAAGGTCATAGTTTATTTTTACACAGCCAGCACAATTTTTTATTTCTTTTTAAAAATAGTACAGGTTTTGTTGATACACAGCCCCGTCCCACATAACCAATATAAAGGGTTTGCCTGTGAACCCTACCCCAACAATTAATATAAAAATGTGGGCGCTCCTAAACAATTAATATGCAAGAGTGCACCTGCAGACCTCTCTGGCTTACAATTAATATTCAGAGTTTGCCTGCAGACTCCCCACAATCAATATGCCTATTGCACCTGCAAAACCCCTACCCCTGCATGATTAATATTCAAGCAGGCACACCCCAATAATAAATATGTAGAGCTGTAAGCTCCAGTAATTATCTAGACTGACAAGCAGGCCACCAGCCACCCTGGTAACTAAAATGCATAGAGGCTAGTGGGTCTCCCCCTCTAACAATATGCCCCCCCCCGTAAATAATATGCATGCAAACCAGTAAGTCGGCCCCAATCTGCCAGTAATTAATATGTAGAGGGGCTAGTACTCACCCCCAATAATGAATATGCAAAGCAGCAGGTGGGCCCCCACTTCACCAGTAATTCATATTCAGAATGATAAGTGGGTCCTCCTGGTAATTAATATGCAGAGGGGCTAGCCAGTTGCCCATACTGCACATGTGCAGATTACAAGGTAGAAATTACATAGGGGTAAGACACATAGTACTACGGTGTTTTCAGATGTAACAAAAGTATAACTAAATACATAGATGCAGGAGTAAATTAAAAGATAGGGCCCTGTGATTTCAAGCTTAAAATCTAAAGGAAAGGGGGGTGAACACAAGAGGTTGGATCACAAAAAGTACTAAGTAGGCGCCCAGTGTTTCTAGGGGTGATACAACTGTGGATTGGGTTAAGTAGGATGATAGGCTTGTCTAAAAAGGTGGGTCTTAGTGTTTTAATTGTATTGGAAGGGGGGCATTCCAGAGGAGTGGAGGTGCGTTTGTGAACTCTTGGACTCGATAGTGGAAGGAAGTGATTAAGGAAGAGAACAGGAGGAGATCATGGGCAGAGCAGAGACTGTGTCTGGGTTATTATCTTTTGACTAGTAACAAAATGTATGGGGGAGGGGGCTTAAGGTTAAGAATTTGAGCTGAACTCTTTCAGTTAGCGGGAGCCAGTAGAGTGATTGCCATAGAGGAAAAGCAGAGCAAAAGCAGGAGGATAGATGAAGTGGGCAGCAGAGTTGAAAATAGATTGCAGGCTTGCCAGTCTGTTGGTTGATAGACCACAGAGGAGGGTGTTGCAGCAGTCTAGTCAGGAAAGGATCAGGGCATGCACTCGAATGTTAGTTGTTTGAGGTGGGAAGAAGGGACAAATGCTGGAAATATTTTTGAGTTCAAGGTGACAGGAGTTGGCTAGTGACTGAATGTGAATGAAAGAGAGGAGTCCAGTATAACGCAACATGCTTAGAGAGCTGTGGCGGTCACTGACCGATATATTTATTTATCTTGGAGATGGGAGCAACATTGGATGGTGGGAAGATGACAACCTCTGTTTTGTCCATATTCATTTTAAGAGAGCAAGATGGCATGAATGAAGAGATAGCCATTAGACAGTCAGGGGCCCAAGAAAGAAGGGAAGAGCGGATAGGACCTGAGGTAGATTTGATCTGCATAAAATTGATGGAAGCCAAAAGTGTTTGAAAAAAAGATGTCCAAGGACAGATTCTTTTGGTACCCCAACAGATAATGAGGACGAGGAGAGTCTTGAGGGAACAAGGACTTGAATTCCTAGGGAGGCGAGTATTTGGAGCAAAAATTGGTGGTTGACCATGTTAAAATGCAGAGGATAAATCAATAATATTAATGGCGTAGCGTCCCTTCGGTTTTTCAGTTAGTAGATTGTTAGTGACTTTAGTGAGGGTGGTTTCAGAGGAGTAATTCGAGCAGAAACCAGACGGGAAGGAATCTATTAAAGAGTTTGCAGAGCTATGGCCTGCAAGTCTGACTTTGAATAGGAAAGAGCAGCAAGATGGGCAATATGAGAGGACATAGGGGTCCAGGGAAGGTTTTTTGAGCAATGGGTCAATGACCACATGCTTGAATAGTTACAGGAAGATGCCTGTCAATCCCTGTAGGTAGAAGATAAAGAGAAAGCAACACGTAATGGGTTAAATGCAGCATCTTCTCCCCGATTTCCCCAGAAATAACGTGTTTTAATTTTAGTGAAATTTTAGATTTCACTATTCACACTATTGGTATACTTACCTTCTGCCCTTGGTGTCCCTGAGTTTGGATCTTGCAGTTAGGTTTACTGAAGAGAGGAGGCAGGCTGGCTGGCGCTGTCACTCTCAGAGGAGCGGGGAGGTACGAGCACTCTTGGCTCTCCTCTCCCTCCCTCTCCCTTTGAGCCATTGGAGCAGAGTGTGTGGTTACCCTGCCTTACCCCGCCCTATCTCCTCTCCATGTGACCGTCTAGTCACATGCTCATCAGAGCATTGTTGTGATTTGGGAGGAGGAGGTTGTGGGTTGAGTAGAGTTCTGAATGTGTTAAACAGTTGTTTGAGATTCAGAGCCTGTGAGGATATGAGGGAAGTGAAGTATGCTTATTTAGCAGATGGAAGGTCAGTCCTGAAATCCTGAAGAGTGTGTTTATTAGCAGGTCACCATTGGTTTTGGTCTTCTGCCATTTCCTTTTAGTGACTCAAGAGTGCCTTATCAATCTACCAACATCCGTGTTGATCAAGGGGTGTCTGTATGGTGAGGATGGTTGTAGTAGAGGGGAGCAACTGAGTCCTGGACAGAGGTTAGTGTCATGGTAGTGCAAGGTTTCAGAGTCTGTGTTGGTGAAAGAAAAGGTTTGGAGAGGTTGAAGAGAATTAGAGAGATGCTGAATATCAGGATAATGTAGATTTCTATGAAGGATTTCCTGTGTGGGGAAAGAGTAGGGAGAGTGGAGTCAGTGTTATAAGGTTTTGGTTAGAGAGGGAAAAAGAAAAGAAAAAAGAAAAATAGGATGTGCTCATCAAGTCAATATATAGCAGTCAAGAGGTGCTAGAGGGGTGTGACAGGGATGTAACAGGGAGTACAATTGGCCTCTACCTAAAAAAAACCCTTTTTGAACTCTAACACTGTGCAGGCAAGTAAAGCATTTTTCATTGTGTGTGTGCAAGCAAGTTAAGTTATTGCAATGTCTTTAGACAGGCTGATTCATGTATTGCATTGCTTGTGCACACACAAGTAAAGAAGTAGCAATGTCTGCACAAACTTTTAAACTTAGTAATGTTAGGGACGGGGTACTAATTGGACGGCCTTGACGTGGCTACTTCGCTTCTACATTCATTGCAATCTATGTTAAGTAACAGTCCATGTTCTTAACAAGTGTTAGCTAGGTTTTTCATTAGTATGAGTGTGCAGAGGGTTAACTTTCTTTGTTGTTTGGTTAGAGAGGGGCAATAGAGTTGAAGAGAAGTTAGATACAGAGCAGATTTTGGTGAAGTTAAGGTCTAGACCAGCGGTTAACAACCTTTTATCTTCAATTTCTAGTAACAGGGGTGCACCAGACAATACCACTGAATATAAACATGTGCTCACTCACATGAACCAAACAAGACTGAAGTGGACGTGTCCAATTACACACCTTTCTTCAAAAAGGAGCACCAATATCAATATGGATACAAAATTCTTTATTATGAAAAAGGAGATACTTTTAAAATACACAAAAACACACTGGACAATTAAAATCACATGGATGACCCCATGGTCACAATAATATTAATGAAAAAAACCCCTAAGGGGAACAATGCATCAAAAGACCCTATGTGCGCTTATTAGATCCTATTATAACAGTTATTTTATGCCGGCATAAAAATTATATGTGTAAACCCTCAAAGTGTACAACCTATATCTACTGCATACAAACCATGAGACATGCTGATAGTCTCCTATACAAATAAATATCAACTCTTAACAACAATACCTCATATGTGAAAATTAATAAAAAACGGGGAGGCCGATTCATTAATAGCGCCAGGTAGCGACAGATGAGCGCCAGTAGCGTGATTTTCACAGCGCAAGCTAGTATTCGCTGTGCTTGGCCGGGGTTTGCTTGTTGACAGCGACTCAGTCGGTGTGCGGTAATGTTGAATACGGGGTTAGGGGTCGCTGTTTCACAGGTTCTGCGTTGCATGGGTGCGCCTGACAGCGAATGGCCAGAGCGAACGGCTTGCTGCAGATTCATTAACAAATCACGCTCAAAAATTTCTCGCGCTGTGAATTCCTTGTTTAAACCCCAGAGCGCTGGCAGCGATGTGTGTAAAGTAGTTTTTAACCCCCAAACAACCATTTTTTTTTTTATGTAAAAATTATACAAGTTTTTCTAAACATTTTTTAATATGAATACATTAATATCAGACCTGTAATATCAATTCTGCACATATTTTTTTTTTTTTTTTTTACCTTAAAAAAAAAATCTAACATTGCCGTAGTGGTCACAGAATTTTTGCCGGTAAAAAAAAAAAAAACACATAAACTCAATTAATTATGAATATTTAAAGATTGCTCCATTGAAATGCATTGGAGAGCGCCAGGGAGCGACAGGTCATACCTGGCGCTGTGATGGGATTAGTAGCGGCGCTGTTCGTTGCAGTCGGCTACATGATGAATCCCGCGCTAGCCGACGCTCTCGCCGGCGCTAGCCTCATTTAGCGTGATAAATGCGTCATTGTGACCGCCGCCGGGCGTACTTGAGTCGGTAGCCGCCGTTAGCTGTCGGTACCTGGCGCTCGTCAGACACTACCTGGCGCTAGCCCTTGATAAATAAGGGCCTAAATTCCACAGAAAATATATTGGCAGACTCGCCCAGTTCAAACAGTTATAAGTGAATGGAAACAATAAAGATATACTCAAAGTGCACACCAGCAAACCTGAATATTCAAGAATAAAGAATGGCACATAGAGTCAGCATCACAGGGTCATCAAATATAAATCACTGCGCCTGCAACTCCCATGTTGCTTCAAGGTGAGGGTTTTATCTTCAGGTACCACATTTCATTTTTTCAAGCACCTGGTACATGATTACATGGGTGGTACATGAGGGTTGTCAGTCACCTAAAACTGTGTTCAAAACATGCATTTAAAGTGCATGAATGACATGCACATAAATTGCCTCATAAATAGTCTATCACCATTTGGAGCAGTTTTGGACTTTTTTGTGCAAATCAAACTTGTGGAAAGTATAGATTGCAGCAGATGAGGTTGTGATGCAGGTCATTGTGCGACATATCTGAATTTCACCTGAAAGGCCCTTGAGTACTACCATTACTACTAGTAATCAACCGGACACTGTTGCCTCCAGGACTTATTAGCTCAAAGGATGTAAACTCACGGGGTAAAGACGGATGAACTGAAGGTAAGACTGGGCATAAGCGGGTAGCCGAGGTAAATACAGATTACGATTCGGTTACTCCAGAGGAGAATACAGTCAAGGTCACGCCATGGGTCAAACCAGGAGATCCGAGAGCTTCGTGGCACCAGGGATAAGACGGGTTTGTAGTGTTAATTCAGGCTGAGGTCAGTATAGGTGGCAGTCAGGATAGTCAGGCTAGCAAGGTCGACAACAGGTAATCAACACAGAAATCTAAGGATAAAACACACCCAGCTAAATGCTATCACTGGCAGTGACAGACTGGGGAGGTAAGACCTTTAAAGAGCTGAACCTAACGGGATTGGACAAAGGGGAATGTATGTGATTGGTGTTTACAACTTTTTAGGGCGATCAATTAACAGGTATTTTTTAACGTCAGTGGTACTGTCATTTTTAGCAAAAATTATTTAACCTGGTAATGTATATGAAGTGCCAAATGATCAGCAGTGCCTAAACTTAGAAAGAAATTTACAAATTAGAAATTCAAACTCAGTGGAGGACCCTAGAAGACCATGTATTCGTACTTGCACAGAATGATTTGATTAAACACTTACCAGCTAACTGACATACAGTGCACATATCCTGTGAATTGTTATTGTACCAACATTTTTTAAACAACAAAAAACAGAGGCATCTTACCTGCCAGGCTAAGAGGTCACTACAACATAATTCTAAGAAGAGAAAAACACATTTCAATAGTTTTAACTAGATAGAATTCATACATTAATGTCAAGTAGAATGTTTTGTTTTACTCTTGTGAACTGCTAGGAGGATTCAGCTTTGGGGGAAAATGTGTTAACCCTAAATTCCCACCAAGAGGAGATAAAAAGGTTAAATAGTGTACATACACATTGCAGCAATAGTGTTCTGTGACTGGCCCAAGGCTCAGTCCTGCTTGCTGGTCTCCATAAAACAGCTCTAGACTGTGTGTTTTGGGCTGGGGGCAGTAACTGGTGGAAAGTGTTATTTGCTAGTTCTTGCTACCAGGGGTAGAGCAAGGGATGTATGGATAAAGCATTAATGAAAATTTTGTAAAAATATATTTGTATTTTGATTGGGTATACTCACATTGTTAATGCTAGCACTTGAATAGTCTGAATTATATTTCGACATTTTTGGTAAAGGTATTCCATAGCTCAAAACACCTGGAATAACAATAAATAAACAGATAAAAACCCAAAACATAGCTAAGAACCAAGTATCCATAATTTTCTCTTTACTGCTCCAGCTCAACCACCTCAATTTGCTTCAGTGATTAATGATGGCAGGAATCATCAGATTAACTAGATTTTGTCAGAGCTGACCCGTATGGCTTTAAAAACAGATGCAGAGGTATGCAGTAAGGCCTTATAGGTCACTTGTCTTCACAATGCTGGGTGTCAATATCACTGTCCAGACAATGCTAAAGAGCACAGAAAGGGCTAGGGTGATTGACAAGAGGGGGAGGAGGAGCCAAGTCTGAATATCAATGTATGGTAAGGGGTTGAAAAAATAAAATGAAAATCAAAGGTTGCGCTATTAATTACATACAGAAAAATCCTTTATCACAATAATTTAAATCATAATTAAATAATCCGCTCGCTAGGAGTAGAAAACTGCAGCCACAGCAGTTCAGATAATAATGTCAAATTTTTGATATATGACACAAAAGTGTCCTATATCTATCGCTTCACTGGACAATATTCAGAGATTCAACACCAGGTGCTCCATAGATTTCCACTTCAGTGTGCTAATTCAGTGTTATTAATTTGGCTCCACTTTAAAAAGAAGGATTTGCTCCTCTCAGCCTTTAAATCGCCTCCACTTTAATCTCTCCCAATAATAATAAGAGGTTTCACAAGGATCCATTTCAGTTTTAATATTTTTGGAATATAAAAAACAAAGAAAACCACTATAGCGTAATATTGCAAACAAAGGCTCCCGGCCAAATTGCCCCTTTACGCACCGCTTACCAAATAAACAATAAAATCCAGCATATGAAATACTTAAAACAAGGGAAGGCTGCGTGTCACGTTTGCAGTCTCACTCGAATGTCAGCTCCGGCACTCGTGCTCCCGCTAACTGCATAAACGGTTCTCTGACACCTCGGCCGCAGTTTCGGCTATTCCCGTTACTACTCGATCATGGGGTCAGTAAGAGCCTTTATTGGGGGCGAAGCCAAGCTGCCGGGCTGTAAGCGGCATTCCCCTCTGGCATTCAGGTCGGAGGGAGGTTAGACTTAGCGATGTCTGGGCGAGCGTTTTCAGCGTTCGGCTGCAGGAGCCCCCGCGGTTGCGGTTAGTCCCCCGGACAGCAACGCCCCTAAAGCTACATGACCAGTGGTCGACTGTTCTCAGGAAACCGGTAGTATGGTACCTATTTGTTTCTGTTTGTTGCCTGGAAAAGTGTAGTCGTTTATAGGTTAAGCCAAGATTGAATTGTTATGTTGTTTAGCATAAAACACCTAAAGTTAAAGACACTGACACCCCCCTCCCCCAAACCTAAAGAAAGTTCTTAAGATTGTAATGTCTGCTTTCCGATGGCAGAGGCCTTATGTTTGGATTGTAGGGAAGCAAAAAGGGGACGCTGATGCGGCTACCATATGACGGAAGATCCTTGTGATGAAGCTGCAGATTGCTTTATTATAGAAGGCTTACTTCGAAAGGGGGCATCCAAAACCATCCATTGCTACCGCACTGGTTAATTTAGTGGTTGAAGGTTTGGGGCAAGTTGTTGGGGCATCCCGATTGACACTTTTTTTTGTGGGATCACTACAGTTTTGCGCAGAACTTGAATCTGGGGAGCATTTGTCCTCTCAGGATTCGGTTGATGGAGTAAACACGGATAATGAGGTTTAAGAGGATCTGGATAAGCTGCAGCAGAACAGGAAAAATGATTAGGAGATCTTTATGCAACTTGGGATTCAGATAGTTGCTGCAAAAGTTTTTCCTGTTTATTCAGCCCTAAAGTCTTTAATTGGTAAGGAATGGGAAAAGCCTGAAAATATATATATTTTTTTTTTTTTAAAAAAAGGAAAGCGTCCATTTAATAATCGGGACATATGGGTCGATTCAAAGAAACATGTAACAGCTTTGATTTAGGTGCCGATCATCCTATTTTTCCCGAACGCTCGTGCGCTCGTATGAACTTGCGAGTGATTCTATAAGCTAATACGTTTCTATCCTAAAATGTACGTCCGTTCGTATGGCAGTTCGCGAATCAGACCTATGTCAGTTTCCATCCTGAATTTTCCGTTTAATTTCTCAGGTTGCAACATTGGTTTTGCCCTTTTTCCTTTTTTGTCTGGACGTAAATCATTCTGATCTTGCGGCTGCGCACTACAAACTTACCTCATTAAAGTGCATTCTAAATATTTGGTTTTTTATTTTTCTTTATTTCATTCATTTTGTAGTAACCAACCATTAATGAATGCATTTGCATAAGTAAATCTTACTTTGTTTAATTTTTAGTTAACTTGTATTTTTTACTTGTGGATTTCATTTTAATATTTTGGCTTCAAATGGTACAACTTAAAATTTTTTGTGTGGTTACCCACACCCTCTACATACAGATTGCTCTCAAAAATTAAAAAAACACCCAGCAACTTCTGCATGTTATGAGTCTAGAAACAGCCAAGATGGCGGGTCAGGTATTATCGGGCAGCCTGCAAACAGAAAGGGCCTTGTGACTGTGTTGCTCTGCATTTTTTGATTTCTGACCTTTCCGTGCCCCCAGCTCTGCTGTGTCTGTGCAAAATACAGCAGTAACCCACATCCTGCACTTTATCCCGCTCTCCTCTCCTCAGTAAGTGTGATGCATCTGACCAAAGATGAGCTAAAATAATTAAACAAAGCAAAGGTAAACAACTACACCAATAAATTCAAACTAAAAATATTATTCTAGTACATCAATTTAAAAATAAATAACAAAGGACATAAGTTTCTTTAATTAACGCAAATATATGGATGTATTGCAAAATAAAGGTTTACATGCAAAGGACTAATTAAGGTCCACATTAAAATGCTTTTATAAGGCATACATGAAATGTATTGAATCAGGTATGCATTGCCATACAATTTATGGCCTCGGCCATGCTGATACATGCAGTTCATTGGAGCTCAAGACGCGCAGACTCCTCCACATAGCCAAAAAACCTGTTCAAGAACAGCAATCCGACTGCTAAAAGGTGTCGGAAGTGGCTTTCTTTTAAAACGTATTTAGAGGTTGGAAAACTGCTCTCTGAATTACACGTAAACACATCCGATTATCCTAAGTTTTAGGTTTTGATCCTAAGTTTTACGTTTTGATCCTAAGTTTTACGTTTTGATCCTAAGTTTTAGGTTTTGAGCCTACAATTTAGGAACGAACTTCCGATGATCGTAAGAGCATATACGAAATCGTACGTAGGCTCGTGCGAGTCGGAAATGGCCAAAAAAACAGGAAAAAATGACTAACACCCACCCAAACTTACGATTCTCGATCCGAAATCAATTAACTTTTGCTCTTTGAATCGAGGGGATAGAGTAAATGTCCTAAACTGGATGCATCCTTGGGTCAGATGTCGAGTTCAGCAGCCTTAAAGCGGAGCAACAGTCAAAAAAAAAAAAATACATATACCAGACCCACACAACAAACAGTGCTCATATCCATTTCTACCCAGGACACCTTATACTGCAGCACATTTGCTTCATTTACCCTTTTCGAATTCCTGCTGAGGATAATTTTAAAAACTGGTTGGCGGGTCATGCATTTGCAGGCCACCTGCAAACAGGAAGTGCTGCTGAGCTTCCTGTTACTGTGCATTGCCAGTTATGTCAGTTAGGAGTGGAAGCTCCAAAATGGCCATTATGCCCTATAGTACAGGTCTGGTGCTCAGCCCCATGCTGCTCATCTGCATCACCCTGGCTACTGGTGGTGGGGGTAATGGTTTTTGAACTGGTATAGGGGTCCTTGGGACCCATTACTGGTTCAAAAGTAAAGTGAAGGGAAAAAACACAAAAATCTTTTTTATTAATTGTAATTAACTGATGCTTACCTTTCTCTGCTCATTTTAGAGCAGTGCACAGTGAAAATGGTGCCAGCAGGGACATCTGACAAACTGGAAGGAAAAGGAACACATATCCCCCTTCTGGCTGCCAGCTAGGAGTCTATGTCTGCCCCAGGCAAGGCTTTTTTTGTAATTCTTTATTTACTTTTCAAAACAATACAAGAAAGATATCAAGTAAGACAGTCCAGAAAAAGAAAAAAAAAGGAATCCAGCGTACAGGTCGGTTTAGCTTTGGGACACCAGTTTATCGGCTCCTGCCTCCCATGTGATCCCACTTATCTTCCCAATATTGATATGGTTGTTCCCTTGTAACAATACATTGATTTTTGGTCGTTGCAGGGAATCGCAAAGTAAGCCCTTGCTCCATCAGCCCCAACCGATCACCAAGGTGGTTTTGGGTTCTGTTCGCCTTTATGGTCGAGCGGTACTCGTTCCAGTCCCCATCTGTATATCAGGGGGTCACATTGAATTTTCCCCTCTTAGGGCTGAGGATTTTTGGGTTAGGTTCAAGTCTTTTGATATTCGAGGGATTGGTCGGGGGCTTCTCTGTATTTGAGCAAGACCTACTGGAGTTCACCAAAAGGAAGAACTAAGAAAAGGGTGAGAGAAAAAAGAGGAGCGGAAGAGATAGAGATAGAGAAGAGTGATAGAGAGAAGAAGAAGTAGAAAGAAGGGGGGTGAGGGAAGCACCACATCGCACTACCCGCATAACCCGTAGGCGGGGGGGGGGGGCAAAACAGGGAATGGGACCCCTTGTCGGGAGTCTCAAAGCACCTCCCTGTGACCCCCAAGGGCCGCCCGATGATCGGGGGGGTTGTGAGACTAGTTGTTGCACTACTGAGGCTCGGAACGCGTGCCATGAGGTCCAAATGATCTGATTCTCATCCTCTTTGCCCTGAACAGCTGTTGTCAGCTCCTCCATCTCCTTTATTCTGTCCACTTCTCCAATCCAGTCTTTTTCCGTTGGGATGTACTTGGTCTTCCATGATCTGGGAAGCAATACTCTTGCCGCATTGATCATGTGTCTTAACACCGATTTTCTGTATTCTGTGATGCTGTTATTGGTATGGTGCAGGAGCATGAGCGCCGGGCAGCATGGCAGGCAAGGCTTTTATACCACACAGAAAGAGTCTGAGAATTCACCCCCATACAACTTACACTTTACAGGAGGGGCGAGAAATGGGGGGCGAGGGATGGGGGGGATGGTCATTGCAGTCAAACATATACAGAGGATGGGGCACCAAAAAGCCCCAAATATCAGAAGACAACCTGGTGCGAGACCTTAAACACCACGAGAACATGAGAAAGATGGCGCCGGTGGGGGCCAGAGGAAAGAAGAGGGGAATGGTAAGTAGTGAAATTAAGAATAATACATTATTTTGTGTGGTGTTAATTGTTACACTTAGGATGAACTAGTAAGGGGTCCAGCAGAAGATTCACAGGAATATGAATTGAATCAGATTCTGTATTCTAAGATATCTCCCCATTTGGAACACCTGGGGGTGTGCGAAATGCTGGCACGCAAAAACCCGATCTTGGCAAAATCTCTACCTAAAATTATTTTGCTCCAGAAAAATTGTCTTCTGAATCGAGAGAGAGAGAGGGGAGGATGGGTGAGAACAGGTGTTTCTCAGCTAAAACCGGGGCGAGAATGGATTGAGAATGAATTGAGCCTTTTGTGTTTAAAGGTTAAGTCCACTTTCAATGGAATTTTTGAAAGGGTATATTTTTTGGGGGGCCAAAATAATGCTCTCAAGCTGATCTAGTATTTTTTGTTTTTTCCAGTGTTAGCAAATGTGTGTTTTTTGGAAATCTCAGTACCTGCAATCGGTTGCATACCCCAAGAAGAAAGAGAGTCCTGTAGACACAGAACACTGCTGCTGTGCTCATGGCTGAGGTAAGGCAGGTCACGCAACCTTACATATACCCAGCAGCAGTGCAACTATCTGTAATCTGTTGCTATTGGCAACGTACACCAAATCTACACTACACAGAGTACATTGCCAATAGCAACAGATTGCAGACAGAGAAAACTGCTTCCAGAAAACACACATTTGCTAACATTAGAAAAAATGCACCTTTTAAGACATCATTTTGCTACACAAAAATATACACTTTCAAAAATGCAATTAAAAGTGGACTTACCCTTTAAAGAGCAGTTGAGATTTGGAACATGTTTTATTCAAACACATGTGGTTTAAGGTGTAAAATAATAAATAATTGTTTGCAGGACCTGGCTTGCTAAATCTTGTAGTTGTAATATGTCGTAATATGTCAAAGATGTGCACAACACGCCATGCTTACTGTTTAGTAATGGTAGAAAAGCCTTGTTCAGAACATCTGTGACAAGTCCTGTGAGTCCAGTGGCCTGTAAAAGAAAACTGTGAGTGCAAATTGGACTCATGCAGTCAAGTGTTACTCTTTTAAGCAAAGCATTACACTTTTTAAAAGCATCCATTCCCTAATAATTCTCCCCAACACCCTCCATTCTAATTATAATACTCACCAAATCCCTACAAAATCTCCTCTTCAGTGTAGCTCCAACAGCTAAAAGCTAAATAATATTGTGGTTGACTTATAGAACACCACTTATTTCTGGCATTTAGCAATCAGAGTGCTCCTAAGCTATCCATGTTGATTGGCTGAATGCCAGGTAGCGAGGGGCACAAAGGCAGAAGAGAGGTACTGATCAAATTGATGGGACAAATCACATGAGAAAACTACCTGGTGTCACCAAAGATTCTAAAAATGTTTCAGGAAAAGAGTAAAAACTGGTTGGTGAGCAGTTTCACTACTGGTGGAGTGGATTTACTGTCCTCTGCCTGAGTTGGCGAGTTACTTGGGGCACAGAGGTTAAGGGACAACCAGGCCCTCTAAAGAACAGTCACAATTGGTGGAGATGGGCTGGTAGAGAGGCTGTCCTCGGGTCATGACCGCCAGGGTTTTTCAGGATGGAGGTGAGCCGACAGTAAACAGCATAGACCAAAAGGAGTACTTGCATGACGGAGGAGGGTGGCTCCCTGACGGTTCCTGAATACACTCGGCAGCAGAGGAGTGCAGGATCCGAAGGCCATGGAGAGGATTCCAGAAATAACTGCCTCAGCAGGGACTAGATGCAGGACCAGGAAATGATGCAAGGCAGGGTGAATAAAGTCTCGGCTGGAACTCAGGAGCCTATGGAATACACATGTTGTACAGCCACTGATGAGCGGAGAGCCAGACTTTATCTCTGGGACAAAAGACAGGAGCTTTATGCCTATGCAGATCTGCAGAATGTTTGTGCTGAGAGGCAGCAGCTGTCAGGTTCTGAGCAATTTCAGACCAAACCTAATTGGGAGTCTTTTGAAGAGAGGCAAGGGCAGGAATGTCACTAGACATAGGGGCAGGAAACCAAGGGGACCAAAGGATATCTGTCAAAAACCATAAAGAAAGGTGAGTATTGAGAGCAGCTGCTGATAGATTATCTTGAGCAGCCCAAGGGAGAAGTGATGCCCAGTTATCTTGATGAGCAGAGAAAAACGTGCAGAAACCAGGACTGTGGAGTCAGAGTTAGTTTTGGCTGGAGTCAGGGAAAAAATGTACTCCAACAGCATAAAAAAAATCTCCTACTAATATTGTATAATAAATGTAACTTTCATAGAAACATTAATCATAAATATATTTTATGTTCTCTCAATCTAATGTCCTATAACAATCTAAGGTTTATAACAACCAGTGAGAAGCAGCAGCAGCAGCAACCGGGTGGGTGTTCTATAGGTGATAGATAATGAGTACCTTAATCTCCCACGTCCCTTATAATTGGTGTTTTCAAGCTGCTCCAAGGCATTATATTTGTTATCTGATTAGTGGTTTGGTGGAAATCAAGACTGTGCCATACATTGCCATGTTTTTAAGATGATCATTAGTGGCTCAGTGGCCTTGGCCGGACTCCCACTATATGGATTGTTCTATTGTGGAGTTTTGCGTATTGGAAAAGCCTTTCTATAGTTTGCCCAGGCAGCAGAGAGACTAAGTTCACCCCTGCATAGTTACAATGGCTGAAACCTACAGGAATGTAAAGGAATTTTCCAGGTGGAAAGAAAAAAAAAGTCTATACTCCCTTGCAGCTCCTCCATGCAGGTCCGGTGTCCCCCTGCAGCTCCTCCATGCAGTTCCAATGTTGGGGAGCAAGTAATTTAATCTTACAGTGCCAGTGGCCTCTCATGAAGATGTCCATGGAGCCTTGTTTGCAACCCCACAAGTCTACTCATTGCTATATATGGATTAGGTGGAGTTTTAGGGGAGTTTTAGGCGACCTAAAGCCATATTAATGGATGCCTTCATGTCTGTCCCTTATTGGTCAGTATAAAGATGCCCATGCTGCATGGAGGGGCTGTGGGGAAAAAGGTGGGTATAGACTTTTTTCATTTTATTGCCTAGACAGGAAACTTAAAGGCACATTCCAGGCAAAGGGAGAAATTAGACATATTCTGATCTCTCCAATTTGAAAGTGAGAAGCTGTATCTTTTATTTAGCCTGCTTTATATTTTTTTTGTAAGATCCAGTGAACTCCCTCTTCAATGGACCTCCTAGCAGCAGAGGATGACTTTTTCATGCATTCTTTAGCGTGACAGTCTTTTCCTGAGAAAGAGGAGTCAGAAAGGAGCAAGTTCAGCAAGCCAGCATAGGGCAAGCAGAAATTAGCTAATTTAATCCTCTGCTTGGAATGTTGCTCCTGGCCTGCTGTGGGGAAAGTGGGAGAGTTAAATAAAACATGTAAATTTCATCAGGGAGGATGATTGCAAGGGGAGTGATATAGGAGGGTTCCATTGTCAAACAGAGGTGGCAGCAATGGCTTGGAGACACATGGCAACATTGATAGTGTAACACCACCCCTGGGTGAAATATCACCATAACAAGAACAGTGTTTTAGGCATTTAGATGAAGTGAGTATTGGGAATACAGTTACAGTTTGGGATTGACGGGGAGATGGACTAGATTGTTAATTTTGGACTAATATATTTGGACACGTGTATTGGTAGCATGTGGGGATTGTTAGATATAAATGTGGTAAGGGGGTGGTGGAAGAATCTATGAGTAAAAAAATCTGGCCCGCAACATAGAGACATAGAAGGTTGACAGCAGAAGGAGAGCATTCGCTCCATCTAGTCTGCCCTTATATGTATATTGTATGTACTCTTCATCTTTAGAATAGATGTGTGCTTATCCCAGGCATGTTTAAAATCACTGACTGACGTTTTATTTCAACTACCTCTGCTGGATGTTTGTTCCAAGCATCTACTACTCTTTCTGTATAATAATTTTTTCTAACATTGCTCCTGATCTTCCCCCCGACTAGCTTCAGTTTGTGCCCCCTTGTTCTATCATTAAGTTTCTTCTCAAAAACACTTCCCTCCTGAATCTTATTCAATCCTTTCACATATTTAAAGGTCTCAATCATGTCCCCTCTCTCCCTTCTTTCCTCAAGACTGTACAAATTAAGATCTTTAAGTCTCTTCTAATAAGTTTTTTAAGTTTTTCTACCATTCTTGTTGCCCGCCTTTGGACACGTTCTATTTGAATAATGTCTTTTTGCAGGTAAGGTCTCCAGAACTGCACACAGTATTCTAAATGTGGCCTCACCAGGGCTCTATTCAGTGGCATCACTCTCTTCCTACTGGTGATGCCTCGAGATATGTCCACTCATCTTGCAGCTTTCAGTAATCAGTACCCCTAAATCTCTTTCCCCCACAGTCCTGGCTAACAACGTACTGCCCATACGGTACTCATAGCAAGGATTCCTTCTACCCAAGTGCATGATTTTACATTTAGAGACATTAAACTCTAGTTTTCACAGTTTTGACCATCTATCCAGTAAAGCTAAATCATTTTCCATGTTACAGGCTCCAGGAGTGTCCAGCCTATTGCTAACCTTTGTATCATCAGCAAACAGGCAAACTTTTCCTACCAAGCCTTCTCCTATGTCACTTACAAACATATTAAAAAGAATGGGGCCCAGGACAGAGCCTTGCGGCACACCACTTGTAGCTCGCCTTTGTTCAGACAGCACGCCATTAACAACAACACTGAAATATCCAGGGATTGAGTCCTAACTTCAATAACTTATCTATGACCTCTTTAAGTGGAACAGTGTCAAAGGCTTTGCTAAAATCCAGATAGGCGATATCCACAGCACCACCTTCATCTAACACCTTAGCAACCAGTTTTCAAATCACATATACAGACCACGCTCTTCAAAAGGCTGAGCACCCCTGCTTTAATTTATTTGTTCAGAATTTGTATTCCAATAAATATGCTTTATCTTTTATAGAAGAAGCCCTATTTGCTTATATAATGGCACAAATAGAAGGAAGTTGGAGTCGGGGCCCGATTAAAAATGAAGAGTTAGAGTTGGGCTTTGGCTGACTGACTCCACAGCCCTTGCAGAAACTTTTCCAGATATTGACTCACCCGCTTAGTCTGGCCGTTAGACTGGGGGGTGAAAGGAGGGTGAGAAATTCAGGGATACTTTCGAGGAGTGAAACAGAGCTCTCCAAAATTTAGAAGTAAATTTTACTTCTGTTGGAATACCATGGAGTCTGAAGATTTCACATATAAAGTGGTCTGCTAATGTGAAGGCTGATGGAAGCCCAACTTATAATCTAAAATGAGCCACTTTTGTCTGTAAATTAAGTCCATAGAGATCTGAGACCATGAGACACATTAATGAGTAGGAACTGGCTGTGACAGATGTTGACCAGCTGGAGACTGTGAAGGAGATTTCATTTGTGCATATATAGAACATGTGGTGACATAAAGGTTAATCCAGAGCCTTACTGTGATCTCTCGTTTTTTTGTGAAAGTGAACTCGGAAACCGGGAAGTCTGATTCACAGCCGTATCCCGAGAATTACTTAGGCAGGCGTATGCAATCATAAGTGCTATGCATATGGTTTAGCTATGCAATTACGGTTTTGAGTGGCGAACTAGGCTCAGAAGCCAAGTTTGTACCAGTTTCCAACCATATGTTGCAGCGGAGTCCCTTAATCTTGGTGTTTCGTGGCCATCTTGCTGGCATTTCGGCATACGCATATGTTTTTTCTTTGCTTTTTAAAGCTTGCTGCCCCCACCTTGAAGGCATCACATGTTTGTGTTCCTCCCTGCAATGTGAGTTACCATCTTTGAGTTGGTTGCTTGAGTGGCATCCCATGTATTGTTCATGTCTGTATTGTGACCTAACTTCTCCTATTTGGTACCTTGAGGAACATTCCACGTATTGTTCATGCCTGTATTGTGACTTACCTTTTCCATTTGTTTTCTGAAGGGGCATCCCATGTCATTGTCAACTCCGTACTGTGGCTCACCTTCTTCTGTGTACGTACCTGCTTCCACCTTCTCTTTTCCGAGACCTTCCCCCACCCCAGCATGACCTGCTGCACCCTGCCTTGGGGGGGAGGTCTTACCAAAATATCGAACTTTAAACATTCTTTTGTAAAAATTTATAAAATTTCCATATTTTAAAATTGGAATTTGTTGGCCCCCTCGGGGTGTGGTTCCAACGAGTCTGTAGGGAAAGAGAAGCACAAAACACCAGCACTAAGCAGACCTATCATTTGGTAGTTCCTTTCCTTGACCTTTGTGTTTTGTGTCTCTTGTCCTACCTGACTGTTCTGGTGCTGGGGCTGTCTCCAAGCCCAACACCTGGGCCTCCTCCTCTTCAGAATGTTCCCGTGGTAGTTGGGGTGAGGCTGGAGAGGAGGATGTTGGCAGGGGTTGGGGCCAGTACCTTACACGCACACCCTGGCTTGCCTCACTGATCAGACTCCTCTTCTCTGGGTGGCCTTGATTCTCAGTAGGAACTCCACAGCTGGAAGAAAAGCACAGTTCAGTCACACAGTTCCGCATGAGTGGGCATCTTATCTATGGAGCATCAACTTACCTGGGAAGTTCTGCCTGAAAAAACGCTGCACCCGGGGCCATTTTATTCTTTTGAGGTCTAACCAGTGCTGCATTATTTGGGTGTGGGTGCAAGTAGTTGTTCCCTTGTTCCCTTGACATTTAAATGTTCTGCCACCTCCAATGTCCATGATAAAAGTCTGCAAATCAGTCCAAATTTCACTTTCCTGTATGTCATGCATTGTCCAAGTTTAGGTCCACATGCACACAAACCTTTAACCTTTTAAATGCCAAGTACGTAGATTCTACGTGTTCGCTTGTTTGACTGTTAAGTGCCAAGCATGTAGAAACTAAGTGCTTGCCATTTCCCCTGCTACTGTAAAAAATACAATTCTGTGATTACTCACCTGTAGAATTGCCCAAGAGGCACCAATAGCGGAATGAGCAGTAAGGCGGAAGGGAGGATTCTTCCCCTTAGCAGTGTAGGCCTGATGGATCCATTTGCTGATAGTAGATTTAGCAGGAGCCAAACCCTTCCTAGGACCAGAAGGGATCACAAAAAGAGCATCAGTTTTCGTGAAAAGTGCAGTAGCACCTGATTAAGATGAAAGGCAGACACAACCTTAGGCAGAAAATCTGTCTTGAAGCGAAACACCACCTTGTCCTGGTGTCTCTCAAAGTAGGGGGCTGGATGGAAAGCGCCGCCAACTCAGAAACACGCCTAACAGAAGTGATAGCCACCAAAAAGACAACCTTAAGAGTAAGAATGGCCAAGGCAGACTCCTGCACAGGTTCAAAGGGAGCACCCTGCAAGGCAGAAAGGACCAAGTTCAAGTCCCAGACAGGCAACATAGGCTTACGTGGAGGACGCACATGAGTAACCCCCTGGAAAAAGGTCCTGATCAGAGAATGCTGAGCAAAAGATCTTTGGAAGAAAACAGCCAGGGCAGAGACATGACCCTTCAGAGTACTGAGTTGAAGCCCCAGATCCAAACCATGTTAAAGGAACTCCAGAATCCTGGGAATAGAGAACACACAACAGGGAAGAGACCTAGACTCACACCAGTCAATATAGGCACGCCAAACCCTATAGTAAATGGAAGAAGAAAACTTCTTCCTTGCCCTAATCATGGTGTTAAAGTGGACCAACACCCTCCCCCGATCAGCCCGGGAATCTATAAGATTCCCGGACTGATCGGCTCCCTGACTGCGGGGCACCCTGATCACTGTGTGAAACCCCCCCGAACCCCCACAAATCCTACCTTCACCTCGTTCCAGCGGCGCATGCGCGTCCGCCGCCGCTGCCTCCCGCGCATCCCTCTAGCAGGGCGCGTTTGTGAATGGCCGGCGCGGGCACGCTCCCTGTAGGAGGGACGCGCGGGAGGCGGCGGCGGCCCGCGCTCAGCTTGTCCGTCGCTGCCGCTCGTTGTCCGTTGGCAGCGATTGGACAAGCGGGTCACGTGGGAGCGGGGTCAGGTGAGTTTTCGGGGCTTTATTTCTTTTTCTGGGGGGTTTCACACCCACGATCGGGGTGCCCCGTGGAAGTGGACCAATACCCAGGATAGTCAAAATGCTGGGTGTTGGTCCACTTTAACAACAGAGGCAGACAGCCCCTTTTCTATCAAGATGGAGGTTTCAGCAGCCAGGCTGTCAAAGCCAGCGTTTGTAAATTGGGATGGCCTACATGTCCCTGAGTGAGTAGGTCTGGAACCCTGGGCAGATCGTACCGATCTACTGCCAGCTGCACTATGTCTGCGAACCACACTCTTCTAGGCCACCGGGGAGTCACCAGGATTGCTGGCACCCCTTCATGAGCTATCTTGCGCAGAACCCTGCCCAACAGGGGGAATGGGGGAAAGACATACAGAAGCTGAAAGTCCTGCCATGACATTGCTAGAGCATCTGTGGCCAAGGCCAGAGGATCCTGGGACAGGGAGACAAAGGCCGGGAGCTTGTGATTGTGACGGGACGCAAACAGATCCACATCTGGCTGACCCCAGCGGTGACACAGAGAGTGGAACACCCTGTCGCTGAGGGACCATTCTCCCAGGCGAGAGGTCCACCTGCTCAGAGAGTCTGCCTGCAGATTCTCCACCCCCGGAATGTACACAGCTGAGATGCAGGGAACATTGTCCTCCGCCCAGGACAGGATCAGAGACACTTCCTTGAGGGCCCCCTTGCTCCGGGTCCCACCCTGATGATTGATGTAGACAACCGTCGTCTGGTTGTCCGAGCGTGGTGGGGTCAAGTGAGCCAGAACCAACCTGACCGCCCTCAGTTCCAGAATGTTGATAGGTGTGTGGGCCTCCTGAGGGCCCCACACGCGTGGTTGGGTCAAGTGAGCCAGAACCAACCTGACCGCCCTCAGTTCCAGAATGTTGATAGGTGTGTGGGCCTCCCGAGGGCCCCACTGCTCTTGGAACTGTAGGGACTTCCAGAAGCCCCCCCAACCTGTCAGACTGGCATCAGTGGTGACCGTCTCCCAGCAGGGGGCCAGAAAAGATCTGCCCGCCAACGGGTTCCTGGAGTCCAGCCACCACAAGAGGGTCCGCCTGGCTGGGGGGGACAGAACAAGGACCTGGTCCAGGGATGCAGGATCCTTGTCCCATACTGACAAGAGGTGGAGTTGCAGAGGCCTCATGTGAACCTGGGCATAAGGATCCGCCTCGAAGCACGCCACCATCATGCCCACCAGCTGCATTCCCTGCCTGATGGAGGGATGAGGGCAAGATAGAAGGAACTGAACCTGTGCTAGCAGACTGTCCACCTTCTACTGAGGAAGGAAAATCCTTGCCTGAACTGTATCCAGATTCATTCCCAGAAATGGCGTCACCAAGGAGGGAGACAGGGAAGATTTGGGATGGTTGATCACCCAGCCAAATGACTCTACCCGCTGAGTATCCAGCTCTGCCTGTTGGATGGACTGAGGAGTGATGAGAATGTCGTCCAAATAGGGCAGAACGCGAATGCCCTGAGACCTGAGCAGAGCCATCACTTCTGCCAGCACCTTGGTGGACACTCTGGGAGCTGAAGTGAGACCGAAGGGCAATTCCACAAATTGGTAGTGCTGATCCCCCAGAGCGAACCTGAGGAATCTTTGATGACCTGGAAAGATGGGAATATGAAGGTAAGCATCCTTGATGTCCACAGAGGTCATGAAGTCCCCTGGACGCAGGGAACTGATAGCAGAGCGCAGAGTTTCCATGTGAAAGCGCTTGCATCTGACAAGTTTGTTTAGGATCTTCAAGTCCAGGATGGACCTGACTGACCCATCTCTTTTGGGCACGGTGAAAAGGTTGGAATAAAAACCCTTGCCCCTTTCTCGTAAGGGGACCTGACAGATGACCCCCAGCTCAAGAAGGCTTTGCACAGCCAGAATCAGAGCCTGAGCTGACATGGGGTCCTGAGACATCCGGGATCTGATGAATCTTGGGGGCGGCCAGGCAGCAAACCCTGTCTTGTAACCGGAGGACACTACCTCCTGAATCCACCGGTCTGAGACATGAAGCCTCCAGACATGAGCAAAGAGCTGAAGCCGTCCCCCCACCCGGATGGGTGAGGGCGCCCCTTCATGCCTGAGGGGGCTTGGGGGAAGGCTTAGGCTTGGAGCCCCAGGATGGGCCAGAGCGTCCACGTCCTCTGCCCCTACCCCAGAAATCTCCTTGGGCCCCAGTAAAGGAGACCCCTCTCCCCGTTCTGGATCCACAGTAGGGGGAAGAAAAGGAGCCCGGGCCCCGAAAGGGCCGAGACTGCCTTCTGCGCTGGGGTAACCTGCCTCCCTTAGCAAACAGGTCCAGGCGGTCCCCACATAGGCGTAGTCCTTTGAAGGGAAACCCAGTGAGAGCCTTCTTGGCAGCGTTGTCAGCTGCCCACTGGCGCAGCCAAGCCGAGCGGTGTATAGCCACCACCAAGGCAGAGGCTCTGCCACACATCCTAATGGTATCATCCAAGGCAGAGAGGACATAAGCAACAAATACCTCACAACGCGAGAGTGCATTATACTCTTCCCTAGAAACATCATCAGGAGCTCCATCTAGGACACTTTTAAGCAGAGTCCTAATAGCCACAGCTGTAATGGCAGAGGCACAAACCGGGCGCAGCGCCGTCCCCACACAGGCAAAGGCATGGGAAGCCAGCTTATCAATACGCCGGTCATCACTATCCTTCAAGGTAGTAGAGTCAGGGGAATGCATGACAGAGGTGTTAGACAAACCCAGAATTGGGTCATCCACTTCTGGAGGGGATGACCAACATTTTACCACATCAGCAGGAAAAGGATATCTCTTAACCCAACTCTTAGGGACTCCGGGGAGTCTGCTAGGACGCTCCCATTCTTTGAGCACGAGATTATTAAAATGAGATTGTTCAGGGAACTCTAAACGTGGCTTAGCAATATGAAACAATTCCCCCTGCTGCTTAGGAGCCGCTGCCGAGGGAGAGATAGAAAGCACTTCAAAAATCCTATCAGTATCATCTGGGGAACAGGGATCAGAGCCAGCATCCTCATAACCCTTGGGCTGTTCATCAGATGACTCTGAGTCAGAGAACAATTCCCCTTCCTTCATGGGGGTATAACCAGACAGATCAAAGAACTCTTCAGCCTCCATAGGGAAAAGAGTGACATCAGGCGCCAAATACCGCCTCTTAGTAGAGGCCTTACGCGCCATAGTATTAGCAAGCAACTTTTCAACACTGGCCAGTCTAGTAGACACATCAGGCTGAGACTCCCCACTGGTATGCAGCTCACTGGGAGTCAAATTTAAGCTTGGGGGAGTAGGCGAAGCCATACGTGGCGCAGGCCCAGCTGCTGGTAAACCAGGCTGCAGCGCAAGCACCTGCTGGGCACAAGGTACACAAACCCGCACATTGTCAACACTTGTAAGGGACACCCCACACGCCACACACAGCCGGGCTTGTCCCGAAGGAACCCCGAGCACATTATCCTGAGACGCCTCCATATGGTCCATATGTCCAAAGGCGGGCAACGAAAATGGTGGAAGGACTTACACTTAAAACTTATCAGGAGAGACTTAAAGAACTTAATTTGTACAGTCTGGAGGAAAGAAGGGAGAGGGGGGACATGATTGAGACCTTTAAATATGTGAAAGGATTGAATAAGGTTCAGGAGGGAAGTGTTTTTAAGAAGAAACTTAACGATAGAACAAGGGGGCACAACCTGAAGCTAGTCGGGGGGAAGATCAGGAGCAATGTTAGAAAATATTATTTTACAGAAAGAGTAGTAGGTGCTTGGAACAAACTTCCAGCAGAGGTAGTTGAAACATCAACAGTCACTGAATTTAAACATGCCTGGGATAAGCACACATCTATCCTAAGATAAAGAGAACATACAGTATACACATAAGGGCAGACTAGATGGACCGTATGGTCTCCTTCTGCCGTCAACCTTCTATGTTTCTATGTTTCTATATGGTGATTATAGGGGCACAATAGGCTGATAGGGATTCACGCTATAAAAGCAACCTGGAATGCCCCAATAGCCCGCTAGGGAAGTGGGAGTAATTAACACACTAGGCCTCAATAAGTTTAATAACTAAATAGAGGGGGTAGGGCCGGGAGAAACCAATTGAGTTTGACATAAGCAAAAAATCCCGTAAGCGACATGCATACATGACATTAAAGATATATACAAACAGCCCGCAAGGGCACTCACGGACCGCGGTAGGTAGGCACCAGCCACGCAGCACGAAGAAGCAAAAATGTCGCCGAGTATAACTCGAGGGGCGGGCCGCGGAGACAGTGATGCGGAACACACCATCCGCAGGCCCCGCCCCCTCCGAAGAGCGCGAAGCCGTACACATGACAAATTCAACCAATGATGGCGCAGCAACGTTTGAGGTAATGTCGCCGCTGACCGCGGAACACCGTAGAAGCGCGCACGGCGGCGGCGCCAAATTCAAACAAGCAACCAGTGCAACCAAATCTGTGCGGTGACTGAACTAAAGGCAACCAAGCACACCAACAAACAAGTGAATGTACAAAACACACACTCACCCCCCCCCCCCGAGAATGACAAGGGAGAGCGAGGGAGGGCAGCGGCCACCTAACGTAGGGCCCACCGATAGACAGGGACAAGGGGCAATAGTGCGGGAGGGGCATCCCATAAGGCTCACCATGTACCTATATCGCCTACCCTTTGGTGGGGGATTGCAGTGGAACAGCGCTCCTAAGCACCTGACAGCGGTGCTGCCTACCATCACCCGCACCAGCGCAGCCAAGGCTGGGAGGCAAATTAACAATGGAACGGGTGGGAATAGTCCTACAGGGCCGCAGGCTAATTGCCCCGCTCACCTGTGAGAAGAGAGAGCCATCTTCTTGTCCTTCGATTTGTGGGAGGTCCCGGGTATTTGAGGGGCCGGGAGGAGCCAATTTCGCTGTCTCTGCAGTCCAGCGCCATCTGGCGGAGTAATACCCAGACGTAAAGAATCTTATCTGGAGCAGGACGTACTGTATACTAAGAATATAAAAAAAAGCTCACCTCCGGCCTGTATCCAACGCTGAGGGTCTCCGCTTCCCTGGGGGAATCTGATCCCCTCTTGGCTTCAGGAGGGGGCCCGAAACAGTTCCATCCCCACCTCCCATCACGTCTGACAGCTGTTGCCTCTAGCCACACCTTTTTGTGGGAGGAGTGGGATGTAGTTTCCAGCCTGACTCTGGCTAGTATCGGTGCAAAGTGGGTGAGCAGAAGGCTTTGATCCCTTGTCCCCCACCCTTCCTGCTCTGATCACCACCAGCATCTGTCACCGCCATCTGTCATCGGTGTGGGACACAGGGTCGGGGATGAGTAGAAAAAAAAAAAAAAGTTCAATCTGGCATATTTACCAGGTTGAAAAAAAAGCCACCTTTACCATGTTCCGGGCTGCCATGCTGACAAAAAAAGATGTATTTCTCCTGCAGGACAACCATGCCATCAAGAAATGTAGTCAGGGCAAAAGCTGAGACATGCAAACAGACAGTGCCCCAAAGCCTTTGGAAAGAGCTATTCCCTAGCAATTGAAGGCAGCCAACCAATTTGGTCATACCCCCAGTTGCATGCCCCTTTCTTTTGGTGGAGCCAACCATGGCTGCACCTCTGAGTAAAGCTTCTCAAGAGAAAGGTAGTTTATTGTGGGCAATTCGTACACCTGTTGATCAGACATCCGATCGACATCCAGGTGACGGCGGATATGCCTAACCCCCGGAAGGTACATAGTGAGCAGCCCATGCTGCTGCAGATGATCATACTCTTCACAGAACTCATGAAGGGGCTCCCATCAGAAACATATACTCCCGTTCCCTCATGCAAAAATTTGGCACCGGAAACCTCTGGTTTTGGTAGGCTAAAAAAACAGCTCTGAATGTGCAAGTGCAGGCAAAATCCAAAGAAAGTAAACACATGTGGATCGCCAAAACTTGGCTTGACCTGTATTAATAGAGCGAATACTCGGTTTCGCGTATTAAAACCGAAAGGCCCAGAAAAAGACAACTCGACCAAAAATACATGGCCCTGAATAGCATGAAAAATACATGGCCCTGAATAGCATGACCTGGAAAAGAAGAGAAAAAATTTACTTTTGGCCCATTCCTGCATGCAGGAATGCATAAGGATGAGGCTCTGAATCAGGCTTATAGTCTTTAACATCTCGGTGAAGGAAAGGCTATTGGTTAGACAAAAACTCAAGGATACATTTGAATCCCAGGTGTCCAGAACAAGATCTTGGACCCACTTAAGGAGGTTTTTAAGACTGGCTGAAGAAACAAAAGTCCTTCCTGGGGGAACCTTGTTCTGAACTAAAGTAGCATTGATTTGAACCTGATCTAGTATCAGAATCGACTCAGGGACGGCAGTAGGTTCAGAGTCATTTGTATCATCGCTTGGAAACGTAAAAAAAGTGCCACACTCAACCTCAAACCACCAGTATATGCAACAGCATGCCTGAGCCGCAAAGGAAATTACGCCTTTCAAAAAGGTTTTCCAGCACATCTTAGATAATAATAAAATCCAATAAAGTCAATGATATTGTCTAAACCACATAAAACCCATAGCAAAGGGACCCACCTCCGGTCGCTACATATGTTGTTGTTGGGGGTGAGTAAAAGAAGGTGGCAGGCTTCCAGTGCCTTAAGGTGGGTAGCTCCCCATGGCTGTGGCCATCTCATCAATCTCCCCCATCAGCCTATGCACATAAGCTGAGAGTTCCTGCAGGCACTGCTGTGCATCTTTTCCATGGACTGTAAAATACAAAAATCCAATAATTAGTGTCTACCTGCAAACCTGTTGAAGAAGGCATGTTAGTAAGTGGTAGGGGATTCGGGGTTGGGGAGCCACCCTTCGCACTAGGACCTGCCACACCTCTTGGTCAAAGTATGTAAAAGAAAACAAAAACAATTGTAAGTGAATGTGTTAGACGTGTTATTTGGCTTGTGTTGTGTGCGGGACACCCACCTTCATCTTCTTGCTGGGGAATCCCAACCTCTGTGTCCCCTTACTGTTCTCCTGCGTGGTCCTCTGGGTGATCTAGAATCAAATATCACCAAAGACAATATTATTATACATATGTCTGTGTTTAGCCCGTGTCTCCTGCGTGTGTTGCTCCTGACTCATGGCCACTATGTTGGGCCTGACATCTTGGCCTCCTCCTCTGCAGGCTGGTCCAGGTGAGCTTGGGCGTCGTCTGCAAATTGAGTGTGAGTTGGCACCTGTCCGCCACCACCTACACATCCACCAGATCTTGCCAGCATTGGCCGGACTCATTGCCTGTGGGTGGGCCAGATTTGTTGGCGGAACTCTTACACTAGAAAAGAATAGCATTGTTTTAAACACAGGCATGCCTTATGTGATTTGTAATACTGAATGTTTAGGCAAGAATTGTCACTTACTTCAGAATAGTTTTCTGAAAAACTTCCTCACCCGAGGGTTCTTCCTCCTTTTCAGGTCCAACCAATGCTGCATGATCTTTGTGTAAGTGGTGTCGGTCTCCTCATCCAGCGTAGCTACTATTTCAAGTGCCAAATGGCATATATGTTGAGCAGGAAGTCATATAGGTATGTCGTCTTCATCTAAAATGTAGAAACATACCCTTCATACACTTTAGTTCAGCATTACGTTATTTTGCCATCCTTGTTTAACAGATCTTAATGGGTGGTGTTCTTAACACCTAGGCTGCACCCTGATATGTGACTTCCACACCCAGTTATGCACCAAGAGATCCACCTTGCTCCAAACAGTCCCTGCGTGGTGCCAATGTGTGCACTAGCTTTCGCCTGTGTTATTCTGCAAATGGCAGCGTTCTTTCCCCCCTTCCTTCCTAGACACTTGTGCTCCCAAATAGCTATGCCCGATCGGCCTGACTGCCTATACACTTGCGACCCTGATTAACTAAACCTATGCCTAAGCGCATGCAAATGCAGGCATTTGGTGTACTTATGCATGCATGGTGTCCTTCTGGCTGCGGGTGAATAGCAAGGGTGTCATTTTTGATGCAGGTCTCTGCGTCATCTGATGCGCCCCAGCGGATCCCGGAAGTTGGTGCATAGACACACGCAATTACATATTAGGGAAGTATACATTTTTAAAGACACCCACTGACATGTGGAGAAGGCAACACTCCCCTACTGCAGTTTCCACGGTGAGATAGGTCAGGATAGCTGAAAAAAAACGCACACACAAAAATAGTCCCAGCCATAGTGCTAGGCCAAGCAAAAGCTCTTCCAGCAAAATTTCTAAGGCTAAGCAGAGCAGTGGCAGGCAAAGTACTAGGGTAAGACATAGAACCCAACAACCCCCTCTCCTGAATGGAGCTTGCACCCCTACTTCTTACCGTATCAGATGCAGTAGAGGCCTAGGGCAGCCGCAGGACAGTTCCAATCTGGATACCCCCTATCCAGTCACCAGCCAGTGACCAATCTACCACCCCAGGATCTTCCTCAACACCCATAGCGCAAATGTCCCCTATTCCTACTCCTATCCCACCAAGTACACAGGGAAATGATGGCCAAACCTATGTTGGCCAACACCTGCGGTGGGGCACCCTGAGTGGCAGGTTTAATGGTGCCCAATGTATGGCTTTAGCAACTGGTGTGTCTGACCATTTTGATCAGCTGTATGGGCGTAGTTTGAGAGCTACACCAAAATCTGTCAAATACCACATGTGGGAGGCCATCACCAGGCAGGTTAAAAGTGCCGGACGAGAGCGAAAGGATGTGGATCAAGTGCAAAGGAAGATTTCGGCTATGAAATATGATGTTAGGCAAAAAATTAACAAGCGCAAGCAGTAATGGTAACAATGCTTTGTGCTGTTGTGGATGTTGATGTTGGGCATGACCTTTGCATAACAACATCCTTGTTGTATTTGTTTAAGGTTACAAACTGGAGGTGGAACACCACAAAAACTGCAATTCAATGCAGCCGAAGAAATGGTGTATGGCCTGTTGAAGCCAGCTACACTCCAGGGCTTGCCAGGGTCCATTGACTCAGACATGCATGCTGCTGCTGTATTAGGTAAGTAGTTCAATATTTTGGGTTGCTTTGTCTCAAAAGAAGTATGTCTAAATTCAGTTGTCTAGTTCATGATGCCATTAGGGCCCAAGTGTTGTTGCTGGACCATAAAAGGCCAAGATATGAAAAATTACACAGGCCAACTCCTCTTGAAAAAGATCTTGTTGGATCGAAACGTCAAGGTGTTTTTCTCCTGCGGTCAGCCTGTAAGCTCACTCTTGTGCTTTATGCTCTATTGTACTGCGCTTGTTATGCCTATTGAATACTATGCAAAGGGGCCATACCATTATTAAGGACTTTTCTCTCATGTACTTTGAACATGTATACATGTATACTGCATACTTCTTGTATTAGCTTTGATTGTATGACCCCCTTTTTTGATATGCATCATATCTTTGTGCCTTATCATAGGTCACTACTGCTGTGCTACAGAACCTTTATCTGTACACTGTATATATAATGCACTTTCTTGTACATTCACATTTATGGGCATTAAAAACATGTTTTCTCAAAACATCCTTCGGGCAGCATACGCCTGAGACCTCCGGGCTCCTACCACCAAAGGGGAACACGTGACCACCAGCCAGAATAAAGTCTTGACTCCTCCCTCTATTCCCCAGTTGTTTCCGTGTTCCTCCGTGATGTAGGAGCCAGACCACTAGCTCCTGAACCAGGAAGGTTTAGGTAAGTATTTTTTTTCGGTGCTATGGGCCTGTTTTAGCAGGGGGTCTATTTCTCGGTCCCAAAGGTATTTATTATGTCTGGGGCCCGGGATACCCTATGGGATTCTAGACCAGATCCCATTCTTTGATTTAATTTTTCAAAGGGGGGTAAGCCATATTTTTCCCGCTTACTGAGGATGACGTTCATGGAAGAAGCCGGGGGGACTGGACCCCATTATAAAGTTTTAGAGATTTTATCTGGATTTATTTATGTTGTGACGTTCTGGAAGCTCCCCGAGGAATTGGTTACTCTGGGATCTTTTTTTCCAGTATAATTGGACTTTTCTATTTGAGGGGCGATTAACCTTTAAGAGACGGGGAAGAGAGGGGAATGACGCGTTCTCTCTCTCTCTTCCCCGCCCGGCTCTGACTATCCCGGTCGCACTTTGCTTACCTCCGATGCAGGGGTCAGGCGGAAGGTGGGGACCGGAGGCCACATGTTCCCATTCTCCTGGAAATTCCTCTGGGATTCCTTTCGTCATGCTCCAGCGGCTGGCAAGGTAATGAGATCGCGTGCGCTCGACGTATATCTTTGTAGTTTCCTGCCAGGAAATTGGAATCAGGGCTTCTTCCTTCCGGGCTGCTGACGTCACATTCCAGTGCCCAAGGTTTTTCCTGCTCAGCCACAACTCATGCTAGGCCTTAAAGGGACAGCATGGTGTTTTGGTTAATCTGTATTATGGCCTCCACTTCTGAGAATTTAATGAAATGGTTAACAGCAGATTGTGGGATTATGCTCCTGCCATTTTTTGGCGGACTCAGGAAGCAGATCCTTGGTGCCTCATACCAGAAAGATGGCAGACCAAGCGGATGACGGTTATATTGAACCTTTTGAAGATACCTCCATAGAAATACCTCATGTGGACCAGGATTCATCTAATATTCGGCTGCCGATTCTGGGAGGAGGAGGCCCAGCTCTGCCCAGGTAAGTCACTTTCTTATATTAAGTGTCATTATGGGCATGTTTTATTTAGATGGGGATATAGCTCACACCCCCCTATTTTCCAAGTATACAGCACGTCCTGTTTCACAAATATTTTTACGCTTGGGATATCCGCCACAAGGTGGCGCAGTGGAAGAGAACTTGGCATCTCCCGTCCCTATAAAAGGACAGGAACCTCCCACAAATTAACAGTTTTCCTCTGCAGTCTGGACTGCGAAGACAGAAGATGGCTCTCTATATTATGCAGGCGAGCGGGGCTTACCAGCCTGCGGCCCTGCAGGACTATTTCCACCCGTTCTGGGCCCACTGCCTCCCAGGCTCGGCTGCCTGGTTCAGGTGAAGGTAGGACAGCGCCAGGGTCAGGTGCTGGACAGCGCCAGGGTCAGGTGCTGGAGGAGCCTGCTCCAACCGCAATCCTTGTACCTACAAGGGTAGGCGGTTCAGACTTATGGTGAGCCTTATGGGATGCCCCTTCTTGCCTTATTCTGGGCCTTCCCTTGCCCCCCCCTCCACCGCCCCCCCTCCCTAGCTAGGCATGCTTTGGGTGTGCCTACCGTTGCTCTTCCCCGCCTCGCTCTCTTCCTGGGGAGCTCTCGGGGGGGGGGGGGGGGACACGGCCTGTTTCACGTTGTATTTTGTATGCTTATTACTCTTATTGTTCGCGCTCACCGCCGTGCCGTTTTGTACGGCGCTCCGTGACGTTTTGTGTGGCGCTCCACGGCTGGTGGCAACATTCTCCTCTTGTTGCTGCGCTGTCATTGGCGCTGGGGGGTCACGTGGAGCGAGTTTTGTGCTCTTCGGGGGGGCGGGTCCCGCGGATGACGCTTTTTGCGTCATACCTCCGCGGCCCACCCCTCAAGGTCCTTGTGGGCGCCATTTTGTTTGGAGTTTGCCTTCTCCTGACCTGCGGTACTGCGGCACGCTGCTGGCCTGCCTGGATGTGCGATCGGCTTCTTGGTCCATGAGTCCCCTTCGGGGTTGTATTGTGCTTGTCACCACATTATGGGGAAGTTATGTGTGGTTTTCTTATGTCTTTCAGGCGGGATAAACGTGTCTGTGGTTTCTCCCGGCCCTCTTCCCTTCCTTCTCCCACCTTCCCTAGTTGGGTTTGGGGCATCCCGGGTGGCTCTTGGTAGCCTTAACCCTATACTTGCCAGTGTGCCCACTCTAATCACCATATGGAGGCTTCTGGGGATAATGTGCTTGGGGTTCCTTCGGGACAAGCCCCGCTGTGTGCCGGTGTCAGGGTATGTGTGCCCTGCGCTCAAAAGGTACTTGCGCTGCAGTCTGGGTTGCCTGCTACACTGCCCAGCTCTGCGCCCCCTTCTACATCAACTACCCCCCCCGCGCCTGCATTTGACCCCTAGTGAGGGACATGCTAGTGGGGAATCAAACTATGACTTGGCCTTGCGGGTGGCCAGCCTGGAAAGGCATATGGCTGGGCCGGTCACTCGTAAGGCTTCTGGAAAGAAGTGGCATTCTACTCCAGCTGTTTCCCTTTTTCCTGAGGAGGATGAGGGACAGTTTTCTTGCCTGGCCTGTACCCCCTAGAAGAGGGGGAACTTTTCTCTGATTCTGATTCCTCTTAGGAGCAGCAGGAGGTTTATGGTGGTACTGGGTCTCCTTTTGGAGAAGACTCATGGTCTCCTGAGGATACTGACAGGCTCTTGGCTAACATTTTTGAAGTACTGTGTATTACTCCTCCTGTCCCGGCTAAGAGGCAGCAGGGTGAGCTTTTTCACTCTGTTAAACAACGCTTGGAGTTCCCTGAGCAGATCCACTTCAATAATTTGGTGCTCAAGGAGTGGGAACGTCCTAGCAGATTGCCTGCGGTGCCTAAGAGTTGGGACAGGATGTATCCATTTCCTGCTGATGTGGTTAAGCGCTGGTCATGTCCCCTCGAGGTGGATGCTCCTGTGCTTGGGTTGTCCAATACCTCGGTCATGCCTTCCCCTGACACTCTGAGGGATGGTGAGGACCGTCGTGTTGATCAGCTGGCCTGTCACGCATTTGCTTGTGCAAGGACTGCGCTGCGCCCTGTGTGCGCTTCTGCCATCACGGCTCTTGCTATTAAAGGGATACTCCAGTACCTTCTGGATAATGCCTCTGATGCCAATAGGGGGAGGAGTATAGATCCCTCCTGCTTTGCTATGAATTTGTGCCATTTATTTTTTCTGCTATGGATGATGCGGTCAGGATGTGTGGTAAGACTTCTGCACTTTTGGTGGCTATACGCCGCTCTGGCTGCGTCAGTGGGCGGCTGATAATGCTGCTAAGAAGGCTCTCACTGGCTTCCCCTTTACTGGGCTACGGCTCTTTGGGGAGCGTCTGGATTTGTTTGCTAAGGATGGTAGGCTGCCTCAATGCAGGAGGCAGCCGCGGCCCTTTCAGGGGGCTGGTTCTTCCCTCCCCTCCTTCCGTGCTCCCAGGTCTGGTCGGGTGCACCATTTGCGGGGGCACGTAGAGACCTTTGGGCCCGGGGTAGAGGCCGTGATCGCCCCGGTCTCTCATGGGGTCCCAAGTCCAAATCTTCCCCCAAGCCCCTCAGGCATGAGGCCCATCCGGGTGGGGGGACGGTTGCGGATCTTTGCTCACGTCTGGAGACTGCGCGTCTCAGACTGGTGGATTCAGGAGGTGGTGTCCTCCGGGTACAAGATAGAGTTTGCAGCCTGGCTGTCCCCAAGATTCATCAGATCCCGGATGGTTCAAAATCTTTTGTCAGCTCAGGACTTGCGGCTTGCGGTCCAAAGCCTTTTGGATTTGGGGGTCATTTGCCTGGTGCCCTTTCAGGAAAGGGGCAGAGGTTTCTATTCCAATCTGTGCACTGTTCCCAAAAAGGAGGGGTCCCTGAGGCCCATTCTGGATTTGAAGCTCCTCAACAAATTTGTCAGGTTCAAGCATTTTCGCATGGAGATTCTGCGCTCGGCAGTCAGTACCTTGCGCCCGGGCGATTTCATGACTTCTGTGGACATCAAAGATGCTTACCTTCATGTTCCTATCTTTCCAGGTCATCAGAGATTTCTCAGGTTCGCTCTGGAGGATCAGCATTACCAATTTGTGGCCTTACCGTTCAGTCTTACCTCAGCCCCTCAAGTCTTCACCAAGGTGCTGGCGGGGGTGATGGCTCTGTTGAGATCTCAGGGCATTCGCATCCTTCCTTATCTGGACGACATTCTGATTGCATCTCAGTCCTTCCATCAAGCCGAGCTGGATACCCAGATGGTGGTCTCCACGCTCGAGTCCTTCGGTTGGGTGGTCAACTACCCCAAGTCTTCTCTGTCTCCATCCTTGGTGACGTACTTTCTGGCCATGACTCTGGATACAGCTCAGGTCAAGGTTTTTCTGCCTCAGCAGAAGGTGGAGAGCCTGCAGATGCAGGCACAGGCTCTGATTTCTTGCCCCCATCCCTCCATTCGGCAGGGGATGCAGCTGGTGGGCCTGATGGTGTCATGCTTCAAGGTGGTTCCCTATGCTCAGTTTCACATGAGACCTCTTCAGTTGCACCTTTTGTCAGTTTGGGATCAAGACCCTGTGTCCCTGGATCAGACATTTGTTCCTTCCCCTCTGGTCAGTCAGTCCCTCTCATGGTGGCTGGACTCAAGGAATCTCCTGGTGGGCAGGACCTTTCTGCCTCCGTGCTGGGAGACTGTCCCCACAGATGCCAGTCTGACAGGTTGGGGGGTTTTTTGGAAGTCTCTGAAGTTCCAGGGTCAGTGGGGCCTTCAGGAGGCTCATGCCCCCATCAACATTCTGGAACTGCAGGCGATAAGGTTGGTCCTTTCCCAGTTGACCCCACACCTTCGGGTCGGGCGGTTCAGATTCGATCGGACAACCAGACGGCGGTCGCCTACATCAATCATCAGAAAGGGACTCGGAGCAAGCGAGCCCTCAAGGAAGTGTGCCCGATATTGTCCTGGGCGGAGGACAATGTCCCCTGCATTTCGGCAGTTTACATCCCGGGGGTGGAGAACCTGGAGGCAGACTCTTTGAGCAGGGGGATGTCTCGGCTGGGGGAGTGGTCCCTCAGCAACAGGGTGTTTCACTCCCTGTGCCACCGCTGGGGTCTGCCGGATGTGGACCTGTTTGCTTCTCATCACAATCACAAACTTCTCTGATGAAGTGGCCCATGCAACGGCCACGCAACGCGTCAGTGCTGGCACCGTGAGGCTGGGTGGATCTGGACCTTATGACACGGTAATGTACACTGTTTTGTACCTCATGTATTGAATTTTATGTAGTCTTGCACAGTGAGGCTGCTCTGAGTTTGCACAGTGCGGCTGTTTTGAGTGTGTATATTTCAGATTAATATATGCCCGGGAATCTACTCCCTCTTTTTACTTTTTACCTTTTGCACTTGTATTAGCACCTCAGCACCTGAGCACCCACTGGTGCCTGTGCATTCATTATTGGGATACTTATGTCCCTCTTCTGTTTTTGATTGTTCTTTTACACTTTTCTTAATTTGTTGTTTCTCTATTCACGTTTTAAGTTTATCCTTTACACTTGCATGTGTTGGGCACTGTTTCACATGACACTATAGCACTTTCTGAGGGGTAGCTCCCGTGGCATTTATTAGATATTTTAATTTATATAGATACTGTTAGTATTTATGGAAATACGAATATCCTTGTAAATAGTCCCACTGTGCATATATGTAGATACCTGGTTCAACCTAACATATATTTTGAAATAGTCCTATTACACTCCGCCACACCCCACGGCTGGGGTTTTAATTATGTATTTTAAATGTATGTCTTTTTCCTTTTGGCTCATAATAAAATTTTGTATCCTAAGTAACCTTATTCTGTTGAGCGGCCCATCTGTATAGATAGGAGGGGGGTACTGGTGAGTTGGGCTGGTCACTCACCACTTGTTTTCTTTACAATCACAAACTTCCATTCTTTGTCTCTCTGTCACAGGATCCTCTGGCCTTTGCCACGGATGCACTGGCAATGCCTTGGAAGGGGTTTCGGCTCCTCTATGTGTTCCCTCCGTTTCCTCTGTTGGGCAGGGTGCTGTGCAAGGTAGCCCAGGAAGGGGTGCCAACCATTCTGGTGGCCCCCTGTTGGCCAAAGAGGGTGTGGTTTGCAGACATCGTGCAGTTGGCAGTAGATCAGTATGTCCTGCCCAAGGACCCAGATCTGCTCACTCAGGGGCAGATGTGCCATCCCAATTTACATACGCTGGCTTTGACGGCTTGGCTGCTGAAACCACCATCTTGATGGAAAAGGGTTTTCCTGCCTCTGTTGTTGATACAATGATTAGGGCTAGGAATAAGTCCTCGTCCTTTATCTACTACAGGGTCTGGCATGCTTACATTGCCTGGTGTGAGTCCAAACCTCTTCCCTGTCGGATGTTTCTGTTCCCAGGATTCTGGAATTCTTGCAACATGGTTTGGATTTGGGCCTTCAACTTAGTACCCTCAAAGGTCCTGTTTCAGCTCTGGCATTTTTTTTCCAAAGATCTTTTGCCAGTCACCGTTTGGTTAAGACTTTTTTCCAGGGTGTTTCTCATGTGCGTCCAGCACGTAAACCTATGTTACCAGTTTGGGATTTGAATCTGGTGTTATCTGCTCTGCAGGGTCGTCCTTTTGAGCCTCTCAGTGAGGCCGATTTGCCCATCTTGACTCTTAAGGTAGCCTTTTTGGTGGCTATCACTTCTGTCAGGCGTGTTTCTGAGTTGGCGGCACTCTCTATCAAACCTCCTTATTTTGAGCGACACCAGGACAAGGTGGTTTTTCGGTTTAAACCAGATTTCTTGCCTAAGGTTGTGTCTGCTTTTCATCTCAATCAGGATATTGTCTTACCTTCTTCGTGTCCTAATCCTGCTAATTCCAAGGAAAGGACTCTGCATCCTTTGGATGTGGTCAGGGTTCTGAAGTTTTACTTGGTAGCTACTGAATCTTTCAGGAAGACTGATGCTCTTTTTGTTCTTCCTTCTGGTCCTAGGAAGGGTTTGCCTCCGGCTAAGTCCACTATCAGGTGAAGGAACCTCCCTTCTACCTTACTGCTTATTCCACTCGTGCTATTGGGGCCTCTTGGGCCTTTCAGCACCAGGCTCCTGCTGAACAAGTTTGTAAGGCCGCAACTTGGTCTTCTGTTCATACTTTTTCCAGGTTTTACAAGGTTGATGTTAGGGCCTCAGCTGATGCTGCTTTTGGCTGCAAAGTTCTTCAGGTGGCGGTGGTTTAACCTGCCCGCTGTTGTTCTTGGGGATCCCACCCTACTTTACGGACACTGCTTTTGGACGTCCCAAATGTAAAGAATATTTGTGAAACAGGACGCGCTGTATACTTGGAAAAATACAATTCTATGAGTACTCACCTGTAGATTTGATTTTGTAGTATACAGCACATCCTGTTTCACCCCTCCCTTGTTTACATTATTCTTGGTTTCCTCTGTATGGTGATTTGTTCAGATGTTTGGTTGGGGTTTCCTTCATTATTTTTCTCCTGGCTTCTTGTCTAACTGCTTTGTAACAATGGCAATTTGTGGGAGGTTCCTGTCCTTTTATAGGGCTGGGAGACACCACAAGTCTCTTCTGCAGTCCACTGCGCCACCTTGCGGCGGATATCCCAAGCGTAAAGAATATTTGTGAGACAGGACGTGCTGTATACTACAAAATCAATTCTACAGGTGAGTACTCACAGAATTGTATTTTTTTGCCTATGTCTTTTAGTCTAAGACCCCGGACAAAGCTTCCAAAAGTGTACCTAAATCCTCTTCTTCCGGATCTAAATCCAGTAAGAAGAGTAGGAGATGCCCCTTGTGTGAAACAAAGCTTTCAGATTCCTATGTAAAACCCCTTTGCCAGACCTGCATGGATAAGGTGGTTAATAAGGAGCAAAATGAGGATCTGATGCGGATGATGAAGGAATTGAAAGACCAGATTTCTTCCTCACCTATGACCCAGAGGGCCCCAGAGAGTGCGAGTAACCAGGTTGTATTTTCCCAACCAACAACAGGTCCCTTTAATGCTTCTTTATTTTCCGGGCACATGGGGAAACCCTCTTTTTTCACCACTCAGGAATCAGTTATGCCTGATGACGACTCTGAGGAAGGAGAAATTTCTTCCCCAGGAGAGCAGTGCCTTCCACAAGACAGGCGATGAGAATACTGGGGCTATTAACCTCGACATTTCCAGAAGTGAGATGGGAACAGTTACATTCCAGATTCCTTCAGATGAATATTCTGAAAAATTGGGACGGAACCCATGCAGGGTTAGAACAAATCCTGCCAATTCCAGAGGAAGTGAGATGTTCCCTGAATTGGTGGCTGGAAGAAGATCGGTTCTTAGAGGGATTACCTTGGTTGGATCCCAAAGAGATGATATTAACCACGGATGCTTCGGCATGGGGCTGGGAAGCCCATTGCAAGGCTTGGATGGCACAGGGGAAGTGGTCCAAGGCCCTGAGCCAGTCCTCTTTGAACCTGAGAGAGCTAATAGCAATAAAGGAAGCATTGTGGGCACTGAAATCACACCTAAAAGGGCAACATGTGCAAATCAGGTCAGACAATGCTACATCAGTAGCATACATAAATCATCAAGGGGGAATGAGATCCTCGAGATTGATGACAGTGGCAGCAGAGATCTTGCTGTTGTCGGAAGAAAACCTAAAATCCCTTACAGCAGTGCACCTAAAGGGGACCTTAAATCAGGTGGCGGATTTTCTGAGTCGGTCACAAATAAGGGAATCGGAATGATCCGGAAGTGTTCAAGCAGATATGCGATCTGAGGGGCATCCCAGAGGTGGATCTGTTTGCTTCAGCCAAAAATCACAAATTGGACAAGTACTTCTCGTTGAATCCAACAGACAATGCTACATCAGTAGCATACATAAATCATCAAGGGGGAATGAGATCCTCGAGATTGATGACAGTGGCAGCAGAGATCTTGCTGTTGCCAGAAGAAAACCTGAAATCCCTTACAGCAGTGCACCTAAAGGGGACCTTAAATCAGGTGGCGGATTTTCTGAGTTGGTCACAAATAAGGGAATCGGAATGATCCAGAAGTGTTCAAGCAGATATGCGATCTGAGGGGCATCCCAGAGGTGGATCTGTTAGCTTCAGCCAAAAATCACAAATTGGACAAGTACTTCTTGTTGAATCCGACGGACTAAGCGTTAGGAGTGGATGCTTTAGCACAAGTGTGGCAGTTCAATCTAGCCTATGCATTTCCTCCAGTCCGGTTGATTCCGATGGTATTGACCAAGATCATCAGGGAACCAGCTACGGTTCTCCTAGTGGCACTATGGTAGCCCAAGAGGCCTTGGTTCTCGACTCGACGGTAGAACTGTCTGTTCAGGACCCGTGGGTGATTCCAGTAAACACACGGCTGTTGTCCCAGGGACCAGTGTTTTGTCCAAATCGGCAGTGGTGGAGACTGACAGTATGGACCCTGAGGTCTCCTTACTGCAGAAGAAGGGTTACTCCAAATGAGTCATAGACACTCTGCTATCAAGCAGGAAAGTCATCACCAGGAAGATCTATCTTAAGGTCTGGAAGACCTTTAAATCTTGGAGAATTGAGAACAGGAAATTTTCTTTCAAGATCCCTGTTATTTTGGATTTCTTACAGCATGGAGTCGATATGGGACTGAGTGCAAATACTTTGAAAGTTCAGTTGGCAGCACTGTCGGTTTTCCTGGATAAGAGGTTGTCGTCATTTTCTGTTGTCAAGCGGTTCCTTTTGGCAGTGAAGCGTTCTAAGCCTGCACCATCTAAGATCGTGCATCAATGGGACCTGGCTAAGGTTCTTTCAATGTTGAAATCTCCTCCGTTTTTTCCCAGCAAGAATCTGGACATTAAATTCCTCACCTGGAAAGTTTTGTTTTTGGTGGCCATTACTTCTGCACGCAGAATTAGTGATATTCAGGTCCTTTTCTTCAGGTATTCCCAGATCGCATAGTGATGAGTGGATCCTTGTTACCTGCTTAAGATTGCTTCAGCTTTTTACAGAACTCAAGAAATTATTCTTCCTTCTGTCAACCAGGAGGACTCTTCTGAACTAATTGTCTTGGATGTCAGAACACATCTGTTGCAATATCTACAACAGACGAAGGATTTCAGAAGAGCTGACAGCTTATTAATTTCCTTCTCAGGCCCTAGGAAGGGTCTTAAGGTGTCCAAGACAACATTGGCAACATGGATGAAGAACACAATTAAGATGGCTTATCAAGATGTCAATATCCTAGGTGGGGTCAGGGCTCATTCCACAAGAAGTGTGTCTACATCTTGGGCAGAGCAAGCTGGGGTCTCTATGGAACAGATATGTAAAGCAGCCACTTGGTCATCAGCAAGGACCTTCGCAAAGCATTATCGGTTGGATCTTCTGTCTCAGAGAGATCAGTCATTTGGCAGAAGTGTCCTTCATGTTGTTCTTCCCACCCAATGAGGTAGTATTCACCTATCTCTCAGGCGTATGCTGCCCGAAGGATGTTTTGAGAAAACTTAAGTTAGGTACCTGGTAACTAGGGATCAGCGAATCGATCCGGACGAACCCGGATTCGATCCGAATTTCATGAAAAATTCGATTCGGATCGAATCCGAATTTCCCCGCGATTCGATCGCTCGAAGTTTTCCTTTAACATCCATTCATTTACATACAGGCATTCTAAGATGGCGGACGGGACATGTCTGGACATCAATCCCGCGCCAGTGCAAGCTGGGGCAGTCACATGCAGCCTATCAGCAGCCAGCAAGCCCGGTGACATCAACGCGCTATTTAAGTCGGCCATCTTGCTTTTCCTTCCTCATTTCTCTATTGCATTCGTGAGAGACAGAACGCTGTGTAGCTGAGGGAGAGAGGCAGTTAGACAGGCAGGGACAGACAGGGACAGGCTGGAGACAGGCAGGAGACAGGCAGGAGACAGACAGAAAGTCAGCGAAAAACAGGGAAAATTAGGAAAAATCGGAGGCAGTCACAGGGAGATTTTTTTTTTTTTTTCATCCAGCCTGAGTGTTTGTTACTGGCTGGCTGACAGGCTTTGTTAGCGTTTTCAGGCTGCTTATACTAACTAACTGTGCATATATACTGAACTGATCTTAAGTCTGCTGTGAGGCATCCCATTCTGTGACTACACCAGCCTCTATTTAAGACCATATAACCATTTGCACTTATTCTAATTGAATTTAGGCCTGATAAAGACACTTTTGCTGTGCATAGCACTACTGGACCATGCCAGGTGCACTTCTTTTTGGGGCATCCCATTCTGTGACTACACCAGCCTCTATTTAAGACCATATAACCATTTGCACTTATTCTAATTGAAATTAGGCCTGATAAAGACACTTTTGCTGTGCATAGCACTACTTGTCCCTGCCAGGTGCACTGCTGGTTTTTGGGGCATCCCATTCTGTGACTACAGCAGCCTCTATTTAAGACCATATAACCATTTGCACTTATTATAATTGAAATTAGGCCTGATAAAGACACTTTTGCTGTGCATAGCACTACTTGTCCCTGCCAGGTGCACTGCTGGTTTTTGGGGCATCCCATTCTGTGACTACAGCAGCCTCTATTTAAGACCATATAACCATTTGCACTTATTCTAATTGAAATTAGGCCTGATAAAGACACTTTTGCTGTGCATATTCTTACTGCTGCCTGCCAGGTGCACTCCTGTTGGGGCATCCCATTCTGTGACTACAGCAGCCTCTATTTAAGACCATATAACCATTTGCACTTATTCTAATTGAAATTAGGCCTGATAAAGACACTTTTGCTGTGCATAGCACTACTTGTCCCTGCCAGGTGCACTGCTGGTTTTTGGGGCATCCCATTCTGTGACTACAGCAGCCTCTATTTAAGACCATATAACCATTTGCACTTATTCTAATTGAAATTAGGCCTGATAAAGACACTTTTGCTGTGCATATTCTTACTGCTGCCTGCCAGGTGCACTCCTGTTGGGGCATCCCATTCTGTGACTACAGCAGCCTCTATTTAAGACCATATAACCATTTGCACCTATTATAATTGAAATTAGGCCTGATAAAGACACTTTTGCTGTGCATATTCTTACTGCTGCCTGCCAGGTGCACTTCTTTTTTGGGGCATCCCATTCTGTGACTACAGCAGCCTCTATTTAAGACCATATAACCATTTGCACTTATTCTAATTGAAATTAGGCCTGATAAAGACACTTTTGCTGTGCATAGCACTACTGGACCCTGCCAGGTGCACTTCTTTTTTGGGGCATCCCATTCTGTGACTACACCAGCCTCTATTTAAGACCATATAACCATTTGCACTTTTTGTAATTGAAATTAGGCCTGATAAAGACACTTTTGCTGTGCATAGCACTACTGGACCCTGCCAGGTGCACTCCTTTTTGGGGCATCCCATTCTGTGACTACACCAGCCTCTATTTAAGACCATATAACCATTTGCACTTATTCTAATTGAAATTAGGCCTGATAAAGACACTTTTGCTGTGCATAGCACTACTGGACCCTGCCAGGTGCACTTCTTTTTTGGGGCATCCCATTCTGTGACTACACCAGCCTCTATTTAAGACCATATAACCATTTGCACTTTTTGTAATTGAAATTAGGCCTGATAAAGACACTTTTGCTGTGCATAGCACTACTGGACCCTGCCAGGTGCACTCCTTTTTGGGGCATCCCATTCTGTGACTACACCAGCCTCTATTTAAGACCATATAACCATTTGCACTTATTCTAATTGAAATTAGGCCTGATAAAGACACTTTTGCTGTGCATATTCTTACTGCTGCCTGCCAGGTGCACTTCTTTTTTGGGGCATCCCATTCTGTGACTACACCAGCCTCTGTTTAAGACCATATAACCATTTGCACTTATTCTAATTGAAATTAGGCCTGATAAAGACACTTTTGCTGGGCATAGACTTACTGCTGCCTGCCAGGTGCACTTCTGTTGGGGCATCCCATTCTGTAACATACCATACCCCTCTTTATTTACACTAAGCAGCTCTCTTATTTACACTAAGCAGGCCTGTTGGATGCTGAGTGTTACTGCTCACTTTTGGTGTGCATTATATTCTGTTTCATATAGACCCACCGCTGCCTGGGGGTTCTTAAAATATCACCTACTACCACGCCAGTTAGACTATGTCGGGCAGACAAGTGCCTGGAAGTGAAAAGAGGAGTGGCAGAGGCCAAGATTCCGCAGGCAGAGCTCGCATCAGACTGGGGGCCAGTAGCAGCAGGAGTCACGCTGAGAGACCTAATCTGCCAGTATCTGCTAGCGGTCGGGTCTCCACCAGTAACGCATCTGCCGTGGTAGATTGGTTGACGCGCTCATCAACAACATCATCACAACTTACGTCTGAGACCCCCAGTCTAGGGTCGGTAGGTTCCTCTGACACAACCCTGAGTTGGCATGCCCCGAGAGCAGTCCCTGTCCTCCCATTGCCTCTGGCCTACGCCGTTCCCTCCCCCAGCAACGTATCCTATGCTTTGGGTTCAGCTCCACTCTTTAGTGAGGAGGACCATCAGATAGAGGACAGTCAGCAGCTACTGCCCAGCCAAGAAATGGAGGTGGCTTCTCTAGCTAGGCAGACAAATAGTGATGTGGACAGTGTCGTGGGTGCTGCGAGCGTTCCAGCTCCTGCGCCAGACACTGTTGACGAATCCACGAACATCAGTGACGTACAGCCACAACTCGGTGATGATGATGATGATGACGATGAAGCCGATCGCACTTGGGAACCAGGTGATGAAGGGGCTTCATCGTCATCATCAGGAGAAGAGGGGCGCAGGTTGCCCCGGAGTCAGCAGCTGAGGCAGCAAGGTGGTAGCAGTCAGCATGGGGGCACAATTCCAAAGGCTGGAGCCGGCCGGGGCCGGGGCCGGGGTAGAGCACCTGCTGTGCGGCAGTCTACCTTATCGGGAGGTAGTGGAGCAGGGGTTCCTGGAGTTGGCAACAGCAGCAGTGAATCAGTGAGGCCAGGGGGTGGGAAAAGTAGCTACTCGGCAGTGTGGCAGTTTTTCCTGAAGCATCCGCAGGAGGGTAACATGGCCACATGCAAGATATGTAGGCAGAAGGTGAAGCGTGGCCAGGGTCCAAATGTTGGCACCACGGCCCTGCGTCAACATATGATGCGTCACCATAAAGCGACCTGGGAGAACCGAGGCTCCCAAGGGGTGGTCCAGTCTGCTTCCTCACCAAGTGAGCTCCCAATTTCTGCCAGCCAAGGCTCCAGCACCTCAGCCGAAGGCAGCTGTGCGTCATACCCATCCTCTGTCGCTTCTGCTCCTCCTCCTCCAAGTCATGCATCCCGCCAGCAATCCATCAGCGAAGCCATGTCCAAGAGACAGCAGTATGCGCCCACTCATCCTACGGCGCAGAAGCTGAATGTGCTCCTGTCCAAGTTGCTGGTGCTGCAGTCGCTCCCTTTTCAGGTGGTGGAATCTGCACCTTTCAGAGAACTGATGGCTTGTGCCGAGCCGAGGTGGAGAGTCCCAAGCCGTCATTTCTTTGCCAAGAAGGCAGTACCAGCGCTGCACACTTTTGTTGAACAGAAGGTGGGCCAGTCCTTGAGCCTGTCGGTGTGTAGCAAAGTGCATGGCAGTGCCGACATCTGGAGCTGTAACTACGGTCAGGGACAGTACATGTCGTTTACGGCCCACTGGGTGAATGTGGTCCCTTTGCAGCAGCAGCAGCAACTTGGACAGGTCACGCCGCTTCGGCCTCCGCGCTCCCTGCCCGTTGGGCCTGTGACACCGTGCGACTCGGCCTCCTCATCCTCCGCCATCTCCTCACCCTCCACTGTAGGCTCAAGTCTCAGTGCCCCTCCAGTCTACCATGTGTGCAGGGCACGGAGGTGTCACGCAGTGCTTCACATGGTTTGTCTTGGCGAACGGAGTCACACAGGGGAGGAACTGCTTAAATGTATTCATCAGGAAATCCAAACATGGCTTACTCCAAGAAAACTTAAAATGGGAATCATGGTTACCGACAATGGGAAGAACATTTTGTCTGCGCTGCGCCAAGGAAGCCTGACCCATGCCCCCTGCATGGCTCACGTCTTCAATCTGGTTGTCAAGCGGTTTCTGAAGTGTTCCCCCCATCTGCAAGACATCCTAACAACTTCAAGGAAACTTTGCATGCACTTCAGCCACTCATACACCGCCAAACACACCCTTCTTGAGCTACAGCGTCAGAATGGTATCCCCCAACATAGTCTGATTTGCGATGTTTCCACCCGTTGGAATTCCACCCTTCACATGTTGGACCGATTATATGAACAGAGAAAAGCCATCACGGATTTCCTGATGATCCAAGCAGATAGGGGGACTCCCCTGTGTAACTTCAATGTCAACCAGTGGCAGCTCATACGTGACACCTGCCGTTTGCTCAGGCCCTTTGAGGAAGCCACTTTATTTGTCAGTCGGCAGGATTACGGGATGAACGACGTGATTCCACTGCTTCATGTACTACAGCACATGTTGGAAACCATGGCTGGTCAGGGCACTGGAGAATGGCGTTTACATCTTACGGCCACATGAACCCCGTTGGAGCTGAACTGGAGGAGGAGGAGGAAGAGGAGGAGGAGGAGTTGCCCAGCGAAACACAGTTTAGGCTTGGCGAAATGGCTGGTTTATCTAGTCAGCGGACAGGAGAGGAGGAGCAGGAGCAGCCAGAGGAGCTAGAGGTTTTTGAGGAAGGCGAGACAGAGGACCCGGGCACACTGTGGCAGTATGCAGTGGAGATGGAGACAGGTAGTCCATCCGAGTCACTTGCGCAAATGGCACGAAGCATGCTCACGTGCTTGCGTAGTGACCCCAGAATTGTTTCCATCTGTCGGCGGGATGACTTCTGGCTGTCCACCTTATTGGACCCTCGCTTCCAGCACAAAATGGGGGCATTTTTTAAACCCACCGAGAGGGAGGACAAACTGAACTACTACAAAGACATTCTACGTAGGCAGTTGGCCGATGCCTATCTGCGCCATGGTCCATACTCTAGCAGGTCAGACTCAAGGGGACCTCTGCGCTCACCTTCCACTGCCATGGCCGCTAGGGGGGTTGGCAGGAGCAGCAGCAGCAGCTCAATCAGCAGCAGCAGCCTCAGTCTTCAGTCGCTAATGAGTAGCTTTCTACACCCGCATAGTGAGGCTACTCATGAGCAGCAGGAAGCAGGAGCAGGACCTCAACCAGCAGGTCATGTCATACTTTGACATGACCATGCCAACACACCTTGAGGATCCGCTGGACTTCTGAGCAGCCAAACTTGATTTGTGGCCGCAACTAGCAGAGTTTGCCCTGGAAAAGCTGTCCTGCCCGGCAAGTAGCGTGCCATCTGAGCGGGTGTTTAGTGCGGCGGGGGCCATAGTTACAGCGAGGAGAACTCGTCTGTCAACTAAAAATGTGGAGAGACTCACCTTTGTCAAAATGAATCAGGGATGGATCAGCCAGGATTTCCACCCACCAATGCCTGATGCATGCGACTAGATTCAGCATGGTGCCACGTTTTACACTTTCCAAATGGTGCAAAACATATTTATGTCTTTAGGCCAATTTTTGGGCTCCTGCTGCTGCTGCTGCCAACTCCAGGGTGTGAATCATCCAATTTTTGGGCTCCTGAAGCCAACCCCAGTGTCTCTTTAAAGTAATATTTGGGCTCCTGCTGCTGCTGCCAACTCCAGGGTGTGAATCATCCAATTTTTGGGCTCCTGAAGCCAACTCCATTGTCTCTTTCAAGTAATATTTGGCCTCCTGCTGCTGCTGCCAACTCCAGGGTGTGATTCATCCAATTTTTGGCCTCCTGAAGCCAACCCCAGTGTCTCTTTAAAGTAATATTTGGGCTCCTGCTGCTGCTGCTGCTGCCAACTCCAGGGTGTGAATCATCCAATTTTTGGGCTCCTGAAGCCAACTCCAGTGTCTCTTTAAAGTAATATTTGGGCTCCTGCTGCTGCTGCTGCCAACTCCAGGGTGTGATTCATCCAATTTTTGGGCTCCTGAAGCCAACTCCAGTGTATATTTGGGCTCCTGCTGCTGCTGCTGCCAACTCCAGGGTGTGATTCATCCAATTTTTGGGCTCCTGAAGCCAACCCCAGTGTCTCTTTAAAGTAATGTTTGGGCTCCTGCTGCTGCTGCTGCCAACTTCTGCCAACTCCAGGGTGTGATTCATCCAATTTTTGGGCTCCTGAAGCCATCTCCAGTGTATATTTGGGCTCCTGCTGCTGCTGCTGCCAACTCCAGGGTGTGATTCATCCAATTTTTGGGCTCCTGAAGCCAACCCCAGGGTCTCTTTAAAGTAATGTTTGGGCTCCTGCTGCTGCTGCTGCCAACTTCTGCCAACTCCAGGGTGTGATTCATCCAATTTTTGGGCTCCTGAAGCCAACCCCAGTGTCTCTTTAAAGTAATGTTTGGGCTCCTGCTGCTGCTGCTGCCAACTTCTGCCAACTCCAGGGTGTGATTCATCCAATTTTTGGGCTCCTGAAGCCAACCCCAGGGTCTCTTTAAAGTAATGTTTGGGCTCCTGCTGCTGCTGCTGCCAACTTCTACCAACTCCAGGGTGTGATTCATCCAATTTTTGGGCTCCTGAAGCCAACCCCAGTGTCTCTTTAAAGTAATGTTTGGGCTCCTGCTGCTGCTGCTGCCAACTTCTGCCAACTCCAGGGTGTGATTCATCCAATTTTTGGGCTCCTGAAGCCAACTCCAGTGTATATTTGGGCTCCTGCTGCTGCTGCTGCCAACTCCAGGGTGTGATTCATCCAATTTTTGGGCTCCTGAAGCCAACCCCAGGGTCTCTTTAAAGTAATGTTTGGGCTCCTGCTGCTGCTGCTGCCAACTTCTGCCAACTCCAGGGTGTGATTCATCCAATTTTTGGGCTCCTGAAGCCAACCCCAGGGTCTCTTTGAAGTAATGTTTAGGCTCCTGCTTCTGCCAACTTCTGCCAACTCCAGGGTGTGATTCATTCAATTTTTGGGCTCCTGAAACCAACTCCAGTGTATATTTGGGCTCCTGCTGCTGCTGCTGCCAACTCCAGGGTGTGATTCATCCAATTTTTGGGCTCCTGAAGCCAACCCCAGGGTCTCTTTAAAGTAATGTTTGGGCTCCTGCTGCTGCTGCTGCCAACTTCTGCCAACTCCAGGGTGTGATTCATCCAATTTTTGGGCTGCTGAAGCCAACCCCAGTGTCTCTTTAAAGTAATGTTTGGGCTCCTGCTGCTGCCAACTTCTGCCAACTCCAGGGTGTGAATCATCCAATTTTTGGGCTCCTGAAGCCAACTCCAGTGTCTCTTTAAAGTAATATTTGGGCTCCTGCTGCTGCTTGCAACTCCAGGGTTTGATTCATCCAATTTTTGGGCTCCTGAAGCCAACCCCAGTGTCTCTTTCAGCCAATGTTTGGGCTCCTGCTGCTGCTGCTGCCAACTCCAGGGTGTGATTCATCCAATATTTGGCCTCCTGTAGCCAACCCCAGTGTCTCTTTAAAGTAATATTTGGGCTGCTCCTGCTGCTGCTGCCAACTCCAGGGTGTGATTCATCCAATTTTTGGCCTCCTGAAGCCAACCCCAGTGTCTCTTTAAAGTAATATTTGGGCTCCTGCTGCTGCCAACTCCAGGGCGTGATTCATCCAATTTTTGGCCTCCTGAAGCCAACCCCAGTGTCTCTTTAAAGTAATATTTGGGCTCCTGCTGCTGCCAACTCCAGGGTGTGATTCATCCAATTTTTGGGCTCCTGAAGCCAACTCCAGTGTATATTTGGGCTCCTGCTGCTGCTGCTGCCAACTCCAGGGTGTGAATCATCCAATTTTTGGGCTCCTGAAGCCAACCCCAGTGTCTCTTTAAAGTAATATTTGGGCTCCTGCTGCTGTTGCTGCCAACTCCAGGGTGTGATTCATCCAATTTTTGGGCTCCTGAAGCCAACTCCAGTGTCTCTACAAAGTAATCTTTGGGCTACTGCTGCTGCTGCTGCTGCCAACTCCAGGGTGTGATTCATCCAATTTTTGGGCTCCTGAAGCCAACTCCAGTGTCTCTTTAAAGTAATATTTGGGCTCCTGCTGCTGCTTGCAACTCCAGGGTGTGATTTATCCAATTTTTGGGCTCCTGAAGCCAACCCCAGGGTCTCTTTGAAGTAATGTTTGGGCTCCTGCTGCTGCTGCTGCCAACTTCTGCCAACTCCAGGGTGTGATTCATCCAATTTTTGGGCTCCTGAAGCCAACTCCAGTGTATATTTGGGCTCCTGCTGCTGCTGCTGCCAACTCCAGGGTGTGATTCATCCAATTTTTGGGCTCCTGAAGCCAACCCCAGTGTCTCTTTAAAGTAATGTTTGGGCTCCTGCTGCTGCTGTTGCCAACTTCTGCCAACTCCAGGGTGTGATTCATCCACTTTTTGGGCTCCTGAAGCCAACTCCAGTGTATATTTGGGCTCCTGCTGCTGCTGCTGCTGCTGCCAACTCCAGGGTGTGATTCATCCAATTTTCGGGCTCCTGAAGCCAACCCCAGTGTCTCTTTAAAGTAATGTTTGGGCTCCTGCTGCTGCTGCCAACTTCTGCCAACTCCAGGGTGTGATTCATCCAATTTTTGGGCTCCTGAAGCCAACCCCAGGGTCTCTTTGAAGTAATGTTTGGGTTCCTGCTGCTGCTGCTGCCAACTTCTGCCAACTCCAGGGTGTGATTTATCCAATTTTTGGGCTCCTGAAGCCAACCCCAGTGTCTCTTTACAGTAATGTTTGGGCTCCTGCTGCTGCTGCTGCCAACTTCTGCCAACTCCAGGGTGTGATTCATCCAATTTTTGGGCTCCTGAAGCCAACCCCAGGGTCTCTTTGAAGTAATGTTTGGGCTCCTGCTGCTGCCAACTTCTGCCAACTCCACGGTGTGATTCATCCAATTTTTGGGCTCCTGAAGCCAACTCCAGTGTATATTTGGGCTCCTGCTGCTGCTGCTGCCAACTCCAGGGTGTGATTCATCCAATTTTTGGGCTCCTGAAGCCAACCCCAGTGTCTCTTTAAAGTAATATTTGGGCTCCTGCTGCTGCCAACTCCAGGGCGTGATTCATCCAATTTTTGGCCTCCTGAAGCCAACCCCAGTGTTTCTTTAAAGTTATATTTGGGCTCCTGCTGCTGCTGCTGCCAACTCCAGGGTGTGATTCATCCAATTTTTGGGCTCCTGAAGCCAACCCCAGTGTCTCTTTAAAGTAATATTTGGGCTCCTGCTGCTGCCAACTCCAGGGCGTGATTCATCCAATTTTTGGCCTCCTGAAGCCAACCCCAGTGTCTCTTTAAAGTAATATTTGGGCTCCTGCTGCTGCTGCTGCCAACTCCAGGGTGTGATTCATCCAATTTTTGGGCTCCTGAAGCCAACTCCAGTGTCTCTATAAAGTAATCTTTGGGCTCCTGCTGCTGCTGCTGCTGCCAACTCCAGGGTGTGATTCATCCAATTTTTGGGCTCCTGAAGCCAACTCCAGTGTGTCTTTAAAGTAATATTTGGGCTCCTGCTGCTGCTTGCAACTCCAGGGTGTGATTCATCCAATTTTTGGGCTCCTGAAGCCAACCCCAGTGTCTCTTTAAAGTAATGTTTGGGCTCCTGCTGCTGCTGCCAACTCCAGGGTGTGATTCATCCAATTTTTGGGCTCCTGCTGCTGCCAACTCCAGTGTCTCTTTAAAGCAATGTTTGGGCTCCTGCCCCTCATAGTGATGCCACTTCAACTGTCTGCAATTGTGCCGCTCTGCGATTCTATTAGCGATGCCTCTGATCTGCATGTGATATTTATTCAAAGTATTATTTAACTAACCCAGCACGCATCCTGTGCGTGTTACAGCAAGGCAGAATGGTTTACAACCCTATTGAGGCTCTAGGAGGCTCAGAAATAGTCGTTTTTAATAGCGATTCGTCGCGAATTTATTCGGGTCGAAACGATTTTTGTCGGAAAATTCGGCGAATCAGTCGAATCGAATTTTTCAAAAGTTCGCTCATCTCTACTGGTAACTTTAATTCTAAACATCCGAAAAGGCAGAATATGCCGGCTTCCCTCCCTTCGTTCATATGTGAAGTTGGATTATGTATTGATTATATGTTGGAGTTGTGGGTTTCTCTCTTTCAGATCTCTACAACAACTGGGGAATAGAGGGAGGAGTCAAGACTTTTTTCTGGCTGATGGTCACGTGTTCCCCTTTGGTGGGAGGAGCCCGGAGGTTTCAGGTGTATGCCGCCCCTTTCGGATGTTTAGAAAAAAAGTTACCAGGTACCGAACTTAAGTTTTCGATGGCATAGCTCTCTATGGTGTTCATGTTTTCCCCAATTTGCTTTATAAGCAGAAAAGGACAACCACTGGTAAGACTGTATTCTTTGGCTGAGTAATAAAAAGGCTGATTGTATAAAGTGGGGGGCCATAACTTGTACGATCGATAAAAAGAACAAGCAAGTGCTCAAAAACATTATTGTCTTACTTTAGAGTGAAGCAGCTACAGCAAACAAGGGACTACTAGTTGAAAGGAGAGATTGAAGTCCACTTTACAGGAGCCAATACAATGCAAGATGAAATAACACACTAAATATGGGGAAGATAGACTCCAAAAATAATTAACTACATCGCATGAAATGAAGGAAGCAAAGGAAAAACAAAGACATACCGAGAGAGAGAGAGAGAGAGAGAGAGAGAGAGAGAGAGAGAGAGATAGATACTTGTAGAGAGATTAAAGGCAGCCAACTTATTTGGTCATGCCCCTTGCTTGTGATGGGGGCCAACCAGGGGCACAACTTACAATACAGTTTCTCGAGGAAAACTTGTTTAAGTCGGATCAGTTCAAATAGTTCAATGTCATGCATGCAATCAACATCCACACGTGGCCGATGCAATCTAAAGTCCGACATACAAATGCAAAGTAAGCCGCAACGCTGCAGGCGCTCGTACCCTGCAAGGTAATTCTCAAAGGGCACCATAACGCTTTCCCACACACTGCAACAACACACTCCTGCGAGGAAATAGAACCCGTAAGTGGAGCGTGAAAGAACCCTCTCGAGGACCAAATCATGCCTAATCGAAAATACACATACACACACTTTTTCATGTGTAAATGCACTTAAACAAGGCTGTAAATCAACCTTTATGTCTCCTGTTGTCTCACAAAATTTGGTTTGAACTATGTAGCATCTAATATGTTACCTTGTAATTATACCATGTACAGTGCTATGGAATAAGATCGCGCTATATTCAACCAGAGAGGAGATTAAAAAGAAACTTTTCTCCTTTACACCCCAGTTTCACTTCTGCTGGAAAGTGGAAATTTCTTTAAACTGATTATTGAGGAGATCTAATGACTACATGTTGGCCATAAATGTATGAATATGTCCCTGAGGAACTGGAGGCCTTACAAAATTGAAGACCAGAGAGGATATTGTGATGTGTGAGGCTGAAAATTCAATTAACTTCAATTCCTTTTATTATCCGCCAAATACATTACACAGTGGGAAATGTTCTACAGAAAGGGAAAAAAGTGTCTACAGCAATATGCACATAAACACAGAGTAAATATCAAATACTAGTGGAGGTCAGTAGAATAAAATAAATGGCTTCACAGCTATGTGCTATAAATATCAATATCCCAGCCATAATGCAAAGTATGCACACCTATAGTAAAAGATACAATTTTAGTGGTTGTCAGTAATCGAATAAAAGTAGCTTCCTCGCATTTAACTATAGTGGCTATCCAGCCCCTATACACAGAAGGCTGTCTTCAGGCCATAATTGCTCTTGGCCGTGGATACAATAACAAGCTTTTGTGAGCGTCATTTATAGGGGCCTTTTGGGGCCTTTCAGGGATCGCTTCCATGTGACTTACACATTACCTTTTTCCTCCCCTCAAGCCCCTCCCCTCCTGTGACATATTTAGTTGCATGGGGGAGATCCCAAAGAGGATCCACCTCTCTGTATAAAAGGTGGCTTGGCCCCACCCGTCACTTCCTCGCTGGGTAGCTGGGACAGAAGAAGGGGGAACCTTTTGTCCCCCTGTTCTCTAGTGGGTGGGGGGGCACTGTCGCTATTGATGGCTGCTGCTGTCCAAGGAATATGGCAGAGGGGCACCAAAGAGCCTCGTAGATCTGGCAAAGGACATAGAAAGACCCAGTGGACCGGAAGAACACCCAGTGGATCTGAGGAAGACACCACACACTACAGAATAGAAAAAAAGATGAGGATTGGTAAGTAGGTAAAGTTAGACTAATAAAATGTTTATGTGTATTTTTTTACTGACTTGTGGTGAACTGCCCAATTACCCACTTCCCCATTTGGAACACCGGGTGGGGAAAAACCTGTTGCCCATCACTATGCACTGGGCATTCCTGGACAAACCCTGAACCCTATACCAAAGTGCACAAGGGCTGGTGCCTGGTGTCCAGGATAGATGGCTATTGGGGGGGCACATTTGAAAAAAAAAGTCACAAAAAGTCTCATAAAAACACACAACCTGAATCAAACAAGTTTTTACTTGTGTAAATTTTCAAGTGAGTTCTCTCCCAAAAAATCTTGCACAAAAAAATGTTTAGCTGAATCATGAGAGTTGGAAAAAGTGTTGAGAATGGGTTTTTCTAAATTAAGGCCTCATGGGTACTATGTATGTTCGAGGGGTGCAGTGAGGTGGGGGTGGCTTGTATCTCCCATTTGCTTGTGTGAGCAATGGGTCATGTCTGATGTGTCCCCAGCAGGCACCATCGACTTCTGGGGCCGCTTTCCACCACTGGTCACTGCATCCTGTTGGGGTCTGGCTTCCGGTTCGCTTAAACTTTCCTCCTGCTGTGGGTCATGGATTTCCAGCCCCTCCTGTCCTGCTCAGACAAATGCAACAATGTAGCCGGGCAGGGGATATAGGTGGGATGGGAGCCGGGCATGTTTAAGTGTTTCTCAATTGGACGTTGTGCCGTCTTATGCCGTGCTTACTGGACGTTGTGCCGTCTGCCAGCGCCTCCCCGGCCCTTGAGAGTGCACCTTCTATTTGTGGATTTAAGAGTTAGGGAAAGACCTAGGAATAGAATATTAAGAAAAGTGTGTTTGTAAAAAGAGTTCAGGGGCGCTAAAAAACCCAAGAAAGCAGACAAGACCAAGCAAATCAATGCACACTGGGATGGTGAGAACTCTGCACACTGTCTGTAATGGGGTGACTGGGAGGAGGTATTTTAGCACACCATTTGGTTCAGAATATTTTTTTTTCTTATTTTTGTCCTCCAAATCTTGGGTGCGTCTTATGGACAGGTGCGTCTTATGTTGTGAAGCATTCAGTACCTTGAGTCATAGAACTCTAGTTTGCTGAGTGACAGAGAGGGTTGGGGGGTAAAGTGTGTGGAGAGTGATTGCAGTGAAGTCTTTCATATCTATCTTTTAGTATGTGTTTTTTTTTACTTTTCTCTTTGTACTCACCTCTCTCTTTCTCTTTCAGGCTTCCATTCTCTTTGGTCCAGTACAGAACCTTGATGCGGTAAGGGCAGCGCACTTGGGTCTTAGGAGACTCCCCGCTTGCAGCATCCAGGTACCATGGCTACATTTATTTTTGTCTGCCGCAATGTGTGCAGATTTAAATAACCATCCAAAAGAAAGGTAGCCTTTAAAGGCCTTGAAAGCAGATGTGCCACATGAGACGAGACCCACATCGCAGCCTCTAACTACCGCAAATTTCTACACAAAAACTACAGTAGGACCTATATCTTTCAATTTTAACCTAAATCTAAGGGAGTATTATTAAGAAATTATTTTTGTTTTACCCCTCTCCAAAGTAGTGACAGACCCAAATAGTCTCTGGGTTACGGGCACACAAATCAATTACACTGGCCTCCATCTACACCCCCAACATAGGCCATACAGCTTTCTTTAGAGCTTTTTTTGGTAAAATAGAAGAATTCCTGGGCACCTATATAATCTTGGGGGAGTCCTAAACCTAGTGCTCTACCCAAACACTGATAGGAGAGCCAAGGCAGTCTCCCAACTAGTGTCCCCTCCGGATATCTGGAGACAGGAGCATCTTTGGAGAGGGAGTACTCTTTCTACTCCCCTCCCCTTCAGCCATTCCAGAACTGACTATTTTTTTAAACCACACAATTATCGCTCAAAGTTCAGAAATTTGACTATAAAACCTGTACTTGGTCAGACCACAGCCCAATAGTCATGACAGTAACTGACCCAAACTCCACAAGAGGTTCCTTTTCATGGCATCTAAATGACATCCTAATTGCTACCACAGCTGACTGTACAACTCCAAAACTGGCAGAATACTTCCAGATTAACGCTGAGCCAGATGTAACCAAAGCTACAGTATGGGCTGCCCATAAGGCAGTTATACAAGGCAAATGTATAGATGTGGCAGCACAGAGGCAGAGGCAAACAACAGTGTTCCAGTAGGATTCAAAAAGTGAAAATATCCGTTTCTAGTATTGGCAGGGGCTTTGGCCAAATGTATTTGACAAGTTCATTGGGTTTTGATCGAATTTAAATCTTCTTATCTCCTTCCTTCCTAGCACTATTTTCAAAAGGTTCTAATTGCTCCCATCATGAGATTGTGAGGAGGAAAGGAGGAGGGCTTAAAAAATTAGTTTAGAACAATGGTGTCCTGTCAGAAACCAATGGCATAGCTGGGGAAAACGAAAATTAAAATAAAAACTATAACAATTACCAAGTAGCATTGAGGGCAGAAAACATCCAAACAGTAATGTACCTGGGGTAGAGAAGCAAAATAGATTGAACTGTTTTTGTGGGTAGTTAATTCTACTCAGCCTTGATATAGAAGATGCATTTGACTCAATTGGGTGGGACTATAGCTAGAGTACTTGAACAGTTTGGCTTTACAGGTGAATTCTTGAATGCACTTGCAGGGATTTTATTCCTCTCCAAAAGCTACCATCAAATATTTAGGTCAAAGCTCCTCATTGGTACATATCCAGGGAGGGGTGCCCTCTCTACTCTCTCTACCCTCTCATATTTGCACTTGAAATAGAACCTTTGGCTAGGGCAATTAAAGTGGACCCTAACATAGCAGGTTATAGGAAAAACACACTGGAGTTCAAATGAGGTCTTTATTCTGATCTACTGCACATAACAAGGCCATTGATCTCTATATCTAATTTATTTTCCTTATTATCTCACTTTGGGGAGCTTTGTGGACTCCAAGTTTAAGCAGACCTCCAGTCCAAAAAAGAATGTTTAGTAATTTGCTTTCATTCTTATGAGCAGTGGCATAAGTGGTTTCAGAAAGCTTAACCCCCTGCAGATATTGAGGAATGGCATAAAGATTATTCACTCTTGAATTACATGAGGGTGGCCATCTTGCCACACACCTCATAGTCCTGCTTACTCATGAGAATTAGGGGGGTGCTGTGCCAGCAGCAATTCACACCAAATTGAGAAATATTTGCCTCAGAAACAAGGAGAAGCTTGCCTGTCATTTTATTTTTCACACACAAATACTGAATAAACAGCTAATGTAGCATAAGACTCCTAGATTGACCCCTTTGTACTCTGAGATGGACTGTCACTGCCAGTGCTCCAAAGCAATACCATGTTCCCGACTCCCAAAGCGTACAGAGGGTAGGGCAAAAATAGATTCATATGCTGCTTTTGGTGCGGAGCTCACTCAACCAGTGTTCTCTGCAGGTTGCACCTATCTCCTGCCCTCTGTCATGCAAAGCCCCTTAAGTAAATGGCAAAAAGCTCCAGGAAGGGTTTAGGTTTGCTTTAAATAAGGTAAAATTAAAAATACAAAAACAAAAGATTTTTATTTGTATGAAACTGGAACGTTGTGATTTGACAGCAATAGGAACAGATATAGTTCTATAGAGTGATTTTGACACCAGGCACAAAAAGTTAAATTTTGAGTAAACACTTTAAGTAATAAAATCGAAGTGCTCGGGTGCTCAGTCAAACTCTAGATAGACAACTAAGGAGAATTGCATTTTGTATTCCAAAAATAAGTAGCACACTTTTTGCACTTACTACTGTTAAATTGACCCATATTAATTTGCAGTTGGATAAAACTTGTGTAGTACATTCCCCCCAAGTGGTTGCAATGTGAACTGCAGCATTTACTGAAAAGTGGTAAGAAAACAGATTCCACACAGCTTTCAAGATAAATCCTCCAGTTTAACAAATTTGGAGATATGTTAAAGTGGACCTCCACTCAAAAAAAAAATCACATTTGGGGGCGTGGCTTACTAATGGAGGAGTAGGACGCTGAAGCACAAGGCTCCCTGCTAAACCCCCGGTATCGGTGTCACTACAGGCTGGCAGCAACTGGCAAAGTGAGGTCTAGGAAACGGAAGACAGGTGGCACAACGAGGCATCACCAAATCGCCCCCATATCCACCTACTTTGGGGGACACTACACCGGAGTATTCCAGGCAGCCGCTACCCGCCAAAATGGCAACCGACAGCACTGGAGTGGAGAAGGTGGAGGGGATCTCTGCCACAGTGCGGCAGAGATCACTTACCGCTGATGATTTTGGGGGGGGAGTGAGGAGTCGGCTCTGGTCATCTCCCACAGTCGGCAGGACAGGAGCATGCGCAGCTGCGCCAGCAGGAGAGCGAGGAGCCAGATGGCAGGGCGCCATTCATCATGGAGCGGAAGAAGGCTCCCACCGCCTCCAGAGACGGGCCCCAGTTGGCAGAGATGGAGTGAGCTACCTCAGCTGGCAGCAGGGAGCTGTAACAGCGGCTGATAACAGAGGCACTGGTATACCATATGAGGAAACTGAAAGGTCCTGGGATCCCGTGACCAGGGAAACTGAAGAAAGGGAGCCAGTGTCTGGGGGCCTAGCAGCCTTAAAGCAACAGACCATTAGCCGGCACTTAAAGTGGACCAAAACCCAGCTAGATCAGCCCGGGAATCTATACGATTCCTGGGCCAATCCATTTCCTTCCCGCTGTGTGAAACGCCCCAGGTCATCCGCTACACTTACCTTAATGCCGGTCCAACGGCTCGGGCCGCTGCTGGCCACAAATGTTAGAGGGAAGCGCTAGATGCGGCTGCTGCCAGCGCGCTCAGAGCCACTGAGCTAAGACGCTGCTCAGACATGCATAGCTCAGCGGCTCTGAGCACACTGATTGGATGAGCGGCCACGCATGCACCTTAGGACTGCGGTGAGGTGAGTGTGGGTTTCACATAGCGGGCCATCCCAATCAGGGTGCCCCCCGGGAGTGGACCAAAACCCAGGATAGTCGAAATCCTGGGTTTTGGTCCACTTTCACATAGTGTATGGGAGGCTCGAGAGTTGGTGGCTGGAAAAAAGAAGTGCAGATCACCCCCTTAACCCCGTGTGGCAGACAACCCTGTGGTGATGGATTCCCCAAAATATACCCTACCCCAGGCCTTGATCTCAGTCATTGCGGAGTCAGTGAGAGTAAACCTCTCGGAAGTCCTCAAAACTTTGCAGTCAAGGGCAGATTTTGAATCTTACATAACCAGGATGGAAGGAACATTTCGCAGAGAAATAACTTCTGGGTCCCATACACGGCATTCCCAACAGGCCAAGAGAGGTAATATGCAGAGCACACTATTATTTAAATTTAAAGAAGCAATAATGCAGAAGGCCTGGAGAAAGGATCCGGTCAACTTGGAGGTGGTGCGTATCACCTTACTACCAGACCTTTCACAAAGGACCCTCCAAATGCGGAGTGCCAAGCCTCGTGGGACACCCGCCTTCTAGGTAAGTCCAAACCCCCAATCTCTGCTGCTAGATTCACCTATAGCCAAGCCCCCATTTGCCAGGACGCTTTACATGCCTCGCAGGACATGGTTGCCCCCAGGTCTTCATAGCACAAAGAATGTGGACTTACAGGGCTAAAGGCGGATGAACCAGATGCAAGACTGAGTGATGTCGGGTGAGCCAGGGTCATACACGGGTAGTCAGTCCTTACTTGCGCAGCACCAAAGGGAGAGACGAGAGAAAAGTCGAGGTCAAGCCAAGGGTCAAGCCGGAAGGTCACGGGTACGCAGCACAAGGGATGAGACGGATTCGTCAGGAAACAAGCAGGAGTCAGTCCAGGCGGCAATCATGGAATGGTCAAGCAAGACAAGGTCACAATGGAAACGAACATGGATCTCAGACAATATCACATCCAGCAACACCCTATCACGGGCAGTGAGTGTGGAAGGGAAAAACCTTTATAGGACAGGAATGGACAGGAGGGGGAAACTGGGTTAATTGGTGATTGAATAACTTAAGGCCTGATTGCCCGCATTAACCTTTAGGGCGTTTCACCCACAATAATCTCCGGGCGGCGCTGACTGCCTGGCGAGGATGCGGCTGCAGTGCGGAAGGAGTCCCGGCCAACCGCCTGAGGATGCCGTGGAGCCGGGCTGGAGGTGAATGTACCGTGACACTACTCCCCTCCATGAGGGGCCTCAGGACCCTTACTAGGCTTATCAGGATTATCTCGATGGAACTTCTCTTAATCAAGGCGTTAGCATGGACATCTTTAGCTGGTACCCAACATCTCTCTACAGGACAAAATCCCTTCCAATCAATCAAATATTGCAGCAACTTATGTAAAATTCGAGAGTCAAGGATCTTATTAATCTCGTATTCAGGTTCTTCTTCCACAATGACAGGTGGAGGTGAAGATACCTGAACATTTCCGGCGGATTTCAACAAAGATACATGAACTTTTTTAGGAATTTTCATGGACGGAGGAAGCTCCTTTAACCTTAAATGTTACATCCTGGCAATCAGAGGCAAAACATGCAGATACTGTTCCAAACATTGATTAACCCTCTCCGTCTGACCATTCGATTGCAGATGATATGCAGGCGATAGAGAAATTTTGATCTCCAGACACGCACAAAATTCCCTCCAAACAAACAAATTGAACTCGATCAGAGACGATATTCTGAGGTATGCCGTGAATACGAAAGACATGTTTAACAAATAACTGAGACAATTCAGGTGCCGACGGGAGTTTTGTCAGAGGAATAAAATGCACCATTTTACTGAATCGGTCGACCACCACCCAGATTACAGTATTATTTTGAGAGCGCGGCATATCAACAATAAAGTCCAACAATAAGAACCAATAAGCCAGCTGGGGGTTTATGGGACTCCTTGTTACAGGCACATACAGAACAGGCCTCAACAAAGGCAATAACATCACTCCTGATCGTAGGCCACCACATAGCCTAAATGTCCGGAAGTCTTGTCATCATAAAACTCCTGTAATACGAGGTGCAGGTGTGGTGGAACAAATTTACAACCAGAAACGAGAGAAAAAGAGCGCCCAACAAGCCTGTTGGGGATTAAGTCTTTTGGCCGATTTGACATGTTCAAGGTTCTTGTGATCGGTGTAAACCGTAATTGGGTGTAAAGAACCCTATAGCCAATGCCGCCACTCATCAAAAGCCAATTTTATTCCTAATATTTCTCGATTGCCTACGTCGTAGTTTTGTTCTGCTGAACCAAATTTTTGCAAGAATTAGGGACATGGGTTTAGTCTTTCCAGGGAACTGGAATATTGAGAAATAATGGCTCTCACCCTGAGTTCGGAGGTATCCACTTCAACAAAGAATGGACGATTGACATGGGGATGAATTAATACTGGGGCTGACATGAGGGCCTCTTTTAAGGTCTGAAAGGCCTTCATAGCTATGGGTGGCCAATTCTCCACAAAACCACCTTTCCGGGTCAGGCCAGTTAATGGAGCCACAATAGAAGAGAATCCTTTAATGAAACGCCTGTAAAAATTGGCAAAGCCTAGGAATCTCTGTAAGGCTTTCAGGGTCTGGCTGTTCGGGCTCCAAGATGGCCGAGACTTTGGAGGGATCCATAACCAAACCCCGATTAGAGACCAAATACCCCAGGAATGGAACTTCGGAAACCTCAAAAACACACTTGGACAGCATAAAGAATATTCTCTCGCAGTTTTTGCAACACCGTCTTAACGAGCTGACGGTGTTCCGCCACTGATTGAGAAAAGATGAGGATATCAAGATAAATGACCATGAAGTGACCCAGGTATTCACTTCATTAACAAATTTCTAGAAGACTGCTGGGGCATTACATAACCCAAAGTGCATAACTAGATACTCATAGTGCCTGTCTTTGGAAGCTGTCTTCCATTCGTCCCCTTGACAAATATGAATTAGATTGCAAGCTCCTATCAAGTCAAGTTTCAGGGATCTGTGCCCCAATGACCTGATTAAAAAGATCTTCAATTAGAAGTAAGGGATATCTGTTTGTATGGTAATTTTGTTCAGACCTCTATAGTCAATACAAGGTTGTAATCCTCTACCTTTCTTTTTTTTTTTATATATATTCTTTATTTATTCATTTTCAAAATATAACAACATACATACAATAGTTGTACATATAGGTAGTAATGGAGATAGCTAACAGATCTGTATCTCTCAATAAAGAAAAAGTCAACCAGTAAGCTTCCGCATAGTGTCTTGTTATTTTGCTTGTCTCGGCACCCAGTCTCCTTACAATTTACCTTTGCGGGGGCCAACCCCCTCGCGCGCCCCCCCCGGACAGGCCGCCCCAGAATTGTGACAGCCACCCGCAGGCGCTCACCCCCCTCTTTTAGCAACACCAAGCCGTGAGAGTCCAGGACTCTCTCTTATTTCCCCGTGGCCTCTAATTCAAGACCCGAAGCATCCTGTGAAGTAGAAAGAAAGCGAAGAGTAGAAGGAAAGAATACAACAAGAGCAAAACACAGCAACATGTGTTAGAAACGCCTCTACTGATTAGCCTCCACTAACTCCTTATATGCTGGCGAGAATACAAATGCAACCCATCACCCCCACCTGAGGTGGTGCGCCTCCGATGCTTTGTTGCGTTCAATGATAATTCCCTCGAACCTCTCAATTTCTGAGACCTTATTAAGCCAGAGCATAACACTGGGCGGGTCCGATCTCTTCCACTGTACTGGGATACACGCCCTTGCAGCATTAATTAGCTGTCCCATGATGGATTTCCGGTACCTCTTGGCAGGTATCTCTGAGTGGTGGTGAAGGAAGAAGGCCGGTCCCCACGGGATCCCCTCCCCCATCACCAATGGACCAAAATCTTTGCACCCCAGGGCAGGATTAAGAAAATGTGTAAGAGATCGTCTCTCTCTTGTCCGAATCGCCAGCAAAGAGGAGACACCTCTGGGAACCAGTTGTTAAGCTTGGCGGGGACTCTGTACCACCCAGTTAAAATTTTTTAATTGCACTCCTTGTACTTGGTGCACTTAGCCTTCTTGTGTGCCAATCTGATTATCTTGGTCCATTGTTTTGAAGTAAAGGAAGTGCCCAAGCACTCCTCCCACCTTGATAAGATGGGGGGCCCCTCCTCGTCTTCTGGGCTGGTCAGCACCTTATAGGCAAGAGAGAGTATATGCCTAACGGGGCCTTCCTCCTCGCAGAGCCTCTCAAATGAGGAGAGCTCTCTGCTCTCCTATGTTTGTCACTGGAGTGATGAGAGAAAGTGCTACAGTTGCATACTCTGCCAGGCACCCCATCTAGGTGTGTCAAGCGGCTCCAATTCCCCCTGGCGCTGGAAGTGACAGGCCCTTCCTACCCCTCCCTCCAGCCATCTCTCCACTGTCCCTCCCGAGACTCCCGGTGGGAACGCCGGGTTTCCCAGGAGTGGGTATATAGGGGAAAAGTCCGGTGATATGCAACCATGCGCTCTAGACTTCTGAAAGGCTTTTATGGTGGCCCCAATCATTGGGTGTCTGGCTACACCCCCCCAACTGTGGTTTAGTCAGCCAGGGTAGGAATTTTAGTGGGAGAAGTGTGTTGTTCTGTTTAATCTGTACCCACTGTTTCTCTCGGGAATGTCTGCACCAGTCTATAATCCTACATAAGTACACAGCAGTGTAATACAGGTTCGGGTCTGGCAGACCTATCCCTCCGTTCTCCTTCGACCTTCTCAGGATTTTCTTCCCGATCCTGGGGCTCTTCCCCATCCATACAAATTTGGTAAAAAGGGCCCCCATTCTCTGCAGGAAAACGCTGGGGATTTCTATCGGGATCACCTGCATAAGGTAAAGCAGTCACGGTAGTAAATTCATTTTTAGGGCGTTACACCTGCCAAACCATGATAATTTCTTTAGGGCCCAGGCCTCTGTGTCCTTACTAAAGTTCCCTAGCAGAGGGGGGGGAGTTAAGCCGGAATACTTTGTCTAATGATCGACCTATTTTCGTTTATAGGTATGTAATGTGGTCACTTGCCCACTTGAAAGAAAATGCGTTTTGGAGGTCAGCCTCTCTGTGGCTTTGCAGGTTAATGTTCAGGGCCTCGGATTTTTGTAGGTCGATTTTATAATTCGAGACTTCCCTGTAGGCATCTAATTCCTGCATCAAGTTAGGAAGGTTGACCTAAGGACAGGACCTCAGATCATCCGCGTAGGCCCCAACTTTGTAGTGGCCCGAGGGAAGGGAAATGCCTTGGATGTCAGGGTTAGCTCTTACTCTACAGAGGAAGGATTCAAGGGTCATGATAAAAATGAGTGGCGAAAGAGGGCACCCCTGCCGTGTCCCATTCCTAATGCTGAAAGGCTCCGACAACAGTCCATTGACTCTCACCACCGCTGATGGGCGTTGGTAGAGGCTAGTGATCCAGGATAACATGCCAGGCCCGAAGCCTACATATTGTAAGACTTTCACCATATGGTCCCATTGAACCCTGTCAAAGGCCTTTTCAGCATCGGTGGCCAGGAGAACCAGGAGAACCGCGGGGAGTTCCCTCCTGTGGATCAGGTCTATCAAGTTTAGCACCTTAATGGTGTTGTCCCTTGCTTCTCTAAAGGGCATAAACCCCACTTGGTCTAGGTGGATAATTTGATGCAAATGAGGGGACAAACGGGTAGCAGGTATTTTAGCAAATGATGTCTGCATTGAGCAGAGAGATGCGTCAGATCCTTTCCCTCTTTCAGTATGACTGAGATCTGGGCCCAGAGGCTGTCACTGGGTAGGGACGCTCCTGCTTTTATAGAATTCAGTGCCTCCAAAAGGCGCAGGGACAAAACACCAGCAAAAACTATATAATAGAGCAATGGCAGACCATCAGGCCCCGGTGTCTTTCCGTTTGCCGAGTCCATAATGGCCCCCGCCAACTCTCCAGCAGAAATGGGGTCCTCCAACTGTTCTATCAGATCCCACAGCAATCCAGGGAGGCCTGACTGAGTAATGTAATTGTTTATCCTTTGTAGCCTGTCACCCTGCGAGTGGGAGGGAATGTTATATAGCATCTCATATTTCCTGAAAACCTCCTCTATTTCTTTATCCTTGTGGATTAGTTTCCCTCTCTGGTCAAGGATTTTGGGGATGTAGGTTCTTGTCCTTTTCCCTCTCAAAGCCGAGGCCAGGAGTCTCCCACATTTGTCTCCTGTCTCGTAAAAAACTCTCCGGCTCTTAATGAGCTGAATTTTAATCTTATCGCTGTAAATTTTCCGGAGTCGATCTCTGAGAGAGGTCAGGGATGCTAATTGCGCTCCTGCCAGTGATTGCCAGTTTCTTGATTTCCTCCAACAGGTCAGCAATTTGTTTGCACCTCTCTCTCTTGGCCTTCGCCCCTCTCTGAATCAATGCATCAATTGTTTATCCTTTCTAGCCTGTCACCCTGCGAGTGGGAGGGAATGTTATATAGCATCTCATATTTCCTGAAAACCTCCTCTATTTCTTTATCCTTGTGGATTAGTTTCCCTCTCTGGTCTAGGATTTTGGGGATGTAGGTTCTTGTCCTTTCCCCTCTCAAAGCCGAGGCCAGGAGTCTCCCATATTTGTCTCCTGTCTCGTAAAAAACTCTCCGGCTCTTAATGAGCAGAATTTTAATCTTATCGCTGTAAATTTTCCGGAGTCGATCTCTGAGAGAGGTCAGGGATGCTAATTGCGCTCCTGCCAGTGATTGCCAGTTTCTTGATTTCCTCCAACAGGTCAGCAATTTGTTTGCACCTCTCTCTCTTGGCCTTCGCCCCTCTCTGAATCAATGCATCACAGATAACACATTTATGGGCTTCCCATAGCATTGGGGCACTTGTGTCCAGAGAGGTGTTTCTTGAAAGTAATTTTGCAGGACCTGCGTCATCTCCTCTCTAATCAGGGGATCCTGAATTAGCGATTCGTTTAACGTCCATGACCACGCTCTCGGCACATGATCTTGAGGTGTCAGTCTAATGCTAACCGGAGCGTGGTCAGAGACTGTAATGTTACCTATTGACGCAGAAGAGACCCGGGGGAGAGAGTGGTGCTGTACCAGAAACAAGTCAATCCTGGAGTACATATTATGGAGGGGAAAAGAACGTATAATCTCTAGTGTCGGGATTGAGAACCTGCCAGGGGTCTACCAGTTGATGGGTGTGTAACAACTTCCTCACTCTTTTCAATTTAGCATAGGACATATAGGAGTGCCCCTTTGAGGTGCCTATTAAAGGCTCCAGGGAGAAGTTGAAGTCGCCTCCTATGATCAGCCTGCCTTCCGTGTATTCCGTTAATCCCTCCAGCACCTCCTCTAAAAATGTGATCTGCCGAGATTTGGGAGATAGAGGTTCACCAAGGTAAAAAGCTCGGATCGGATCTTCCCCTTAATGAACAGCCACCTCCCCTCTTCACCACTCAGAAAACCCACCTCTTCCCAGGGCACGGACCTCGAGATGAATATGCTCACCCCTCTCGACCGCGAATCCAGGGAGTAGCTGTGGTAGGAAACCTGAAATACCTTGTTTCTGAGGGTTGGTGGGTTGGATGATTTGAAGTGCGACTCCTGCAGGAAGGCCACATCGGATCTTGACGCTCTGAGATTATTCAGTATCATGGACCTCTTCTCGGGGGTATTTAGCCCTTTGACATTGAAAGAGATCAGGTTAGTCTCGCCCATGTTAGTTCACAAGAAGGCTCTCAGGTATAAGACTTAGGACAGAGGGAGAGATCAGCCGTGTTAATCCCCGGGGGCAGGTAGAGCCACTCCTCTGACCGCAGTGGTAGCTAGCTCTTATCGCTCCCGTGACTTTAGGCCTTCTGCAGTCAAGAGTAAGCTAATCAAGAGCGGAAGAGGAAAAGTAAGAAAAGGGATAGGGTTAGTTAGAAAAAGCAAACAGAACAAGAAAATTTAGAAAATGGGTTCACAGCCTCCGGTGGGGCCTGCAGACGGACACCGCGCACTCACAGCTACCCCTTCAGAGGGGACTAAGATGCGTTTTACACTAAGTCTCAATTTCCTCCACTAGGGCGAAGATCGACACCGGCCAAACTGGGGGAACTGTGTCTAGCACCGAACTTCGAGGCGCCAAAATCTCAGTCCCTGGGCAAAAGTTAATCAACTAAGTGTCAACTATAGGAAGAAAGTAGCAGTGAACGATGCAGATAATCAAACATCAAACCAGGGGTGGGAGCTGTTCTCTTATTCAGGGCTGGGTGCCTTAATCGGTCCCCCCCCCCCGAGCGCCCGCAGAAGGGCGAGCAGGCCCGGCTTTCAGTGGGACGCATAGGCGCACTGAGGCACCCACGTTCCCTCAATAGTGACATCTCACAGATATCAACCAGGCCTGTCGCCCCCCACCGGCCCCCAGCAGCACCTGGTCCCCCCTCACCTACTGAAACAGTCCAACTTCTCTAGAAAATGACATCCTCAGGGCTTCTGGGTCACATCTCTCTGTCCATCGGGCCGGGACGCCTCTCCAGTCCCCTCTCCTCATGCCTTCCACCCCTCAACGCGGGTCTTCTGGATCTTTGAGGCAATCCGCCGCGTCACTGTAGGGGTGGTTCCGCCGAGGGTGTAAGCCAATTGGGGACCGGGATAGGATCGCATCCCAAGAAAGAGAAGAGACCCTTGAGATTCGGATAAGTCCTGAGTATGTAGGTGTCCCTTTCTCTAATGACTATTAAGTGAAACGGGTAGCCCCATCGGTATGTTGCGCCCATGCTTCTGGTCAGCTCCAAGACCGGCTTCAGCAACTTCCTCATCTGCAGCGTGCTCCTAGCGAGGTCTGGCAAGATGGTGATCCTTGCTCCATCGAAGTCTACCGGGCTGTGTTGCCAGGCTTTACGCGCTTTTTCCTCTTTCACATTATAGAAATGTGTCCTACATACTATGTCTCTCGGGTACGCAGGGTCAGGGTTTCGCGGGCCAAGGGCCCTATGTGCTCTCTCAATCTCGATTGGAGTGTCCACATTTCTCCTCAACAGGGTGTTGAAAATAGTGGTTATGATGCGTCTCACATCTTCTCCTGCAGTAGCCTCTGGGATGCCTCTCAGCCGTAAGTTATTTCGCCTGTGCCTGTTTTCCAGGTCGTCGTGCTGCAGCTGGAGTTGTAGTATTTGCAGGTTCTGTTCTTCCACTTGCGCTGCCAGGGCCGCTATCGTTTTTTTCATTTGACGTCTGGTTGGCTGTGATCCTGGAGTCGAGTGTTTGGATTTGTTCGTGCACTTCTGCAATCTCCTTCTTGCAAGCTAATTCATAGCGTGTGATTAGAGCCTCAAAATCTGCTCTGGACGGGATCGCTTTCAGAAACGACAAGGTTTCTTTATGGATATTGTCGGGTACTGGGGTCTTCCTTAGATCGGTTCTTTCTTGGTGGGTCGGCAGCGGGGTAGAGGAGTCTTCCGGCGGTGGTAGAGTAATTGAGTGAGACTGAAGTAGGGAACCTCTAGGAGAAGAGAGATTTGATTGTGAGATTCTCCCTGGGGGGGATGGCTCCGAGAGCCTCTCTTCGCCTTGTTGTGTGAGCCATGGTGAGCAGCTATACTGCGATGGGTCCGGCGCTCCCGACATCTCCGCCAGTGTGTCAATTGGGATTTGTGAGGTACTCAGCCCCAGTGGGCCGGTGTCTTCATCGCCGCTTTGTGGACCTCGGGGATGGGGAGGACGGTGCAGCAGGTCACCAGTTTGGGTCAGCTTGCAGGCTTCCAACTCCTCCATGCTGTCGTCGGGGGGTTCCCTGCATCCCAGGCTCCCCCCTCTTGGAATGTATGCGAACCGTGAGAGTCTGTGCGCCGACTAACTTGCTGGGTCACAGGTGTTCAGGACCCCCCCCCTCTGCATTTTCTAAACTTGCCCAGTCTGCTCCCATCCTGCTGTTTTGTTTGGGGTATCCCTCTCTGCTTAAAGCACTGCTACATCTATCAAGGGGTAGGTCACTTTTCCCTCTCCTCTCTGCGCTGTTGCTCACTGTTGCCTGGTCTGGGCTCTGCCCCCATGTGTCAGCTTGACTTCTTGTGAACGGGCTCCATAATGCTGTGCCTCCGGCTCCATTTTATTTTCCCCCTGATTGCAGCATGTGTCTCCCGGCCTCAGCTGCAGCTGCTGCTTATGTGGGCTCCCATTTTTACATTGCGGTGCTACGGGCGCAGGCTCATGGCTTCTCCCCGCAATCTCAGCCTGCAATGCTCGTTGTCTAGGGGGAGGTATCAGAGCTGTCTCGTTGCCGGATGCCATTTTGCCTCTCGCCCGCCGCCTCTCTCACCTGCGTTCAGGTCCTGGAATCGGCACTTTCCGCCTCCATCCTTGCAGACCGAGCTTCCGCGTCGTCTCTGTCACTGCGCCCCTCCCGCCGCTTAACCGGAGGATCTTCACCGCTGTCGGACGTTCCGGGTGACGCTGCCCGACATGTGGCCGCCGCCTCTGCCTGATCGCCATCTGGCCATCCACGGATCCCCTCTTCACTCCTCCACACCAGGTATTCCCTCCTCTCCTTCTCTTTCTTCCTCTGCTTCTTTCCTGTCATCTTGAATATTCTTTTCTTCCTTTTCGCCTGTTAATGCCGCACTTTCTGCCCTTAGGGGGATTGGAGCTTCGGCGCTCACGTCCTCTCCATTCACGAGCCAGACCACGCCCCCCCTCCATCTTTCTTTTCAACAAAGAAAACCCTGCTCCAGCTGGGGAGGTGGACGGACGGATAAACCCTTTTTGTAAATTATCTGAAATATAGTCTTTCATCGCTTGTTCCTCAGGTCGAGTGAGATTTTAAATCTTGCCCCTAGGGGGCATGGTACCTGGTAACAGATCAATGAGGCGATCATAGGCCCTATGAGGAGGAAGCAAATCAGATGATTTTTTTTAGAGAATACATCCGCCCAATCAACATAGGGTTGAGGTAACCCTTCTAGCAAGACTTGAGTTGTTCTAAGAGCAGTACGAAAAAAAAACGATTCACACAAAACGTTCTCCCTCTCGTCAATTCCCCAGTTTCCCAATTGAAGGTGGGGTTATGAACCTCCAGCCAGGGAAATCCTAGGACAATTGGGGTATCAGGACAATCGAAGACAAATAATTCCAAGACTTTAGAATGGGAGGAGCCCACAACCAATTTTACCAAAGGGGTCCTGGAGTTGATGGTTCCCCCTTCAACAGGTTCATTGTTAATCGCCAAAACCTGAAGAGGACTCTCAAAAGAGATTAGGGGGATACCCAAGGCGGAAACTGGGGATTTATCCAGATAGTTGCCAGCCGCCCCCGCTGTCAACGAAGGCGGTGACAGACTTGCTGGAGGACTCCAAAAACACTGTTACGGGCAACAACAATTTACTAATATTAGGGGAAGATACCTGGTCACATAGACAAGTTCCCTCTACCTTGTCTAAGTGCTGAAGTTTTCCGCCGATGGCTTCTTATTGGGACATGTCTTGGCCAGGTGGCCTGGAATCCTGCAATACAAGACAAGTCATGATGTCTCATCTTTTCAGCCTGGGAAAGGTGAGTAGTACCAAGTTGCCTGGGCTCTTCTGAGGTTGATGAAGAGATGGCACCCATAGGTGAGACTCTTGGCGTAGAGAATCCAAAGGGTGAGTTTTAATTTTCTCTATACGTCATTCCCGAAGCTGTCTATCTATTCTAATAGCCACCTGCATGAATTCGTCTAGGTTTTTGGGCTGCGGGAAATTCACTAAGGCATCTTTTATGCTCTCTGAGAGTCCAATTCTATATTGACTACAGAGAGCAGGATCGTTCCAACGTGATTCAATCGCCCACTGGCGGAACTCGACACTATATTCCTCAGCCAAAAAATTCTCTTGGTTCACGTTTCGGAGTTTAGCGTCAGCACTAGAAGCCCTGTTAGGGTCTGCATACAGGGCCAACATAGTAGAGAAAAAGGCAGAGACGGATTGTAAGGCCTCATCAGTGGGTGCTAATCCAAATGCCCAAGACTGTGGGTCTTCTTGTAACAGGGAGATAACCAGACCCACCCTCTGAACCTTTGTACCAGAGGAGTTAGGCCGTAGTCGGAAGTACAGTTCACATGAATTCCTAAAATTAGAAAATTTTGCACAATCCCAAAAAATGTATCCGGAAGAGGGACTTTTAGCTCGACAGGAGGTGATGACACTTGTGGTGCAGTCAGTTGACGATTTTCCTGTGTGGCCATGCGTTGAGCCAGCTGGTTTATGGCAGTAGCCATAGCCTGCACTTGTTGCACAAGTTCATCCATCATATGGTTTTTCTGGCTCATGATAATGTCAAGCCTCGTGGGACACCCACCTTCTAGGTAAGTCCACAACCCCCCTCCGCTGCTAGATTCACCTATAGCCAAGCCCCCGTTTGCCAGGATGCTTTACGTGCCTCACTGGACATGGTTGCCCCCAGGACTTCATAGCACAAAGGATGTGGACTTACAGGGGTGAAGGAGGATAAACCAGAGGCAAGACTGAGCGACATTGGGTAGTCAGTCCTTACTAGCACATCACACTATCACGAGCAGTGAGAGTGTGAAAGGGAAAAAACCTTTATAGGGCAGGAACGGACAGGACTGGCCAGAGGGGGAAACTGGGCTCATTGGTGATTGAATAACTTAAGGGCTGATTGCCCGCTTTAACCTTTAGGGCGTTTCGTCCACAGTAGTATTCAGACTCGTTGACCCTTTAAATCAACCTCCGGCCGCCGTACTGACTGCAGTGCCGCCGGAGGGCATAAGAGAGACATGCTCGCACGAGCATGTCCAGAGGAGCAGGGGATGCGGCGGTGAGAGGAGGAGGCGGCCACTCTCGGCGCCACATGACGCTTGGCGCGGATGCGGCTGCCGGGCGGAAGGAGTCCCGGCCAGCCACCTGAGGATGCCATGGGATCGGGCTCGAGGTGACTGTACCGTGACACAGAGGATGTTGAAGCCTCTGTTGGAACTGGTGCAGCGACACGGAAGAACAACTTATTGATGGGGACACCCATTTCAACTAATTGTACGGAAGGAGTGGAGGAATTACGTTTTGAAGACACCTGAAAGAAGGGGCATCCCTTTTTCTGAGAGGGTGTAGGTACAAGGTAACAAAATGGCTACTGCATGGCTTATGCTTGGCTTATGCTTAAGAGGATTGATTTAAGACTCAAGGGTGAGAATAACGGAGTAACCGTTATCTCTGGGAATGGAATGTGCCGACAGCAGAACATAAAAATCTGTTTTCTGTGAAAATGTCCATGGGTAGGTGAATGTCTGGAAAATCTCATGACACACAATGGGGTGATGTACAGCCACCCCCCGAACACACCCCAGACAGCAAGGTGTTGATACAACTACTCCAATTAAAAAGCAAATGTCCACTTTAGAACCTTATTAGGAGCTTTTCCCCGCCTAGGCCTTACCATGCTTTATATACTGAAAATCGTGATGTAATAAACAGTTCACACCGAGAATAGCTGTTATGTGTCTTTCTTGCGCTTGGTGTGGGCTCCGGACGTCTGAAGTGTAAAGGTAACTCTGGTCGACAGACAAATAAGGTAATCCCAGGTAGAGGACTCAGCGGGAGTCACTCTTAGGTATCTGCCGGGAAATAGGGGCAGATTTTGGTAAGAGGAGGAGGCGGACACTCTCGGCGCCACATGACGCCTGGCGCGGATGCGGCTGCCGGGCGGAAGGAGTCCCCGCCCAGCCACCTGAGGATGCTGTGGGATCGGGCTCGAGGTGACTGTACCGTGACACAGAGGATGTTGAAGCCTCTGTTGGAACTGGTACAGCGACACGGAAGAACAACTTATTGATGGGGACACCCATTTCAACTAATTGTACGGAAGAAGTGGAGGAATTACGTTTTGAAGACACCGGCGCAGTTTGCAAAGCTATTTGAGTTTTTGGGGGCCGCACCTACTGCTGTGCGCTTGATCTTGCCCAAGGGTGGACCCGCTCCCACAGCACCCGAAGGAACGTGGACGGAATCGCTGGCGACAGGGCATCCCACCTGGGCCGGAACAAGAGGGGGGCCACAGTCTCTTATTGTTGATTTTGTTTCCAATGATATGTTTAAAAGTAAACAGAGTATTCTGTGTTAGTGATTTATCCAGACTAGATGGAGATGTGGGGGCCAAGCACAGACATACTCCTGTCCACTTGGTTGGGCGGGAGGATCCATTATTCGCTCCCCCTGTTACAGAAGGTGGAATAGGTGGAGCTGGGGGATGCCTATCCTGGAGTGTGAGTGGGTCACTGTCAGAACACCGGGTGTGAACTCTGATTGCGGAGACTGCAACTCTGCTCACCTCTCGACCGGGAAGCCTGGAGTCTAAGGACCAACCTGGTATTCACTAGAGCCTCTGATGGTGAGGATAGGCTGGGCTGCAGGAAGGCCCCAGGTCAGGCAACCTAGGAGTGGGTTTTGCAGAATTCCGGGTAGGAGACAGACCAGAGCTGATCTGGGAGTGTGAGGCAGGCTGAAGTTGTGGGCTGGCAGATCTGGATCAAAGTCGAGAAACAAGCAGAGGTCGTGGGCAGGCAGAACAGGATCGTGGTCACAAAACAAAGCCGAAGTCGTCAGGAAAGCAGGATCGTAGTCAGAAGCAAGCCGGGTCGGTACACAGGAAGGAATCACAGGAACTCAGGAGCATGCAGGAAAAAGACCAACGGGCAATTGAGGACAGGCTTGTCTGTTTTTATAGGCCCCTGCATATGCTCAGTAGAGAGGACTCACAGGCAGCCTCTGCTGGTCAACAGGAGGAACAGTCCTGGTTCTCCGACATAAGCGAACAATCGGGACAGAGCGTCAGGCTTGGTGTTACGGCTGCCTGGCCGATAGGTAACGTGAAAATTAAAGCGGGAGAAAAACAGGGACCAACGCACCTGACGAGGTTTTAATTGTTTGGCAGAACTTAGATATTCCAAGTTTCTGTGATCAGTCAGGATCAGAATAGGATGAACTGCTCCCTCTAACAGGTACCGCCATTCCTCAAGAGCCAATTTAATGGCTAGAAGTTCTTGGTCTCCTACGTTATACAGGCGTTCAGTAGCTGACAATTTGCGAGAAAACAGGGCGACCGGATGCAGAACGGCCTTCTCCCCTGAACGTTGCGATAGGACGGCCCCCACAGCAATGGATGAGGCATCAACCTCCAAGATAAATGGTAAGGTAGAGTCCGGGTGCGTGAGAACAGGGGCAGAAGTGAAGCATTCCTTTAAGGTCTTAAAGGCTTGCTGAGCAGATTCAGTTCATTCAAAGGTCTTGTCTTTCTTTGTTAGATCCGTGATAGGCCAGACTATGGCAGAGAAGTTACGGATAAACCGGTGATAAAAATTGGCGAATCCAATGAATCTCTGGACCTCCTTTCGGGAGGTAGGTGCTGGCCACTCAAGTACAGCCGAAACTTTACTAGGGTCCATAGAGAACCCCTGATCCGAGATGAGGACCCTCAGAAAAGAGATGGATGCTTTTCACACTTCTCTAACTTGGCAAAGAGTTGATGTGCCCGAAGTCGTGAGAGTACTGTTCGCACATGTTCCTGATGTTCGGTCAGGTTTTCAGAAAAGACGAGAATGTCATCCAAGTACACAATGACAAAAATATCAAGTAAGTCCCTAAAAATGTCATTGACCAAGTGTTGGAAGGTTGCCGGGGCATTGCACAAACCGAAAGGCATGACAAGATATTCAAAGTGTCCGTAACAAGTTCGAAATGCCGTTTTCCACTCATCCCCTTCTCTTATCCGGATGAGGTTGTATGCCCCCCTAAGGTCAAGCTTGGTAAAAATCTGTCCAGTTTTAAGGCGCTGAAAGAGGTCTGAAATCCAGGGTAGAGGGTAGCGATTCTTGACAGTGACCTTGTTCAGTTCCCTGTAGTCAATACAGGGCCGTAAGGAACCATCTTTCTTGCCTACAAAGAAAATACCAGCACCTGTGGGGGAAGTGGAAGGCCGAATAAAACCCTTCTTCAAATTTTCATCCAGATACTGACGAAGGGTTAACAACTCCGGATCAAATAGCGGGTAAATCCTGCCAAAAGGGATGGATGCCCCAGGCAAAAGTTCAATTGGGCAATCATAAGACCAATGGGGAGGAAGAGTGTCAGCTCCCTTTTTGTCAAAGACATCCCTAAAGTCCATATAGGCTTCAGGTAAGCTTTGAATATCATGTTCCTTGGCAGAATCAGTCAGAGCTAGTTGGTGCCTGGTAGTAGAATTGGAAAAGCAGGCATAAAGACAATAAGGAGACTCGAAGAGCACTGTACCCGTGGACCAATTTATTGAAGGGTTATGTGCCAATAACCATGGTAAACCCAAAATCACAGGAAAAACAGGGGATGGTATGAGATCAAAACTTAGCCATTCAAAATGATCAGGATTAATACATGCTGATAAGGACAAAGTTTGTAAAGTAATAGGACCGGTCTTGAGCAGGGAACCATCAGCCAAGGAAATGGTAAGTGGAAAGGGGCGTTGTCTGGAAGGAATGTCATGGGTCCTGGCAAATTCTAGGTCCATAAAGCAGCTGCAGGCTCCAGAGTCGATAATGGCTGCCACCTCAATTTTTCTTCCAGGCAACTGGAGACAGAGCAAAACAGAAACATGATTAGCACCAGAAAGCAGAAGGGAGCCCGAATAATGTCTAGTAGGTAACCTCCTACCCGGAGGACGGACTGGGCATCTGTAGAGGAGGTGGCCGTCAGTAAAGGCACAGATTGTGCTGGCATCTGCGAAGGCGTTCCTCATATGTCAATGAGGAGCGAGAAACCCCGAGTTGCAACGGCTCCGAACCACTGTTAACAGCTGGACAGGAGCTGGGAGCATCAGCACGAGGAGGATCCAAATGGAGCGACTGAGGATTACTTTTCTCAAGACGACGTTCTCTTAGTCTCCTATCAATCTTGATGGAGAGTTTGATCAATTCCTCCAGAGATGCGGGCAGATCGGAACGAGCCAGTTCATCTTTGACAGAATCGGCCAGACCTAAACGGAACTGATGACAGAGAGCAGGGTCATTCCAAAGAGTCTCAGTACTCCAGCAACGGAATTCTGCCACATACTCCTCGACAGGACGGCGTCCCTGGAGAAGGTTCCGAAGCACAGCCTCAGCTGAAGCTATACGCCCAGGGTCGTCATACATAGTGGCCATAGCATTAAAGAAGGACTCCAGAGAGGTAAGATAGGGTCTGATTGTTCAAGTAAGTGATGAGCCCAAATCTGAGGGTTCCCCAGAAGCAAGGAGATAACAGTCTTGACCCTGATGACCTCTGTGGGGTAAGTCCAGGGTTGGAGATCGAACAGCAACTGGCAACTATTTTTAAACGATCGAAAACGGTTGCGATCTCCAGAAAAACGTTCAGGCAAAGGTATGCGAGGTTCAAAGGTACTGGGTGCAGAGCTGGCATTGTCGGCAGCCACAGGCATAACAGAGGCTGATGGCGGGACAGGGTTAGTAGCAGCAGGAAGGCTGGCTTGCAGCGTATCCAGGCAGGACTCCATCTGTAAAAATCCACCATGTAGATTGAACACCGCCTGTGTCAGATCAGACATCTGCTGAACCAAAGCGTCAAAAGCCGGGTGATCTCCGCCAGAGCTCATTATGTGCCAGTTGGTACTGTCAGAACACCAGGTGTGAACCCTGATTGTGGAGACTGCAACTCTGCTCACCTCTCGACCGGGAAGCCTGGAGTCTAAGGACCAACCTGGTATTCACTAGAGCCTCTGATGGTGAGGATAGGCTGGGCTGCAGGAAGGCCCCAGGTCAGGCAACCTAGGAGTGGGTTTTGCAGAATTCCGGGTAGGAGACAGACCAGAGCTGATCTGGGAGTGTGAGGCAGGCTGAAGTCGTGGGCTGGCAGATCTGGATCAAAGTCGAGAAACAAGCAGAGGTCGTGGGCAGGCAGAACAGGATCATGGTCACAAAACAAACCCAAAGTCGTCAGGAAAGCAGGATCGTAGTCAGAAGCAAGCCGGGTCGGTACACAGGAAGGAATCACAGGAACTCAGGAGCATGCAGGAAGAAGACCAACTGGCAATTGAGGACAGGCCTGTCTGTTTTTATAGGTCCCTGCACATGCTCAGTAGAGAGGACTCACAGGCGGCCTCTGGTCAACAGGAGGAACAGTCCTGTTTCTCCGACATAAGTGAACAGGCGCCCTCTGCTGGACTACAGGGGCAACAGTCCTGGTTCTCCGACATAAGCGAACAGGCGCCCTCTGCTGGACTATAGAGGGAACAGTCCTGGTTCTCCGACATAATCGAACAGGCGCCCTCTGCTGGACTACAGAGGGAACAGTCCTGGTTCTCTGACAGTACCGTCTTGCTGTGTGTGTGGTCCCTCCCTGGGTGCCCAGATGGTCTGAAGAAGACTTAAAAGAATTACATCTTTTTTATTCCGGCTGCCTGGGGGTGGGGGATGTTGCTGCCTAGTTTATGTATCTACGGGGTGGGGAAGGGATAAATAAATAAACAGTTACTTAAAATTGCAATCGTTGATTGGATTTTGGCTCCTCCTCACTTGGCTTCCATTTTTCCTCAGTGGTCCAGGCATTGCCGGAGACTCCTCTGAGCGGTGCGGGACCAGACTTTCCCTATTTTAGGGTAGTTTATAGCATGGTCTTAATTAGCCCAAGCCTTCCTGGGCCTTCTCTGGAATTTAAAAACCCCTGAAACTTTGTCTTCTGTTCCTACATTGCCTTTATTTCATACTCTTTTCCCTTTTCTGCTTCACCTAAACTGCTTCCCTTTCCTAATCTGCACATCCCATCTTTGTCTGGTCGGGGGTCGGAGGGGGGGGGGGGCGCGATGGAGACAAGGGGGGGGGGGAGTACGAGGCCCACCGGGCACTGTGGTGAAGTTAGTGTCCCTAAACTGTAGAGGCCTCAACGTGTCGGAAAAACGGTCTGCTGTGATAATACAATTCTGTGAGGTACTCACCTGTAGGACTGGTATTATATGCATACAGCACGTCCTGCTCCAGATGTAGCAATTACATGTGGGTAATCCTCCGCCAGAGGGCGCTGTGCACTGCAGACATGTAGAAAATAGGCTCCTCCCGGCCCTTCATATACCGAGGGACCTCCCACAAATCCCCAGCATTGAAAAGCAGTGAGAAAAGGAAGCCGGGAGAAACCAACCACCCAACTGGTAATAATAACAATCACCATACAGGGGATCCAGAACAAAGTGAAACCAGGGCGGGTTGGAGCAGGACGTGCTGTATGCATATAATACCAATTCTACAGGTGAGTATCTCACAGAATTGTATTATTCTAAGCATACAGCACGTCCTGCTCCAGATGTAGTAATTACATGTGGGACATCCAATAGCAGTGTCCATAAAGTAGGGTGGGATCCCCAACAAAAAAGGCACAGCAGACAGTAAATGCGCTGTCACCTGCAACCCTGCTACCAAGCACGACATGAGCAAAGGCTCTAACGTCAAGTCCATAACAAAACCTTTGAAAAAGGTATGAACAGAACAAGCAGCCGTCTAGCAACCTGCTTAACATAAACCTGGTGCTGAAGGGCCAAAGGTACCCAAGCACAAATGGAACAGAACAGAAAGAGAGGGAAGTTCTTCCCCCTTAAAGGAATAGGCCTAACCAACTCCAATGCAACAGAAGCCTGGGTAAAACTCAGACTCTCCCCACGGGGAATAGAAACAGGGCTCCCACAAGAAAGGCGGGGATACCAACCCCTTCACTAACAGGGAGCAGCCAGAAGCCGAAACCCGTACCCAGGGCCAGGAAGGCAAAAGATCCATGTAAAAACAATCCAAAGGGCGCAGAGGCCCTGGAAGCAAACAAAAGCAGGCGCATACTTGTGGAGGCGCCCGTCGACCCCAAAGGGTATCAGTCCCCCAAAGGGACCAGAAACAACCAGGAAAGGTGCCACACCTGTCGAGGGAATGTGGACCCCTTACATCAATATTGCTAAGAATAAGACCCAAAGGCCGACCAAAGGATTTAACAAGGATGATAAAAACACCACCTTGGACAAAAAGGTCCGGCGGAAGGCGGAATACCACCACATCAGTGTGTGTGTGTATATATATATATATATATATATATATATATATATAGATATAGGTACATATAATGAATGAGGGCTAAGCAATCAGAGCCACCTTCTCAGGCACACGTCTGAATGAAGCAACAGCCCCCAGAGCCAGAGCCACAAAAAACAGCTCAGACAGCAACCAGAATCAGACCCAAGGGAAAAATCCGCAGGGCAGACAGAATGAAAATTGATCCCAACAGGAACCATAGCACCACTTGTGAGATGCCCTGAGCTATCCCCAAGCAAACTCCTGACAAGAAAGACTGAACCAGACTTCTACAGGAAGGCAGACAGGACAGAACCTGAACCTGGAAAGTACCTAGATGGGGAGCCAATCCCAACCTATGCTGGCACAGCTCGAGAACCCCAGGGACCGAGAACAGCCAACAGGGGAGAGACCAAGACTCATGCCAATCCATATGGGTACACTCTAACCCATAACGCACGGAGGAAGAGGAAGCCAAGGAGGCTTGCTCCTAGCCCCCCACATACCAAGTCACCCAGGAGATAAGCCCATCTCCAAGGGGTGAATAAATCAGCTGTCAAGCCCCAGACAAGAGTCTGTAGATTGGGACGACATAAGAAGGGCCCTGACAAGGGCAGAACCGCACTCCTGAGAGAGCGTACAGGTCAACTGACCTTAGCAGAAGCATCTGCGAACCACAGTTCACTAGGCCACCCAGAGGCCATCAAGCTTACGGGTCTCATAATCAGCATGACCGTGCGCAGAACACCCACAGCAGGGTGAATGAAGAGAAGACATATCAATAAAAAGTCTATACAGAATTTTACTAAGCCCCCATGACCAGAGTCAGAATATTCTGGGACAGTAAAAACAAGGGCAGAGCCCCTGTGATATAGGCGAGACCCCACGGAGCCACCCTAGATGGCTCTCAGAGGGACACCAGGATAGCACAACCTGCCACTGAAGGGCATCCATTGGAGCGAATACCTCTGAGGAGCAGGGGACGCAGACCCCCGCCCAGATCAGGATCAGGAACCTCCCAGGAGAATCATCCTGCTTCAGGCTCCAGACCAATAATAAAAACAGGCCATTGTCTTCCAACAGGCCAAGAGTCCCCAAATAGACAGGGCCTGAAGAGGAGAAGCCCAGTAGTATAGAGACAACTGAAGGCTCATTGTTTTAACGAAGCCAGTAGGTAAGATGGGCCCTCAAAGGGACCCTACCTAGGAACCACGGGGGGTTTTGAAAGAATTTTCCCCCCTGCCAACCTGCGAGACTTGGTACCCAAGGTGACCATTCACAGGAAGATGCAAGCAAGAAAGGGGTGCCCCCTGACAGGGACCTTGTATATAACCAGCTCAATAGGACCCACCGTACCAAGGGGGAATGAGCACAGACCTAGCTCCCGGGGAGCTGGAAATCCCAGCTAGGATCAATAACCTACGGTGCCGAAGAGCCCAAGGCTCTGTATATAAGGGACATCATCTGATACGCCACCAACAGACCCACCAGCTGCAACCCTGCCTGGTGAAGATAAGATGTTAGCAAAAAAAGGGGGCAGAGCCCCCGTAAATGGGACTCTGCTTGTTGCCAAGGAAGAAGGCTCAAGCCTGAGTCAAATCCAAGGAATGGAGATAGCGGATAAGGAACCATGAGGGATTGAGGTGACTGAGCACCCATCCAGTAACTCCCAGGGGACACCACCGGCCGGCTAGCCCCGCGGCCTGACGTAGAGAATGGGGAGTAAGGGAAGACGACCCAGTAGGCCCTAGTGCGGACGCCCATAGGCATGTCCGAGACAACACCCCCATGCACACCAAGGCGAGTAGCCTGGGAGCAGAAGAGAGACCAAAAAATAATGCCTCAATCCGCAGGATGATCCTGCAAAACTGACTAGCAAGGGGCTTGATGTCCAAGGACACCGGGAAAACAAACAAGACCCAGACTTCACAGGAGACCGGAAGCCCCCTTGCACAGGGCGCCTGTGTCCCACGACAGATATCATATGGGGACTACCTGCGATGGTAGAACTGCCAGACCTACAATAGGCCAGCATGGCCCCGACTGCCTCAACAATTGGAGGGAAGGGTGAGGGTTAATATAGAGGCCGAAGCCCCGTTCTGCTAAGGGCAACCTGTAAGTAAGCCCAACGCTGTAGGCCTAGTGCGGCCTGCACCAATTCCTGAGGGAAAAACAGGGGCTAGAAGCACCCTGACAACATTAGAGAGGGACCGCCCAGCAAATGCCATCCTGTGTCCAGGGGAACTACCTCCTGGAACCACCAGAAGGAGAAAATACCTTCCTAGATAGGAGTAAGATGCTGTAGCCGGCCCCACGCCCAAAAGGGCGAGGGTGTCCCTTCATGCTTGGGAAGTCTTGGCAGATTTGGACCTAGCCCTGCCAGAGGGCCCAGGGCGTTGCCTGCCCCCCCCCCCCCCCGGGGTGGAAATCCACACCAAACAGTTGGAAGCACACCTGAGGCTCGCGTTCGACACTAACGTAGGGAGGGGGTAGAGTGTCCCTGCCCCGAGGAGGCCTGGACGGCCTTCTGCATAGGGGAGCCTTACCCTTTATTCCAAAAAGATCCAAACGGGCCCCAAATAGACGCCGTCCTCTGAAGGGAAGGCCAGTGAGAGCCTTTTTCGTAGAATCGTCAGCACCCCACTGTCGCAGCCAGACCAGGCGGTGAATAGCTACCACGAGGGCAGAGGTTCTAGCACACATCTTAATGGTGTCATCCAGCGCTGAGAGGACAAGCCTCACAAACGCATCACAGTCTGAGAGCGCATCAAATACCCACCAGGGGAGGTCCTCAGGATGGTGGCCGCGGCACAGACCGGGCGCAGAGCCGTCCCTGCACAAGAAAAGGCGTGGGAAGCCAGTCTGTCAATGCGCCGGTACTCAGCATCCCGAAGGGTACGGTAATAAGGAGCCGTCATGAAGGGGGGGTTAGTAAGCCCTATAATCGACGCATCCACCACAAGAGGTGCTGACCAAAGGTTAACCACATCAGGAGGGAAAGGGTACTTCCAATCCCAGACCCCCGGGACCCCTTTGCAAGGCAATTCCCATTCTTGTGATATAAGATTCTGGAAATGCTCCTGTTCCAGGAATTCCAAGCACGGCGGCGCTGTGTGGAAACTCTCCTTCTTGGGCTTGGAAGCCTCTCCAGGAGGGGAGATCAAAAATCTTAATAAGTAGTTCATCTGTGTCACACAGGCCCCAGGAACCGGGCCCCGAATCATCACTGCTCCCGGGCATTCCATCCGAGGAGCCCGAATCGGAGAACAGCTCACCTTGCTCAGAAGGATCAAGGTCCTGCCAAGCAGCAGAGTCATCCGTATCATTGGGAACAGGAGAACCAGGAGGCGTCAGGGACCGCTTCTTTCCAGGGCCCAAATGATCCGCCACACTAGACAGCACCTGCTCAGCCCTAGGTAGCCTGCACGGCACTACTTGCTGGTCATCCCCGCTCGAGTGAGATTCATCCGGAGTGAGATTTAGGTCCGGGGAGACAGGTGTATTGAAGGGAGGTGCAGCCGCTGGCAAACCTGATAGCAGGGCCAGTGCCTGTTCAGCACACGGTCCGCAGACCCGTGCTCTGTCAGCATCATCATGGGGCTGACCACACACTGTACACAGCCGGTCATGTCTCCGAGGGACCCTGGACACATAATTCTGAGATGCCTCCATATGGTGATTATCTGAGCAGTATGCCCGCAGGGAATTACGCAATAGGCAACCCTGGATGCCCCAAGACCCGCTAGGAATGTGGGAGAATTTGTTAAGTGGACCCGCAATAATATATGTCAGGGCGGGAGAAGCCACCGAAGTCCAGGCGTTTGAAAGACATAATGGGACAAGAAGGGGGAGTCAGTGCCATGCGCAGCTCCAATAAAAAAATCATAGGAACAAACACCGCCCTGAAGGGCACTTACATGACCAAGGGAAGAGGCGGATATCGCAACCACGCACGCGCGCGAAGACTATCAAAATGGCGCCAAGCGAACCTCGAGGGGCGGGCCAGATCTGGCTGTGACGCGGGGCGCGTCATGCCAAGTCCCCGCCTCCCCCAAAGAGCGCGAAGCTCTAACCAGTTCTATAGTGACTGACAGAAGTGGAATACACACATACCTAATGTAATGAAGGAGATTGCTCTCACACTAGAGAAAGATGTTGCCGCTCGGGCTGCGCACTAAAGCAAGAAGGTTTCTGGAGCAAGGAGCGCGGCACCGACACCCGAAATCCAATAAAGATAAAAAGGCCTTAATGTGTCACATTACACTGGGACTGCCACACGTACCCCCCCCCCCCCTTTTCTTTTCCCCCGAGCTACGGGAGGAAGCGAGGGAGAAGCGGACCTGTACCCAGGGATAACCGATATGAGGGGCCAGGGCATCAATGCGGGAGGGGCATCCAATGGAGGCTCACCATCGGCCTAAACCGCCTACCCTATGGTGGGGGATTGCGGTGGAGCATGGCTCCGTTAAGCACACGAAGTGCTGCCTACCTTCACCCGACCAACGCAGCCCAGGCTGGGAGGCATATTCTTCACAAAAGGACGGGTGGAAATAGTCCCACAGGGCCACGGGCTGTAAAGCCCCGCTCGCCTGCGAGAGCGTGATATTTCATGGCTTCGCAGTTCAGCACTGCAGAGAAATCTGGGGATTTGTGGGAGGTCCCTCGGTATATGAAGGGCCGGGAGGAGCCTGTTTTCTACATGTCTGCAGTGGACAGCGCCCTCTGGCGGAGGATTACCCACATGTAATTACTACATTTGGAGCAGGACGTGCTGTATGCTTAGAATATCGGAGCTGAGCTTCATTTTAAGGGGAGCAGCTGCCTGAGGATGTCTCCCAGATATTACCCTCAGTCATTTCTAAGCTCCTCTCCTAACTCCAAATCTAAGGGGTGGCGATTTTATTATCCAGGTCTATCCCATTCCAACTTCTTGAATCTACTACTGACGGGGAAGGCAGATATATCATGGTCCAGGGCACGATATCAGGAGAGATGTACACATTGGTGTTCGTCTATGCCCCTAACAGCGGACTTCCTCCTAGAATTTCTCACTAAGTTGATGGACTTCCAGGAGAGGATCGTGCTTCTAGGGGGGCGATCCAAACATCACTCTGGAGCCTCTCAATGATTTTTCATCTGGCAAATTTTCCACCCCCTATAAGGGGATACAGAAATTTTTTTATAAACTACAGTTGGAGGATTTTCAATCCATCGGGAAGGGATTACTTACATTTCTCGTCCGTCCACTTAACATACGTGAGGTTGGACTACGTACTCCTCTCTCATAATTTGCTGCCCAGACCACAGTCTGGTTTGTGTATCCCTATCTAGCCATGGGAGAAGTGACCTGAATGAGACCCTATTAGAGGACAGAGAAGGCAGCCCTCTCCACAAAGAGGCAGGATACTCAGAGAGTTGACACTCTACAGGGAGCAATTGAACTCCCTACTGCTACAAGGGCCCTGAGGAAATAACAGTCAATACTTCATTATTAACAATATTGGATGGGCAGCAGCAGAAGTGGCACAAAATGACAGATATTGCTAGAATGTTTCAAGAATATTACCACTCACTCTATAATTTACATCCGCAGTTAGCTGGGGTTTCTCAGGGAGACCTGACCAGGAAAAAGCTGTATATAACAGCGTCGGGCATGTCCAGGCTGAGTGATGAGGCAGTCGCAAGAATTGAGGAATCAGTCTCAGAAGCAGAATTACAACAACCATCCCCAGGCCCATACTATAAAAAATTAGTGTCTATTCTAGGCAAGCATTTTCTTCATGCATTCAATGCCACAACAGAGAGGGGCAACTCAGGAATATTCCCATTAGAGGCATTAGAAGCTCATATCACAGTCATTCAAAAGATGGGTAAGGATCAACTGAGCTGTAAAAGCTATCACCCAATATCACTTCTGAATGTGGACCTCAAATTATTTACTAAGAACCGGCTAGCAGCGTATTTGCCGGACTTAGAGGCTGATACACTACTAATGCCAGGTATTGCCAAATGAGCATCTGTATAGCGGCACTTAGAGCGACCGCTAGTAGACACTGTAAGGGAGTATCAGGTACTGTAACAGAGCATCTCAGTCACTCTAGTAACCTGGCCGGCATTGATGAAAGTGATGTGTGTTGGGCGCTGTAACAACTGTATAGCGCTGCAGCGAGCGAGAGGAAGCTCCAGCTCAGTGCGCCCGACACTCTGCGCTCCACAACATATTTAATAAAACACTAGACACACCAGGTTTTCAGCGCTCTAAAGCTGGGCGCTGTAGTGATTAAAGTCTGTTTTAGAACACATATCCACCAGTAACAAAGCGAAAACACATGGAATGTAACAATAACACTTTAGTGCCAGAACTGTAAATAAAATTCTGCATAAAAATATTAAAAGTCAAAAAAGTTCAGGACCCTAAACCTTATACAGCGATTGCGGATCTGTTATCCACGGACTCCAAAAAAACGCTCTCATAGACTGGGACTTAGCGTTTCAAGTGTTGAGACACATAGGGCTGCAGAATAGGGCACTCAGGTACATAGCCGAGCTATACTCCAGACCTCAGGCCCTACCTTTTCCAATTTCAGATGGCACTAGGGGTGTCCACTATCGCCCCTTATTTTTGCGTTGGTAGTACCTTTCTGAGGCACATAAGGGGGAATGGAGATGTCAAGGGAATTTGGGCAAGGGGTAGTAGAGCACAAGGTGGCTGCATATGAGGACGACCTTCTGTTTTTGATATCTAATCCAATAGTAGGACTCCCCGTTTTTATGAAGGAGTTTTAAAAGTTTGGGAAGCTCGCCAACTTTAAAATCTATTTTATTAAATCAGAAGCGCTTATTATGGCGTTCCCCGATGCAACAGTCTCTACCATCAAAGCCTCTTTTCCATTTAGATGGGCTTCCCCCCTGGTAACCTACCTGAGCATGAAAATCCCGATTACTATTGATGAGGTCTTCTGGCATAATTTTGTAACGATGCTGAATAAGATTAAATCAGATCTGTCAAACTGGAGGCGGGGGGAAAAAGTAATGGGTCAACGTGGAGGCCAGCTATACGGAGACCCCACTGAGGGAAGTCCCGTGGGTGTTCAAAAACTCAGGTAAACAGGTAGGTACTCACCCCCTTGATCAGTGAAACCCTCTGCATATGCGACATAGTTAGGCAGGGGGAGAAGGTTTCCCCTTGACCATCGCCACTGATTCCAGTGGTTCGCAACCCCGATTTACTATTTCACCAAAAAACCCAGGCTATGGGAGGTTGGGGGGAGCTGGGGATGGTCAGGGGGCGAGATCTGGTTCGGGGGGAAGATTGGTGTTCTATAGAGGAACTTCAGGTAGGAACAAGGGTTGAACCGAAGAGCTCGAATGGGTGAGACCTTACACACTTGGAAGCCTTATTTATTATGAGGCAAGACCCCCTGAAAGGGGTGATCTCACAGATATACCAGTTTCTAGATATGGAACGGGCCGATCGGGCCCTCCCGTTTGTTGGGAGTAGGAAAGAGATCTGGGTAGAGAGTTCCCCGGGGAAGAGTTGGGGAAAATATTAACCCTCGACAACAAATCATCCATCTCAGTCCAAATGCAAGAGACAAACTACAAATACCTATCCAATATCTATCTTGATACCCTTTATTGTACTGAAAACTAAATAAAGAGTTTAGAAAAAAATCTAATTTTAGTAAGTTGCTTCCTAAATTGTGGGATAGCAGACAGGTTCTATGCCCCAGAACTACATGGGAGCAGCCCTTTTCACAGAATTACCCTAAATCATAGTGAAATAATGTTTAATTTCTAGCCAGAAGTAAAAGCAATCAGATGGAATGACTCATCAATACTCAGAAAGCTCTTAAACCATTGTGTCAACTTTTGTTGCAATGCTCTGCATTAGTCGATGTCACACAATAAATCAGAGAAATATTCATCTCAGTAAAGGTATCAGAATGTCTGTTATGTTACACACACTTATCCATTGACTCAGCAGCTGCCGGAGTGGATGAATTTAACTATAGATAGTTATATTCATTCCCTCCTGCAAGTGCTGTTTCAATGTGATCCCTGATCCCTTTTCTGAGGTAAATATTTCTATCAGCTTTGTGTTTGCAAAATCTCAGGCTCCAGACAGTCTGCATTGTGTGTGGAGAAACAATCCCCTCGATTCAAAGAGCAAAAGTTAATTGATTTCGTATCGAGAATCGTAAGTTTGGGTGGGTGTTTGTCATTTTTTCCTTTTTTTTTGGCCATTTCGTATTCGCACGAACGTTCGCGCATAGACGTATATGAACATACGCTTTCCGGACGCCAATCGTATATTTTGCGTTAGTTCGTGTGTTTTTCCCGTCCAAATCGTATTTTTTAGGTCCGATCCTATTTTTTACGTGCTTCACATGGGCTTGCGACCAATTCAGAGAGGTGATTGCTAATTGTTTTGAAGCCCATTAAAGAGCTGCTTCCCGAAATGTTTGCCGGCAGCTATTTGGCCTTGGGAGTAGGATGGAGAGGAGCGAGTTTGTGGCACATCAAGGGCTTATGCTTTTTGGCATCGATTTGATCCGGATGTCTGAGAGCAGATTGCCCCTGCGTCGTCGCATGAACATCGATAGCATGAATGATGTTGAGCTGTTTGAGCTGACCAGGCTTAATCGCGCTTCCCTCCATAAATTATATAGTGAGCTGCGGCCATGGTTAGCCCGCACCACAAGGAAGGGGCATGCAATTTCAGGTATGACCAAGATGCTTGGCTGCCTGCAATTTTTGGCGAACGGCTCGTTCCAGAGGCTGGGTGCCCTCTCTGTGGGGATGTCCCAGCCTACGCTGAGCCGCGCACTCTCTAAATTTTTGGAAGGCATGGCTGCCATAACTCCAAAATATATTTTTTTCCCGGATGATATGGCAGCCAGAAACGCCATTAAGCTTGGTTTTTATAATGTGGCCGACATGCCCAACGTCATTGGTGCTGTTGACTGCACACATGTGGCACTCGTACCTAGGGCATCCGACGAATATATATATAGGTATATATTTTGGGTTTGGGTTATTATGGGGCCCAACGTGTAATGTAACCTATTTTCCTTGGCGGCAGCATATTTTTGTTGGTACTTTTGTGTACATGCTTTATTTAGGCTTCTCATTTGTTGTTTGAATTTGTGTGCAGACATGTATTTTTTCAAAAATTTTTTGGCCCTTATCACTTACCCTTTTTTTTTGTTTTTGCCTTAAGGAATCGAAAAATGGGACACTCCCTTAATGTCCAGGCCGTGGTGGGGCCGGACATGCGTTTCCTGAGTGTCCTTGCCGGCTACCCTGGATCGTCGCACGACTCCTATATCCTGAGACGATCTGGTTTGTTTAGGAGATTTGAGTCTGGGGAATTTTCGGGTGCATGGCTGCTTGGTAAGTGTGTCCTATTTTTGGTTACCGATATTTCCCAGGAATCTGTATTGTTTGCCTATTTTAGCTTTATAATTCTTGTCAGGAAAACGAACCAGCATTTTTTGGGGGGGGCTTTTGTGGATTGTATTTTGGTTTTCAACCAAACGCTTTGCTCCCTTTGTGCTTCTGTTTTTTTGATAACTTTGGTTAGGATGTCTGTAACTTCCATGTCCCAAAATATATTGGGTAGCAGATTGTCCCGAAGTATCTGCTATTTTTTGGCCCTTTTGTAGTATTGGTCTTGCAACGCCAAAGTGGACTTAAACTGCATACAGTGCATTCTTTATCTAAATGGTGTGGGCCCCTCAGCAGCATCCTAATTGTAACATTTGCGAAGCCATAATCAAAAACATATTTCTAAACAGCCTTGTCCGTGCAGATGTTTTTTAATTTTTGACTTTATTTAAGCTGCATTTTTAGTTATGTACTACATTTGGCCCAATAGTGTTTTTTCTAATGTACCCTGGGTGTCTTTTTTGGCCCTTTAGCTTACCTCATTTTGATATATGGCAAATTGTTTGTGTTTGTTGTCTTGCAATGTGTTAATTTTTGTTATTTAATTGTCTTGTTAAGGTGATTCCGGTTACCCACTTCTCCCCTGGCTCATGACGCCTGTGCTGCGGCCCCAGGATGCCTCTCAGGAAGCCTATAATCGTGCGCACCGCAAGACCAGGGCTGTTGTTGAGAGGGCATTTGGACTGTTGAAGACACGTTTTCGTTGTTTGGACCATACCAGGGGCGCCCTGCAATATGCTCCTGACAAAGTGATAGACATCATAATGGCATGTGCTGTTCTGCATAATTTTGCCATTCAAGAACGTGTCCCCCGTTATGTTGATGTTCTGCCCTCTACAGCCCGAGAAGATGATGGTGACAATTATGTTGGCCCACCCAGTGAGTCTGGCCAATCAGTGCGAGCAAATTTGATCTTGCAGCATTTTAGTTAAAGCCTTTTTTTTGTTTCCCATTCTGTGTGTGTGTATTTGTCTTTATTTTCAAATATTTGTTTGGCCGTAATGTGGCATTACCTTAAAGAAATACACAATTTCCCTTAATTGTTGCCTAATGTTTTTCCTGGTGTTTACTTAGATTGATCTTTGCATTTTTACACCTCTTAACCAAAAATGTATCTGCTTTAGCCCAAGGTGATGTTAAATGTGTTTCAACTCAAAACGCAACAAGTATAGTAAGTTTGAATTTTTTTTACTTTTTGCACTTTGATTGGTGGTGCATAACAAATAAAAATCCACATACAACTGTGGCTCAAAAAAAAATAAGGTATTAACATTAAATCTACCACATCTACACCTGGAAGAGAGTGGCACAACCAAACAAGGACACCCAGTCCAAAGGCCAGCCTAGTCCAGTCATTAATATTGCCTGTGCCAAGGGATATTAGGGCATGGCCATAATGTCACACAAACATGTCTGCAAACAGGAGGAGCACAAACCAAACAAATGTCAAAAGCCATAATTGGCACATGATAGTTGCCAACTAGACAGCACATAGACCTATGGCATTGGCTAGTGGCCTTAATCATTACTCTAAGGAGCTCTATGGGAGCAAATACAAAACACAACCTGCATGTGAAACACAAAATGGATTGTTTGAAACCTCAAAGGACAAGTAAATACAGTGGGGGGGAAGAGAAAAGATGTCCCACACATTCATGGATTAATAGGGTGGCTGCCCATAAAACCCAGGTGGAGGTCCGTGGGGATGGGACCTAACCTGGGCCATGGTTGCATTGTGAATTTGCAACTGCTCCATAATGTTTCTCTGCATATTGGTCATCTCAGCCATGGCTGACTGGATGCCATTACTTGCAGTGACCATGTTGCTGTTGAGGGTGCGAAACTCCGCGAGGATGCCCTGTAAGGTGGTAGTTAGGTTCACCATATCGGCATGCCTTTCCTCCCGCTCAGTTACGAGCTGTGCCTCAAAAGAGTCCCTCTCTTGGTTCCATAAATCAAGCAGGGCACTGTGCCTCCCCTGGGGAATTGTGCGGCGGCGTAATGGAGTCCGCCGCACAATTACCCTGGCTCTTGGGCGTGCCCTGCCGCGTTGTGTCGTCCCCTCAACAGCAACAGGCATGCTTGGCAAATCCTCAGCAGCAGAGTGAACACTGGGGACTGTTGTGTCAGTCTCCCCATGTGCATGCACAATGGATGCAGATTCACTCTGCTGCTGAGGATTGGCCAGAGAAACATTAGGGAGCAGTTGCAGATTGGGACCCAGGGGGAGGTCATCGGACGTGGCCAGCAGGGATACATCATCTTCCTCCATTTCCTGGATCTCTTCCATGAGTGTGTGGGTCTGTAGGGACATAGAAAAAAAAAGGTTAAGTTGGCGTCCCAAATTAGGATTACATCAGTTTAACACATGCTTAAGCACTTGTTAGTATTTTGGGTACTAAATAAACTTACCGGAAAACTCGGATCTGGGCTCCTATGCTGTACGGACCTGGTAGGCATAATCAAACTGGGGGGTGAGTTTACACTTGCTGAGGGGTCATGCTGGGCTGAAGAAGAGAAAACAAAACAAGGTAAACACACACATAAGCATTGTTTGGGTACGTACTAAAACAAGCCACTATTTCTAATATTAAGCAACTCTACAGCAATGGGTCCAATTGGTAAAATACACTCAATTTAACATATGTGCAATGGATCGAGTAAACTGCTAACTGACCTCAGTTTGAAGTCAGGAAGTGTACCCAGTCAGCATACAACTTGCAGAGCAACTATTTAGAGTTTGACTACCATTCTCTAGGTCAGGGGTACTCAACCACTTCTTGTAAAGGTCCATTTAAAGGTATCCGGTGAGAGGTGAAGGTCCGGGCATGGGGCTGTCGCAGGGGGTGTCTAGTTAGAAATCAGCACACTGGGGGAGGGGCTAGAGATTGCCAAGTGCAAACTAATAAAGGCTGCTTGCCCTTGCTGGGCTGGATGGGGCAGAGCTGAGGGGACAGGGATTGGATGGATAAAGCTGGGAGGACAGGAATGGATGGTGATGGGATGGATGGAGCAAATCTGTTAGGAATGGATGGGGCTGATGTGGGGGGGGGGCAGATGGTGGGACAGGGGCAGATGGGGCAGAGCTGGGGCAGCGGGACAGGATTGGACAAAGAGAATGATGCACCAAGTTAGTGTGTACCTTGCAATGCCACTTCCTGTGCAGTACTTCATATTGCAATGCTAGGTTTCATGGAGCCATGACATTGGCCAGGAGACCAACCACTACATCGCCGATCAAGGGGGCAGCTCTGAGCACGTCAACACAGAAGTAATTGAGTGCAGGGCTGTCTGGGCAGGGGTCTGGGAATCTGGTGGCAAGGTCCGCATTGGGACCCCGGCCCGCCAGTTGAGTCTCGCTGCTCTAGGTCAGATATGTTTGGGGGTGTTGAATTAAATTGTTACCTCAAACACAACTCACACAACAAATAGCCAACACATCCCTAATGATGTGTGTTTTGTGATTGAGTCAAAATATATCACTTTTCTTCATAAACTTCCTTCCTTCACACATAATTAGTGTTAATTGTTCTTTTACATAATGTCTGTGTTCCAAAATGCCTGACCAAAACAGGACACAAACAGGCACAGTAGTGCGAGGCCAAGCAAGCCACACCATAGGGCCATACCGTCATCTTGGTACTAGTGAACTTTAATTTTCTGGGCAAACAGGCAAACATGCAGATTAAGAGTACTCACCTTGTGTACGGGTCGGTGAGTCTGTGTCCCTTAGACCCGCATGGCCACCGACCGCGACAGGATGGAAAAGGCCCAGCACAATCTCCTCAGCAGGTGTAAACTCCAGTTTGGTTGGAAAGCCACCTCCAGTTTTCATGCTGAAATGAAAAAATAGTTTGGTACCCAGAAAAGGTGCATACAGTACATCCTAATCATTACATTTGGAGACATCATTTATTTACCTGTAATTATGCCTTTTAATTTCTTTTTGACGTACAGCATATTTGAGATCCGAAATTTTCTTCTGGATTTGTCCAACATCTTTCCTCTCTTCCCCCGCTGCATTTACTTGTCGTAGGATGGTTTCAAACAATTCCATCTTGCGCTGCTTAGTGGTGTGTTTTGATTTGCTCCCATAGAGCTCGTCATAGTATAATGTAAGGCCACTAGCCAATGCCATATTTTGGTCATGGGAGAATCTCCCACTCAAATGTCCGCGCCGCAATGTGCGGACAGATGGTTGGCTTGGGTGCTCCTCCATGTGTGCAGACACATGTGGTGACATTATGGCCTGGGGCTGGGTAGGGGAATGGAAGGATTGCTGGCTTCCCAATGACTGGACTGGACTGGCCAAGGGACTGGGTGTTCTTGCGTGGCTGGCCACCGAACTTCCAGGTGTAGATGTGGTCCGGGTGGCCATTCTTTGGCCTCTTGGGGGGCTCTGTTCCCGGCTGGTGCCAGGTCGGGGGCTATGTTCCCGGCTGGTGCCAGGTCGGGGGCTATGTTCCCGGCTGGTGCCAGGTCGGGGGCTATGTTCCCGGCTGGTGCCAGGTCGGGGGCTTCGGGCCCTGCTGCGCGGCCTGGATGGGCTTCGGGCCCTGCTGCGGGGCCTGGATGGTCTTCGGGCCCTGCTGCGCGGGCTGGATGGGCTTCGGGCCCTTCTGCGCGGGCTGGATGGGCTTCGGGCCCTTCTGCGCGGGCTGGATGGGCTTCGGGCCCTTCTGCGCGGCCTGGATGGGCTTCGGGCCCTGCTGTGGGGCCTGGATGGGCTTCGGGCCCTTCTGCACGGCCTGGATGGGCTTCGGGCCCTGCTGTGGGGCCTGGATGGGCTTCGGGCCCTGCTGTGGGGCCTGGATGGGCTTCGGGCCCTGCTGTGGGGCCTGGATGGTCTTCGGGCCCTGCTGTGCGGGCTGGATGGGCTTCGGGCCCTTCTGCGCGGCCTGGATGGGCTTCGGGCCCTGCTGTGGGGCCTGGATGGTCTTCGGGCCCTGCTGTGGGGCCTGGATGGGCTTCGGGCCCTGCTGCACGGGCTGGATGGGCTTCGGGCCCTTCTGCGCGGCCTGGATGGGCTTCGGGCCCTGCTGTGGGGCCTGGATGGGCTTCGGGCCCTGCTGTGGGGCCTGGATGGGCTTCGGGCCCTGCTGCGCGGGCTGGATGGGCTTCGGGCCCTTCTGCGGGGCCTGGATGGGCTTCTGGCCCTGCTGCGGGGCCTGGGTTGGCTAAGTGCCCGGCTTGAAAGCATGGGTGGTGTGGGCTCCCTTGGGCGGCCTCTTCTGGGGGCAGAGGTGGTGGTGGCTGCTGTGGCCTGTTTTTTAGCCGCAGGGGCACGTGCCTTTGGGGCCCTTTTTTGGGAAAGGGAGGGTCCAGTGTCCCTTGGTGGGGCCGAGGTAGTACTTGCCTTCTGGGCCCTTAGCTTCTTGGGTCGTTGCTGGGACCTGGTGGTTGGGCCCTCAGAGGTCTGCCTTGGCTGGGCGCGTTTAGCTGCTGCCTTTTTGGGTGCCATTTTCTCAAAAAGCTCAAAGAGAATGAGCTTTGGGTGCAGGGACCTTTAAATCATGCGCCCAGCGTCTGACGCCTATGCGCACGACTACGCGCTCGTACGGACGTACGTTCGTGCGGAACCAGGAAACCGCTGGGGTTTCACTTATCTGCTGCCTTGAAGAAGCATAAAGATGGCGCCCACTATCTTCACCCGTCAACAGGAAGAGATCCTCATGCTGGTAAGTGCCTTGCTCTGCCTTTTAAGCTAATACTGACTGATGTACTAAATGTAAATGATGCGGTTGGAACTAGTTTTGGGGATCTTAATGTTTTAGAACAGGCTCCTCACACTTCATCCTCAAGGGCCGAGACAGGCCACGTTTTCACCTCTCTATGCTGATGTCCTAATTCGGGCAATTGCTCTGGCTTAGCAACAGTTAATTAACCTGTGGAGTAGCGTGGCTAGCTGTCAAACCTGGCCTGTCTCGGACCTTGATGCGGATGTTTGAGGACCACTGTTTGCCTAAGACATCAAAACACAACGGCAAGCCACACACGCGGGCAAAAAGACAGAAACCGGGCCTTCAGCGTGATTGACTAAAAAGCAATAAAACCTAAAAAACCAGTACACAGCCTATGACATTTCCAAATGGTCCATTTGAAGCCAATAACTTATTAGTCTTGCCTCCACTGGCCTGAAACTCTGCTCAAGAATTTAAGAGATGCGCGCAGCCATCTGTACTCAGAAGCATCACACTTACTGAGGAGAGGTGAGTGGGATAAGGTACAGGGGGGTGGGTTATAGCTGTGCTTTGTTCAGACACAGCAGAGCTGTGGTCATGGGAAGGTCATCAGTCCAAGAATGCCGAGCAGCACACACACTTACAGTTTGCATGAACTTCCTGTTTGCAGGCTGCCTGCAAAGAAGGCATTTTACATAAGCCGACATCTTGGAGGTTCAAACCATCATAACATGCCAGGCAGGTGGCCTGATTTGTAATGTTGGCTATCTGTATGTACATGGTGTGTGAAACATATAACATAAGACCAGACTCTGAATCAGAGTGAACGTCCGCTTTAAGGCACTCCCCAAAAATGGCTGGCACTCTAAATGTGTGTGTTAATGACATGACATTCGCTACTTGTGATGCAACACATATGGCTCTGTGTGTAAAAGTAAAAGCTCTGTGTCCATTATGTTTTTCAGATCATGCTTCAGCGCCGGTATGACTTCGCGCCCAATGTGTGCGAAAAAAGGGACATCGCCCGGGAGATCATCGCGGAAATACACCGTGTCACCAGCACCACCTTCACTCACACCCAGATAATGCAGCATTGGTCGGACCTGAAACGTCTGCACATGCCCCGGGTGCGGAGGTTTTTTGGGATCCATTTCCCAAGTAAGTACAAAGCAATTGCATGGTATATGTTCCAAATGTATAAGTTATGCCTTTATTTATAATAACTTTTCTTTGTTAGTGTTGGAAATGGATTTCAGAATTCGCCGCACCCGGAGGCGCACAGGCCGACCAGTGCTGCATGATTCTGCATCTGTGAGTGAAGGTGGTGGATCTCCCGGGCGACGGACCTACCCCTCCTCTGTGGCCTCCTCAGACCAGCCCCTGGACCTTACCACAGAGGAGGGGCCCAACCGCGTGGGCGTGGAGTCATACCCGGCCAGGCATGGGGAAGGCTCTGGTATGTCACTCTTCATGTATATGCACAAAGATATACATGCCAGGCCAAAAACTAAGTGCTCCTTTATTATGTATTTGTAGAAGCTTCGGGAGCGGGTGAGATAGTGGAGGAGGAGGCAGCAGAGATGCTGGAAGTTGATCCTGGCGAAGGTGAGTGATGTCAGCCAGACTGGGAGCCAGATATGTTGGGAATAGTGACTCTATACAACTACTAATCAAATGTCACATGTTTCTCCAGGGACTTCTTCACAGCATAGCCAGGACCAAGGGCATCCTGTTGGCCCCAACCAGCCATCTGTCGGCCACCAACAAAGTAAGTAGCCATGCCATTATTCATATTTATGTGTTTTTAGCTAATAACACACACATAACTAAAGGCGTAGCCAATGTATAGTTAACACTTTCATGTGGGCACTTCATTAGCTTAAAGCGGACCCTAACTCGTATTAAGAGCCTAGCTAATAATTATCCCACACACTGTACATACAGATTGCGAACATTCCAAAACAGGCTACCGGCATCTACTGCATGTTAGGAGCCTTTAAACATCCAAGATGGCGGCATATGGAATGCGCAATATTTACAGGCAGCATGGCATACAGATTTTAAAAAGTAAGGTGCTGCCATGCATTGTGGGACTGCTGACCTTTCCCTGAACCCAGCTATGCTCTGTATTACCAAAGCACAACTGTAACCTACTCCCCTGTACTTTATCCCACTCTCCTCTCCTCATTAAGTGTTATGCTTCTAAGTCCAGATGGCGGCGCAGTAATAAAAAATGCACCCAAATGTACTTTGATCTGGTGCAGAATCATTTGGGAATAGTTATTGATTTTCATTAAATAATGTTGAAGGTCCGGTTTAAGGAGTTTCAATACTTACCAGTGGGAAATGCATTTACTTTATCCCTTAGAAGAATGACATATGTCATGCATTTACATGTATTTGATTAACCCAAAATCTATTCCCAGCATACAAACCGGTCTGGTACTCCTATTTATGTTTATTTCTCTATTGGTTACAGGGATGATCCCAAAAACCTTGTCTGGGAAAAAAAAAAGAATCAAGGAGTTGGTGGCCGAGCTGCTGGCCATACAGGCGACGTTGGGGCCAACAGACGAAGAAGAGGAGGAGGATTAGTGCCCTTGGTCCTGGCTAATTTTGTAACATAGTTTTAAAGTATTTTTTAGTGTAAATATTTTTCTAGTTTTAAAAAAAAAAAAAAAAACAATTTTAACATTTTAAAATGTTTTTAAAAAAGGCAAAGCACCCCAAAAAAAAAAATTTTGAATAAATAAGATTTTAAGCCTTTATAAATGTGTCATTTCTAATATGCGCCCAAAAAGACATTTACACAAACACGAAAATACATGCTTAGAAACATATAGACATATGTACATTATGTGGTTTGGGTAAGTTTTAGAGTCGTCAACATGAAGAAGGATGCAAGCGCTAAGGGGTTTGGGTAAGTTTTAGGGTCGTCAACATGAAGAAGGATGCAAGCGCTAAGGGGTTTGGGTAAGTTTTAGGGTCCGAGAAATGAAGAAGGATGCAAGCGCTAAGGGGTTTGGGTAAGTTTTAGGGTCCGAGAAATGAAGAAGGATGCAAGCGCTAAGGGGTTTGGGTAAGTTTTAGGGTCCGAGAAATGAAGAAGGATGCAAGCGCTAAGGGGTTTGGGTAAGTTTTAGGGTCGTCAACATGAAGAAGGATGCAAGCGCTAAGGGGTTTGGGTAAGTTTTAGGGTCCGAGAAATGAAGAAGGATGCAAGCGCTAAGGGGTTTGGGTAAGTTTTAGGGTCGTCAACATGAAGAAGGATGCAAGCGCTAAGGGGTTTGGGTAAGTTTTAGGGTCCGAGAAATGAAGAAGGATGCAAGCGCTAAGGGGTTTGGGTAAGTTTTAGGGTCCGAGAAAGGAAGAAGGATGCAAGCACTAAGGGGTTTGGGTAAGTTTTAGAGTCGTCCAAATGAAGAAGGATGCAAGCGCTAAGGGGTTTGGGTAAGTTTTAGGGTCGTCCAAATGAAGAAGGATGCAAGCGCTAAGGGGTTTGGGTAAGTTTTAGGGTCCGAGAAATGAAGAAGGATGCAAGCGCTAAGGGGTTTGGGTAAGTTTTAGGGTCGTCAACATGAAGAAGGATGCAAGCGCTAAGGGGTTTGGGTAAGTTTTAGGGTCCGAGAAATGAAGAAGGATGCAAGCGCTAAGGGGTTTGGGTAAGTTTTAGGGTCCGAGAAAGGAAGAAGGATGCAAGAGCTAAGGGGTTTGGGTAAGTTTTAGGGTCCGAGAAATGAAGAAGGATGCAAGCGCTAAGGGGTTTGGGTAAGTTTTAGGGTCCGAGAAAGGAAGAAGGATGCAAGCGCTAAGGGGTTTGGGTAAGTTTTAGGGTCCGAGAAAGGAAGAAGGATGCAAGCGCTAAGGGGTTTGGGTAAGTTTTAGGGTCCGAGAAATGAAGAAGGATGCAAGCGCTAAGGGGTTTGGGTAAGTTTTAGGGTCCGAGAAAGGAAGAAGGATGCAAGCGCTAAGGGGTTTGGGTAAGTTTTAGGGTCCGAGAAATGAAGAAGGATGCAAGCGCTAAGGGGTTTGGGTAAGTTTTAGGGTCCGAGAAATGAAGAAGGATGCAAGCGCTAAGGGGTTTGGGTAAGTTTTAGGGTCGTCAACATGAAGAAGGATGCAAGCGCTAAGGGGTTTGGGTAAGTTTTAGAGTCGTCCAAATGAAGAAGGATGCAAGCGCTAAGGGGTTTGGGTAAGTTTTAGGGTCCGAGAAATGAAGAAGGATGCAAGCGCTAAGGGGTTTGGGTAAGTTTTAGGGTCGTCAACATGAAGAAGGATGCAAGCGCTAAGGGGTTTGGGTAAGTTTTAGGGTCCGAGAAATGAAGAAGGATGCAAGCGCTAAGGGGTTTGGGTAAGTTTTAGGGTCCGAGAAAGGAAGAAGGATGCAAGCGCTAAGGGGTTTGGGTAAGTTTTAGGGTCCGAGAAATGAAGAAGGATGCAAGCGCTAAGGGGTTTGGGTAAGTTTTAGGGTCGTCAACATGAAGAAGGATGCAAGCGCTAAGGGGTTTGGGTAAGTTTTAGAGTCGTCCAAATGAAGAAGGATGCAAGCGCTAAGGGGTTTGGGTAAGTTTTAGGGTCCGAGAAATGAAGAAGGATGCAAGCGCTAAGGGGTTTGGGTAAGTTTTATGGTTCCTAAAGGTAAGTGTTAGCCTGGCGCGAGGCAGTAGTGGTGAGATTGGTAGTGTCAGATAGGGCCCACATTGGTTTGTGGAGTGTAGCTTGGATCGCGCATGCGCAAGACCCTAGATACATACGAACGAACGAATATAAGAGGCCAAAAACCATTGAAAACCAGAGGCAAACGCAAGTAATTGGAAGAGGTGGACGATGGAAGCGGACGAAAAAACAGGCTGCCGCCGCAACAAGTGATCACATCAACCTGTTTTTTACGATTGACAACTGACTGAGGCAAGTTCGGGAGATAACATACGAACGGACGTACATTTTAGGATAGAAACGTATTTGCTTATAGAATCACTCGCAAGTTCATACGAACGCACGAGCGGATGTGAAAAATAGGATGATCGGCACCAAAATCCAAGCTGTTACATGTTTCTTTGAATCGACCCTAATATCACTCAGGCAAACTGCATTCATGATGATCTTCAATGCTGCCAAATAAAAAAGGAATTTTATCTTCTAACTTTGATGCCTTGATGCAATTAAAAATGTTATGCCATTTACGCTTGGTATAGCAATAGAAATAGCAAAAAACAATCCAATAATCCTTTTAAGATTGACACTAGATTTTTTCCTTTTTTTTACAAATGTGTTTGCTTGATAAGCACACATAATTGCACATTTTACAGTAGAAACGTAAGTCCGTTGACACTTTTTCACAAATGTGTGTTACCAAAATTTCAGTTAACTCCACTAATCGTGCTACTATTCTGTAATCGCTTACTGAATTGCTCTTTTGGTCAATTTTCCATGCATGTGATCTGATTATTTGAAGAAAAGTTTATTGCATCAAGGTCTCTGTGTGCAAACAAATTTAATCTCTAACTGTTTGGACTGATCTTAAGTAAGCTCCCAGCTCAACTGCAGGGTGTCTGTGTGCTAGCAAAGGCTCCCTCACATCCCCCCATTCATGCTTATGTGTAATCAGGGTTTCCAGATGTGATCAAAGATGGGTGCTCCCATGTAATTCTAGGAGCACAGCTATTCCACAACATCTGCTTTGGTTTAAACCCTCTCAAACAGCATATGCCACTGATCATCAAACAGGGAGCAAATTGCAAAACTTTATTCTCTTGACTGGAGGTCCACTTTAAGTTTGACTACATCTTAATCAGAGATTTCTCCAAACTTGCTCAGAATGATTCTTAAAGTGTGCTTATAATAAACAGCTTCCTGTTGTTCTTAGCTTTTTCCTCAATTTCTTAACTGCCAATTCAATTTTTTTTACCTAGCTCAAGCCCTATTCCATTTACATTCTTATTTTCTCTAATGCAATTTTGTGTCCTAACTGCAAATATGAATTAATAAGTTGTTAGTTACTAACAATTTGAGCACTACTGAGTGACCAAAGGGATGTAATCATTTTACTTTTAACTAGCTACTGTACCAACTGACATTATGCCTAGATGACGCAATAGGCCCATTACCACACTGCTTTTACTGCTGTGCAAGGCTCTGCGTTGTAGTAAGTAATAAATGATTTGGCTCAGAAACTATGATCTTTCAAGAATCAATCTCATGATCAAGCTTGATTTGTGTAGGGATGATATCAAGTGAAAAAGTGATTTACAAACAGTATGAAACTGCTGGTTATCTGAGCCCTCTACTGGGTGAAGCATCATACCTAGTACAAAAGATAATAATTTGAAGAGGACCGCCTAAAATGTGCCCTTTAACCTAATGTTATTATGATGAGAGCCAACGACCTGGCCCCTGAACTATCGCCCTGCAATGCATGTATATTTGCAATGATTTTTGTTTGTTTTTGTTTTGTTTTTGTTTTCTTTACTGAGAGGAGTAAAATGTTTAGAATAAAATCAATATTTAGCATACCTTTAGCAATAGCTCAGTATAAAAAATATTTACACCAAATGTGAGAAATGAGAACTACCAGGTACCGTTTCAAGCAAAATGGTAATTAGGATCAGACATTCACGCTAAAATTAAATAAACACATATTAATGCATAACCTTTATACGAGTAGTTTTGTGCCCAAGTTTCCATTTACAAAGTGAATTGTGTCACTTAAAGAATATGATGGTATGTTTAGACTTACATTAAAGTGTCCAATTGAAGATGAGACCAAAGAAACATTAGTACTGTAAAAAAAAAAGTCTGTTTTTAAAATAATTAGAAAAACATTTGTAGCAAGAGTCCCCTGTCAATATAATTGTTACTAGACCTTTTACCAGACTGTCAGTGGTCTTCTAAAGCTCCACTTGCTGAAACCAATGACTCCCACTGCTCATTGCACTTTTTGTATTAAATCTGGTGATGGTGTCTATTCAAGTTTTCGCAGAGACCAGCATTTGATGATAGGCCACCAAAACTTTACATGTGTAGTGGCTTTAATGGGAAATAGGCAGCTGTAGGTCAAGCTGGGGGTATTTAGTCAGAGATCAGAAAGCAGCTGATCAGTGACTTTAATTTGGTCTCTTGATCAACACAATATCATGGTATGGTAACTAAGGGGTTAATCCGGCACCAATCTAGGTAAAAAATAAAAGGGAAGTATGTGTTTCACTCCAAAGACAACATAGGTCACTTTTTACACATGATGCTGAATTGATCACTAAAGGCCTCATTTACATAATTATCACTAATTGAAGACTCGCTGAGTTATGTATGTATAGATACATAGATACATACAGAATATATGACAATCTCTTGACAAAGTATCACAAAAACATAGTGCTGTGAAAAGCTGGTAATTTCGTTGCACACATCTCAAGCATGTCTAAGAATAGTTAAGGATAGATACATATGTATAGCATGGTGAGAAATGTTTCCTCTTATATTCATTCTGAATGGTTTATATTCTGTAAAATTTCACTGCACAATTTCCGTTTAAGTGCCAGCTAGGTAGAATCTGCGTGGCTGCCAGTCCATCCATAAAGTGCCAGCTATGTAGATTCTACCTAGCTGGCATTTACCCCCAGTTGCAGCCCAAAAAATTTAAAAAAAATAGCTCACCTCCATCCTGGATCAAGCACCGGAGGTCTCTTCTTTCTCAGGGCGATTCCAATCCTCCTCCCAGGGTCTTTAGTGGGGCAGAGAACACCCATTGCCTGCCATCCATGGATGGCAGCTCCTGGCATCCTACCAGGCACCGCAGGGAGGGGCGTTTTATACTGAGATTGAGATGTCATCTCATGCTGCTTGTATTAAAGGCCACTTCTGGCATGTGGGGTAGAGGACTCCAATCCCCTGCCCAGCACACATCGTCCACTGATCACTTCCGGCTGTCAGGCACATAGCAATCAGCATTTGAAAGAGGTAAGTAAAGAAAAAATAAATACCTGACTTTTTCGCTGTGTGTGTTTTTTTACTTTTAACTCTTTGCAAACAGGTAAGGGGTCCTTGAGACTCCTATACTAGTTCACAGGGCTTAAGGGGCTGGAAAGGCACCTGCCAGCAAGCAGGTGACTTGCCATTACCCTTGCCCAATTACCTGCATTCCCAAAGCCCAGGGGGTGCAGAAGAGTCTGCAGCATGAGGGCTATGCAGGTTGTTAGCCTTTAGGGCTGGGGGGCGGCCACTCAGCTGCCACGCCCTGGTCTTAAACCTTGATAGTACGGATAGTAGTTGTATTCGATTTGAAAATGTCATAAACACTCTTATCAGTTTTGGATTTTTTTCTGGGCAGGCATGGGTGTCTAGCGATACATATGTGGTACCATTGTAATAGTGAGAAATTTTACATGCAATACTTTTTGTAAAGAGATTTTTTTTTCACATATTTCACACAATAACAATATTGTGACAGCAGTGAAAAAATTACAAACAATACATTTCTTGTTAAAACCCAAATGCTGCTTCTGATGCTACAATATATAATTTTGCTGAAAAGCCCAGGACATTTCTGCAAAAATCACAGTTAAACATACATAGCACAAAATGTTCTAGCAACAGAGGGTGACATCATCACAGCATCTCTTGGTGGGCAGGCAGGTAATGGGTTAAGGCAGCTATATTGTATGTCTGAATTATTTTCTAGTCCTTTCCTAGTCCTTTTCACTTCCTTTTCTGAAATGGCATGTTTCACTACCCCCCCCCCTTCCTCTTATATGGCTGGGAAAGTGGTGTCACTATGCTACTCGCCCGCCAATAAGAGGACTTACGTTAAGCCAGGCAAGTATATTTAGGGAAGTTACCATATATTTAAATTAAAATAAGTTACCTCTTTAAAACAAAGTTGATCTTCAGCCTGTTGTTCTGGACATAAAACTGTGCTTCTAATATTGCATCCTACGATGAGACATGGTAATTCTCATAAAATAATTATCATGCATGATAGTCAAAATATTACATTATACAAATAATAATTAGAAATGCGCCAAAGACAAATACACCCTTCGGCTATATTTTCTTCTGTACACCTTTAAGGATACATTTTCAAGAATAGGTTAAACGAGAGGAAGACAAGATATAGCTAATAATGTTATCAACTTTCAACCTTACTGTACTGCAACTGTTTACATAAAATGTACAGCTGTAAGAAGCATTAATTGTAGCCCTAACAACACTACACTATAGCCAGAAGCTGATTGCTTCACGTGGCCTGCCAACTCTGAGGGGGAACTTGATTTGTTGCCTCTTGGAGTTTGTAAGCTTGGGTTTATAATATGGTTGCTTATTGTTTACATTAGCATGTTTGCCTTACAAGCGCTTAGGATTTGAAAGGGCTGGTTAATGAAAAGTGCAAAATCCAAATGTATGGCAAAAATGTAACTCATTCAGGTTTTTTGCCCAGGACAGCCACAGATACAGACACTTAATTATTTTGCCCAAGAAAGATGTAGATGCTGATGATTTTGACAGGACAGATGCAGACAGTGAATTATTTTGCACAGAACACATGTAGACGCTAATTTGTTTTGCCTAGTAGAGATGCACAATTATTTTGCCCAGGACAGATGCAGCTGCAGAATTATTTTGACCAGGCCAACCCCACATATCTTACCTACCTGGCAAAAGCAAGCAAAACTCCCTGCAGTAGCTGTAGCACCCTTTGCTGTGTCAATAGGTTGGGTGGGTTAGGTGAAAAATGGTTGCACAGAGGCACTGAACAGTTGCAAACACTAGTCTTTTCTTCGCCAGAATGTTACAAAGATCTGCAGCAGCCATTTTTAAAAGCACCACATCTGGGAGGGATGGCTAGAGGTGGTGCCTTCCTTGCACCTGTCAGAGGGACACATAAAAAGACTTGGAGGGTCACATCTGGCCCCCTGACCTTAAGTTTGATACATGTGATCTAGTGTAAATATAGAACTAGTGATTTAATTTGAGAAAAAGGAGGGGAATTTCTTTAACGACCATAAAAGACTGCAACCCAGACAGCCATTCTATTCCAAGATGGGACATGGAGGTGTTCCTGGTCCAAGGAAATAAAGAGACGAGTAGCCACCGGAGGTACAGTAAAGGAAAAGGTGGACTAGGTGGAAGAGCAGCTTGCTGAGGGAACAGAAAGCCAATGTTGGAGGTTTAGAGTTGGGATCCCTACCAAGATTAGGGAAGGGATTCCAAAGGCAAGGTGCAGAAAGTAATTCACTTGCATTGAACATCCAGGTAATTGTATGTCTGAACCTCCCCTCTCACAAACACATCTTAAAGTGGACCAACACACAGGATTTTGACTATCCTGGGTTTTGGTCCACTTTGGTGGGGCACCCCGCTGTGTGAAACCCCCCAGAAAGCCCCGAAAACTCACCTCACCCCGCTCCCACGTGACCGCTGCATCCAAGGCCCACCGACGGACAAGCGGGAGGCAGCGACGGACAAGCAGAGCGCGTCCGCCGCTGCCTCCCGCGCGTCCCTCTTACAGGGAGGGCACCCGCGCCGGCCATTCACAAATGGTAGAGGGACGCGGTGGACGCGCATGCGCCGCTGGAACGGGGAGAAGGTAGGATTGTCGGCTTCCTGGGGGGTTTCACCCCGCGGGACATCCCGATTTCGGATGCCCCGCGGGGATGGATCTGGGTCCCAGGTGTTGGTCCACTTTAACAATAGAAAGTTAGACATCTAGCTTGTTCAGGGGGGTGGCAAATTCATATGGGCTCATCCAATCCTATTGCATCTCCCTGTGGCACTCACCGGCTTACAACTCTCTGCCACAGCTGCCTCTTAAAATTTGCATTTAGATGCTTGATTCATTTTCACAAAAGCATGGAAATACAGGAAAAGAAGGGAAACAGTGCAGCATCCTAAGGGGTTGACATGTGCTTTGGGGGTTGTTGAACACTTTCAGGACTATAAACTCTCTTGCTGGGAACAATTGCAGGACTATAAACTCGCTCTTAAAAATTGGTCTATTGAAACTTTATTGAAGCACAAACAATACATACAAATCAACTATACAGCAGTAACTTCTTACAGTTGTTTGAAATAGCAATAGCTGTACAGTGCAAAACGTTCTCAGGCATCTACAGCATGTTCCTATCCCCTTGCTGGTAACTTTAATTTATGATTACAGGGTGTCCTAACTTATATTAACTATGGGTTTTATAAACCCCCAAAATATCTATTCATTGCAAATATCTATTCATATACACCTGAGGATCCCTCCAGATGCTTAGTGTTAAAACCGGTCTGCTAAATAACTGTATTGAGGAGTAGAAGGAGGATCCAAGGGTGACAGAATTCCTTGGGTGCTCATTGCATCCACATGAAGGTCCCACCTTAGGGTAAATGTCACCCTATACAAGATTTCATGATGGTAACCCTTCACACAAATACACATTTAAAGCGGACCTAACCTAAACAGTGCTCATATGCATCCCTCCCCAGGGAAATTTAGATTAGCACATAAAAATTCATTTACCTTTTTCTAACTTCTGCTTTAGTAAAATTTAGAAACAAAATGGCAACTCATGCATTTGCAGGTCACCTTGAAACAGGAAGTGCTGCTGGAATTCCTGTTACTGTGCATTGTCTGTTATGTCAGTTGAATCCAGACAGCAGCTTGGTGAGATGCTGGGAGAGGACGCTTCAAAACGGCTGCTACCTTACTTTTTCAACTGTGCCAGGCTGTTGGTCCAACAGACAATAAAAACACAAAAAGAGGGCCAGGGAATGAAAAAGAGGGGCAAAATAAAGCAGGAATGCAGAAAATGTAAGAGAAAAGGAGAAAAAAAATGTGTCACTCTTGCCCTCCCTCCTCATCTCTAGTTTAAATAACTCTCCACCCCCTCTAGTATCCTCTTACCCAGCACAGCAGCCCCCCTTCCATTCAGGTGCAAATTATCTGTAGAATACAGTTTGTACCCCAATGTCAACTGGGGCCAGGGAAGCAGCGGTGGCCGGCGTGTCAGCTGAGGCCGGGGAAGCAGCGGCGGCCGGCGTGTCAGTGGCGGGGGAGCACTCCTGCACAGCGGCTCCAATCCGGGTGGCGGGGGTTCCAGTCCTACCACCCCCTGGCCGCGTAAATCACAAGCCCGGGAGAGGCCGGGGGGGGGGGGGGAACTGGCAGGAGGAGAGGCTTCAGCCCTTTTATCTGCTCCAATAACAGAGCCTTCACAAGGGGAGAAGGGGGGAACACTGGGCAGTCCCCCGGAACAACCAAGAGCCCCTACAAGCGGGGCCCTGCCGCCAATCAAACAGAGGCACTCCAGAGCTGGCCCCAGGTTGCACGGTCTTGGGATGCCCCCTGTGCGGACGGAGTCCACAACATGCGAGAACCGCACGTATCCCCGGAGAGACCTTGGAGGCCGATCACGGATGAATGGCACAGAGGAGAGCATCCTGAAGCTGACTTCTCCGAGGCTGTAAGTGGCCTGACAGCAGGTGCTTGTGCAGCCCAAACAGCCACACCCTCTCATGATGGATCGATCCCGCGGCTGGACACGGGGGTAGGTGCCCACTTTAATGACATGCACATGGGCCTGCGCCCTATGTCTCCCTCCTTGATCTCAGCACTGGCCGAAGTTGTCAGATCAAACATTTCCGATGCCATACAGGCGCTTCCCTCTCGCTCGGACTTTGATGGATAAGTTTCGCAGATGGAGAACACCCTCCGCAGAGAGCTCAGCGCGCTCCAAAACTCCATCACAGAAATATCTCACAGAGTCGACGTGGTTGAGCAGGACCAGTCCACGCTGGCCCAAAGAGTGGCAGCTCTTGATCAAACACAACAAGAGGAAAGACATCACTTTTCCGCCCTTTACCTCAATCTCGACGACATCGAAAATTGAGGCAGGCGCAACAACGTCAGACTTAGAGGTATCCCAGAATCGGTTGCCCAGGAAGATCTGGAACGCACAGCTAAAACCATTTTCAACAAAATTCTGGGGGCCCTCCCTCAAGTGACATCGTCATAGACAGAATCCATCGCACCCTGGGCCCGAGACCTGCAGATCCCCAGCGGCCCAGGGACGTGGTCTGCAGAATCCATCTCTACAAAATTAAGGAGAGCATCCTGAGGAGGGCATGGGAGTTGGGCCCAGCGAGATTCGAGGGCGGTTCAGTCACCATTCTTCCCGATCTGTCTCTCAGGACACTTCAAATGAGGCGCCTTCTGAAGCCCCTGCTGGGGGTTATCCAATGGGCCGGGGGTTTAGGTTTGGAATGGCTAATGACGGGTAATGTCACTGCTCCATTTAATATTTTAATGTTTCAGTGTTTTAGTCTTTGACTGCTCCGTGATTGGGGAGGAGGAGTGGGCGGGGGCACTTTCTTTCCCCTCCCTGAGGCAAGTGTTGCCTAGTATACGCCACCCTTGGGCACCCCATACGGGTTTCATTTTCAAACACCTTATAATAGTTTCAACGACAAGAGCGCTTATAGTTGCATATTCAAGTGCCTTTTCACAATTTCTCCCCCAAATACCTTTTAAGTATCATTGTTAATTTCATTGTCTAGTGCCTTCTTATAGTTTCATTTTCAAATGCCTTCTCATAGTTCTTAAAGTTTAGTGTATACATATACAGTATATTATACAGGGTCGCTAGTCCGTTTATAATGTGTCATAACATGCGTGTGCATCTCCTACGCCTTATCGCTCTCGACTTACACTCCCCTTACTTAGGTATCCCTGGTGGGACCCGACCCTGATATTTATAGGGTCTGCCCCAAACAGGGTAGTGAGGGTACCGTCCGGACGCACGCGTCACAGGTCTCCCTCAGATAGAGTTTGACGCGAGGGCACCTAACCCCGGTGCCCCGCTATATTGATCCCCCTCCCCCCCCTGATCCCCACTCGCTAGCTGGTGTGCCGCGGTTCTCTGGGGGTGTTTCTCCCTGGGCCCTGGTGACCCCAGCTGCGGTCACCCTCTTCTACCTCCCTTCCCTAGGCTTCACCTGTTTTCTGCTCTCTCTCTGACTATCTCTCTAATTCTCTATTTACTTTCCTCCCTTTTTTTCTTTTTTGCACTTCCCTTCCGAATTTATTTTACTTAACCCTTCAGCATCCGCCATCCCCTGCGGGGCCGGCTGCGCTCGGCAGGTACTCCCGGCGGCCTACCTACTTTTTGTGTTCTGGTTGCGTGGGTGGAATCTGATCCGGCCTCTCTCATTCGGTATGGCCAAGCTGACAATCTGCTCTCTGAACATCAAGGGTTTTAACATCTCAGAGAAGCGCTCAAAGGTGTTGTACGACCTTCACAAACAAAGGGTGAGCGTCCTTATGATCAAGGAGACCCACTTTCAGGAGGGTATGCCTGCGCTGCGGAGCAGGTACTTCTCTTCCTGGTTTCATAGCACCAACCCCTCGGGCAAATCACGGGGTGCATCTATAGCAATCCACAAGTCCATGCCCTTTACGGCTGTGGACCAACTAGCTGATCCCGAGGGGAGATTTATCTTTATGCAAAGAGAGGGGCTGCCAGCTCAGACCCAAGTGCCTACAAAATCAGCCGCTCAACAGAAGTACCAATCTATTAATCTTTTAATCATTCAAAATCTTTATTTAGTGATAGCCAAAACATACCTTAAAATCAATTTAAAAACATGTCTGCTCGGGCAGGAGTGTAACGGACTAATCTAAATATTTCATAGCGATATAGTAACTATTAGACAGTAGATCAGACCTATAACATATATAGATATGCCCTGGAGTCTCGCCTATGAGCTGTGCTGGTGATATGTGCAAGAAACATAAAGGTGTAAGAGTAATAGATGCTGATAGCTATGTACAGCGATAGAAAGCCATATAAGACGTATATAAGACGATAAGAGGTAACTAAGCGATTTGTCCATACAGGATAAGGGCACCTTTATAAATATAAACATAAACATACACCCCTCTGCTGCATATTATATATGCCACGCACAATAGAGTGACATCAAGCTCAATGCTGGCGAGGGATGGAGAAAAAGGGAAAAGGAGGGGGGGGGGGAGGGAAGGAAGGGGAAAGGAAAGAAGGGAAAAGGGGGAAGGGGGGTAAAAGGAAAGGGAAAGGAAAGAAAGGGGGGCCGGCAGGGGCATCCCAAAGCCCACCATATTACCGAGGTCTGTCTTTTTATTGTTTTTAAGAGGTTAACTCTTAGAGGGGCAGCAAATCACATCCCCAAAGTCCTGACGGCTGGTGCCCCCAAAGGAAAGAAGGGGGGGGTTGATTTTAAGGTATGTTTTGGCTATCACTAAATAAAGATTTTGAATGATTAAAAGATTAATAGATTGGTACTTCTGTTGAGCGGCTGATTTTGTAGGCACTTGGGTCTGAGCTGGCAGCCCCTCTCTTTGCATATTGATCATTGCCCGGTTTCCGGGTATTTAGGTCTACTTCAGCCAGCATCCAGTGTAGATACTTAGCGGGATACATTGCTGTGCAGGTAAACAATTTTTTCCTTGGGAGATTTATCTTTCTCAAGGTGATGATCCATCACAAAAAGTACACAATAGCAAACCTTTATCTGCCAAACCATGACCAGGTGACAGCGTTCCAACAGTATCTCAGGAAATTGGAGGAGTTTGCGGAGGGGATCCTGATCTTGGGAGGCGACCTGAACCTGGCGCTGAACTCTTCCTTGGACACCTCATCTGGAAGGTCATCGGTGCCTCTAGGGAAACTACAGTCCCTGCGGAAAACCCTACATAGCCTACAGCTGATGGATGTCTGGAGGCTGGAGCATGGACACACTAGGGACTACACATACTTCTCACCCGTGCATGGCTCATACAGCCGCATTGACTATATCTTATTGAGTCATCATGCCCTGCAGTGGCACCCTAAGACCAGCATTGGCCCTTTCCTGTGGTCCGACCATGCGACAGTCTTCCTGTCCTTCGACTTACCTGACACCGCACCAAAACAGTGGAGCTGGCGCCTGAACGACAACCTTCTTAGAAATGCAGTATGCCTAGACAGGATCAGGGAGGCGATAACAAACTTTGCCGCAGACCACGAGCATGATGATTGCTCTCCAACGATACGATGGGAGGCGCTGAAGTGCATGCTTCGGGGGATATTTATTCAGGAGGGTGCGAGGCTGAAATGAGAGCGGACAGCGCTGATCACCAAAACCTTGCAAACCATACATGATCTGGAGTCTAGACACAAGCAGGCCCCCTCTCCGGAGCTGCTCTCGGAGCTATCTCTCAACAGAAATAAGCTCCTGAAGCTATACGATCAGGCCTACCTTACATACAGAGACAGGCAACACACCTCAATGTATGAGCACGCAAACAAGTGCGGTAAGCTCTTGGCCAGATCTCTCCACTGTAGAACTGGGGCACCGTTCATACCAAGTATAAGGACGGGCGGAGGAGGGAGTGTCGTGGAGCCAGCTAAGATCCCAGGTCAAGGACCTCTATAGGGACCTGTACAATCTCCAGCCAAACCTGCCCCTGGCCACGGTTGAGCATCCAAGACTATGTGGCTGAGACTCCACTTCCGACGCTCACGGCTGAGTCCACGGCTGAATTGGAGGTCCCTTTCACGGAACTGGAGGTTCTGAAGGCCATCAAAGAGACCCCTTCTGGGAAGAGCCCGGGTCCGGATGGCTTCACCCCTAGGTTCTTTAAGACCCTGGCGGCACCACTTTCCCCCTTCTTGACGAAGGCTTTTAACCACGTGGGGGGGGGGGGGGACAATCCCTTTCCAAAACAAGCCCTGGAAGCAACAATAGCTGTGCTCCCTAAGCCCGGTAAAGATCCTTCTGTATGTGGAAGCTCCAGGCCTATCTCATTACTCAACGTGGACCTGAAAATATTCGCCAAAATTATAGCCACCAGAATGCAGCCATTGATTCCGCACCTGATTCACTTAGACCAGATAGGCTTTGTCCCAGGCCATGAAGCCAGAGACAACACAAACAAGCTCCTGGACCTTACTGCGCTCGTCAATGACACTGGAATCCCAGCATGTGTCCTCTCCTGTGATGCCGAAAAGGCGTTCGACAGGGTGAGCTGGCGCTTCCTTAAAGCGACGCTCTCGCAAATTGGTCTTGGACCTGGCATGATTTCTAAATCATGGCTTTATATCAGAATCCAACGGCACGAGTTAGGGCCAACGGCATCCTATCTTAGCCTTTTACAATTGCAAACGGCACGCGCCAAGGGTGTCCCCTCTCGCCCTTACTTTACATTTTAATGATGGAACATCTAGCGATAGCAATCGGAAACAATGCGGACATCAGAGGTATTGAGTGCGGAGGCCAGCAGTACAAAGAATCAATATTTGCTGACGACCTGCTCCTCCACCTAACCTCCCCGGTCATGTCCTTTCCTGTGGCTCTTAAGGAATTTGAGCGTTTTGGCCGGTTGTCCAACTTTCAGATCAACTATGCAGAATCTGAGGCACTAAACCTCACGCTAACCCGACAGGAGGTAAACAACCTCAAGAGCAGCTTTCCTTTCAAGTGGCAACCAACGGCAATAAAATACTTAGGGGTTTCTATACCATCGAATCTGAACAGCCTGTTTGACCTCAACTTTCAGGAGCTTAAATCCAAAATATCCCAGGACCTCGCAAGATACGACAGAGGGCGATATTCAAGGTTTGGAAGGATTAATATATTGAAAATGGATGTCCTTCCTTCGCTTCCTGTATCTTTTCCAAACAGTCCCCATCCTCCTACCGAGACATTTTTTTAAATCCATCCAATCAGCTTTCCTGAAGTTTATATGGGGTTTCTCGGAAACCTCGCGTTAGGTTCAGCATCCTGGCCAGGCCCAAAAATGCTGGTGGAGCAGGGGCCCCGTTCCTGAAGCTATATCATGCTGCTGCGGTCCTCATGCGCTTAACGGATTGGACGTACAGGGGAGAGGATAAGCTCTGGGTCCAGCTGGAGAAAGATCTTATGGGCTTTAACCCGGGTTCTCTCCTTTGGGTGTTTACCCCAGGTGACCTAAACAGAAGAGGCTACCCTATCTTGGCCCGGCACTTTCTTTCTAATTGGACCAGACTCCAGAGACAGGGAGAGCTGGTGAACAGACCAGGCCCACTCACCCCTTTATTCAACAACCCAGAGTTCGTGCTAGGGCAGCAAACCACACGGTTCTTGATATGGAGGGAAGCGGAGGATACTAGGCTGCGGGACATTCTCAGAGGGGGCAGAGTGCCATCCTTGGCCGAACTCAGGGCGCAGAGCGCAGGGCAGCATGTGTCATGGCTTTTGCACCGCCAACTTGAGGCGTTTCTTGCATCGGGGGGGCGCCTGGGGGGAGCATCCCTTCCGTTAAACCCCTTGGAGGAATGTCTGACACAGGCCCAACCAATGGAGCACGTGATCTCATAGCTCTACTCCTTAATAGTTGCCCTTAGGCATACCTCAATGCTGGGGTTTATGCTTAACTGGGAGAGAGACCTCGGGATTTCCATTGACAAGGAGAAGGCTCTTAAGATATTCAAATTAACACACGGGCTTACCGGCGCCAGTTCTGCACAGGAGAAAAGTTATAAGGTCCTTACAAGATGGTATAGGTGCCCGGCGGACATTGCGGCATTCTCACCGACTGAATCAGACACGTGCTGGAGATGCGGGGCGGCCCGGGGAGACATCCTGCATATCTGGTGGGCATGTCCAGAGGTTATGAAGCTCTGGGAAACCATCTTCAAGGTACATACAAAGGTGGGCGGTCTGGCTGTGCCAAATAAACCTGAAATTGCTTTGCTGACTTTGATTCCAGGCCCCGTGTGTGGAGCTAAGAGTGGCATCCTCAAATACTTCCTGGCAGCAGCTAGGGCGATCATCCCCAGGCACTGGAAGTCCTCGTAATCCCCAAATGTGGTGGAGTGGCTCACAGAGATGGACCACATCAGAAGGATGGAAGAATTGATGGCGGAAGACAGAGGGAACACCGAGGCACACCTCAAAACACGGACGAGCTGGATCATATACAGAGAGTCAGAGGAGGTGAGAGCCCTGCTGGCATAGGGCACTAGATGATGGGGGATGGCTGCGCTGGGGCTGGGTTGTGGGGCGCTGGTTCGGGCCCCGCTGGGACCAGGTGGCAGAGGTTGACTCCCACCTCCCCATCCCCCCTTTTTTTTCCTCTTTCTCTTCTTCTTCTTCCTCTTCCTTTCTTATCTTCTTCTCTTTTCCACTCTATATCTATCCTCCGCCCCTCTCTGGCATGCTTCCCGCCTCACCTCCACCCCCTGCCCTCCCTCCGCAATATTGTGGTATAAGGGGGGACACACCCCAGCACTTACAGCTAATTGTGGTATAAGGGTGCACACTCATACTAGTGATAACAGCTAGTTGTGGTACAAGAGGACACACTAACCCCAGGGTTTACAGATAGTTGTGGTATAAGCGGACACACTGACCTCAGTGTTCACAGCTAGTTGTGGTATGGGGGCTTAGGGGACACACTCAACCCCGTGATTACCACTAGTTGTGGTATAAGAGGGGGGGGGGACACTCACCCCAGCACTTACAGCTAATGGTGGTATAAGGGGACACACTCACATCAGTGATTACAGCTAGTTATGGTATAAGGGGGGGCACACACACCCCAGTGATTACCGGTATAAGGGGGGACACACTCACCCCAGTGATTACCGCTAGTTGTGGTATAAGGGGACACACTCACCCCAGCGCTTACAGCTAGTTGTGGAATAAGGGACACACTCACTCCAGCGCTTACAGCTGATTACACACTCATCCCAGTGATTACAGCTAGTCGTGGTATAAGGGTACAGGCTCATCTCAGTGTTTATAGCCAGTTGTGTAATAAGGTTACATACTTACCCCAGTGTTTACAGCTAGTTGTGGTACAAGGGGACACACACACCCCAGTGTTTACAGCTAGTTGTGATATAAGGGGGGCACACTCCAGTGTTTACAGCTAGTCATGGTATTATGGGCACACTCATCCCAGTGTTTACAGCTAGTTGTGGTATGAGGGGACACACTCACCCCAGTGTTTACAGCTAGTTGTTTTTCCCTGGAGATAACCAGGCTATCAGGCTTATTTCCCTGCAGGGATAAGTAGGTTACTTGACAAGGTCGCCATCAGGATGGCTTCTTTTTCTCTTCTCTTCTCCTCTCCTCCATCCCCCTTCTCCCCTTCCCTTGTCTCTTCCCTCCTCCCTCCCCTCTCTCTCTCCCTCCTTTCTCCTTCTCCTCTCCCCATTCTTTCGTTCCTCCCATTCCCCTTTTTAGACCTTAGATCTCACCACAAACTAAAAAGAAAAATAGTAAAAAAACACAGCACCTTTTTGGACCACGGATCTCTTCATTCTTAGTTTAGGTTAGTAAGTTAGGTTTTAACCTCATCACTTAACTTGGAGAGGGCATTTTGGCGATCTTTATTGTCAGATAGAGAGATCTCTGATACTACGTAGGAAAAGACCGATCCTTTCCAGGATCCTTGGTCTGGAGGGGACAGTTTTCCCCAGTGTTTAAGAATGGTTTTCTTTGTAGACCACACAATTATAGGAGAGCTTCTCTTTTATAGGTAGTGTGCTAAGCAGGTTTTTAATTGTAAGGAGTGCCTCTTGAACCGATAGATTGTAATCCTTTCTGTAAATTAATTTCAAGATCGAAATTGCCTCTCTCCAAATAGATCTTGCAGATTTGCAGTTCCACCATATGTGGAGAACGGTGGCCAATTCTTTTCTGCACCACCAACAATTGTAAGGAGTAAAAGGTGGGGGCATAAGTTATAGGGAGGATATTATAAAAGTATGCTAGTTTCATTCGGTAACATGGAATGTTTAGCAAGAATAATTGTAAGGAATTTGCTGAAAAGTGGTCAGTTGGAAGATTTAGAGTTTTGATATAGCTGTGAATTTTGTATTGAATTTGTAATTTTTGGAGAAAGTTTTTGTTATATTCTTGTCCAGCAATTTGTATAGAATCGGTTACTTTAGGACAAAAGTGAAAGGCCCCTGTTTTGATTCGGTTCATGTATCGCAGGAGTTCTAAGTTGGAAATCCGGATTGAAACAGACTGATATAAACAGATCTGGAAATGGGAAGAGAAAGGGGGTCATTAAATAAATTCTAAGCGTCTGAACTATTGTTTTAACAAATGCATTAATCTTTAATCATTTGCAATTCTGATAATATCTTTTAATTTTGTGATGTTATTTTGAACATTGTAGTTTGTGTCATTTCTAATTTTAAAGTGGACCAACACCCAGGATTTTGACTATCCTGGGTCTTGGTCCACTTCGGTGGGGCACCCCCGATCGGGGTGCCCCGCTGTGTGAAACCCCCCCGAACCCCCCGAACAACTCACCTCTCCCCGCTCCCAGCACCGACGGACAAGCCGCGGACAAGCGGCTCCTCCGCCGCCGCCTCCCGCGCGTCCCTCTTGGCGCGCGTGCCCGCACCGGCCATTCACAGACGCCCGGCGCGGGTGCGCGCACGTCTAGAGGGGCACGAGGGAGGTGGCGGCGGAGAAGATAAGGTAAGGAGTTTGGGGTGTTTGGGGGGGTTTCTCGGATGTCCCGCGGGGAGGGAGGTGATCGGCCCGGGAATGTTATAGATTCCCGGGCCGATCACCCGTGGGTGTTGGTCCACTTTAAGTACTCTGGGTTTAACCCTTTCAGTGCCAAGCACGTAGATTCTACGTGCTGGCTTCCACTACACTTAAGTGCCAAGCACGTAGAATCTACGTGCCTGACTTTCCCCCTTGCTGCAGTAACAGTAAAAACACTCACCTCAGTGTTCGATCGCTCCAGCCGGATCTCCTCTTCACCAGGGGGGCCTCCGATCACCCCCCCCCCCGGCTCTTCAACTTCAGGGGAGAGGCCTCCCCCCTCCTCTTCCGATGGGCACCGCCATAAGCCGGGGTTTATGACGCCACTCACCGGGTGTCGTCCTGGCTCCAGGCTATTGTTCTTTCAGATGCGATCATGCTGGTCACAGGAGCAGAGGGGCAGGTGATCATATCATCACCTGCCCCTCTGCTACTGTAGCCAGCATGATCGCATCTGTCATCACATCGGGGGACACAGGAGCTGACGATCGGAGGTAAGTAAAGTAAAAAAAAAAGTTATTTTTAATTACGTGTCTGCGTGTTTTTTTACTGTTAACCCTTTGTGAACTGGTAAGGGGTCCATGAGATCCCTATACCAGTTCACAAGGCTGGGGGCTGGCAAGTCACCTGCAACTAGCGGGTGACTTGTCATTAACCCTCGCACCCCCAATTACCTGACTCCCCAAAGCCCGGGGGGGGGCAGAAGAGCCTGGGCCCACACAGGGTATGTGGGCTTGTAGGCTGCAGGGTGGGGGGCCACAAAAGCTGGCCCCTGCACCCTGTTCCTACAAGCCCCCATAGCTGGTCCCGGGCTGGTTATGACGGGTAGGGGGAACCCTATGTCATTTTTGGGGGGATTTTTAAGGGTTAGGGGGGCCACCAAAACTGGCCCCTTCGCCCTGTTCCTACAAGCCCCCATAGCTGGTCCCCCATAGCTGGCTGGTTATGATGGGTAAGGACCCCACGCCATTTTTTGGGGGATTTTTAAGGGTTTTAACCCTTAAAATTCCAAAAAATGGGGTCCCCCAGGAGGGGAGACCCTATTTAATTTTTTTTTTAATTAACCCCTTATGTTTATAGCGTGGATAGTAGTATTTTATTTGTAAATGTTATAAAGTGCTCTTTTCAGTTTGGGGGGGTCTCCTGGGCAAGAATGAGGGGGCTACCAATACATATGTGGTACCGTTGTAATCGGGAGAAATGGGGCTTTCACATGCAATATGGTTTTCATTAATAAAACAAATGTTTTAAACAAAACAAACAAAACGGCACAGAGCTAGTAAAAAACTAGTTAAGGTCCTCTTTAAAGTCCTCCAAATAATTCTTCCAATTCCACCATGTGCATCAGCAATCCACTCGCACTCCACCACCAAAGATTTGGTACTCTTACCCCCAATAAATGGTACAATCAGCAAATGTGATGATCACAAGAACGATCTCTCCAATAGGATCCACCTCCTAGGGTACGATTTCATAGAGGGTTAAAGCACTCAATATCTCGACAGATTACACTTCCACCTCATGAGAATATCTCAATATATTAGGCAATCACCATCCGAGATTCCCAGAGTATATTCATACAGGAAAAAGAAGAAAGGCCATTGCGCAATATTGCAAAACTCCAGATTCAAGTTTATTTAAGCCAATAAAAAACTCACATTATAAAAGGTTAAAAATCGCATGTCAAATAAGGCTCTGGGCCAGCTCACGCTGCTGAATTCCAAATGTTCTGCCGCCGGCTCCCAATGCATTTCGTCGCTCAGCGCGACTTTCACTAGGTCAGCCGGCGCGACGGCAAGCAGCGGTTAAATAGAGAGAAGGCGGGACAAGAGGGGGCGCATCATCCTCCCTCTCATCCAATCACTGGCCAGATACGTATTACGCCATCCTGTTCAGCTATAGAGCGGCACAACTAACGCCCCCCATCCAATCCATGAAGCAGGAGGTGGATATCATTAACTACCTCCGCCAATCCCCAGCTTCAGCGGCACGGTGACGTGGCTACCGCCCCTCATCCAATCCATAAAGCGGGAGGTGAATATCATTAGATACCTCCGCCAATCGCCAGCACAGTAAATTTTAAACCTTGACACATATCAGGGCGCATCTCCTCACATGCAACCAATAGAGAAAAAGTAAAAAGCATAGCGTCCTGTTTCCATGACAACCGTGCCGTATCCGCTCTATGCTCTTATCAGGGCCGCACACAAGACCCGTGCTCGTCCTATTACACCCTGACCCGGGAACACTACACGGTAATATGTGAGGCTTAATAAAAAATATATATAATATATATATCCCACCCTTTACAATGTGCCCTCCCCAACAAGAGAGAGGAAAATAAGGGGCGCCAACTTAGACTCCAGAAATTTAAAAAATATAAAAATATATATAGCTAAATGGGAAGTTATGTTTAAATCCATTAAAAATGCTCACATCTACATGCCAGCTACTAGTTAAAACTGGAATGGGCTCCAAAAACAGAATAGTGATAAAAATGTTGAATATAAAACGCGGCAATTCAGCAAGGTGAGTTGACCCTACAGATCATGCAATATTCCTATATACAAATACAATAAAATCTATCGTAGACAAAACACCACTAATAAAAAAGGGGGTTCCCTACAATAAACAATATCCATAGTAAATTAATACAAACTTGATTATTATAAACTCTATACAAGGAGAATCCACAATTTAATGTAATAAAAGTAACAATGTTCTAAAAAATGAATCCTCCTCTACTAAGCATAAGTACAGGGCAGAGAGAACTAGATGAACCATCCACCTAATTTGATATCATAACCCATTAGAGATGGAATCACATAGGGCCCTTACGAAGAATCAATAAAGCAATTGAGGTCAAAGTCTATATTTAGCCCTTTAGGGCTAAGAGTGTCCAGTTTATAGATCCACAAGCTTTCTTTCTTGGACACTTCCCTTGTCATATTTATGCCCCGCCAGTGAGTCTCAATCAAATCTATGGCTATAAAGGACATGTGGGAAGGGTCACAATTATGCTTGGACCTAAAATGTTCTGACAGACTATGTCCCTCATAGCCCTTTCTAATGTTATAAAGGTGCTCCCTCATCCGGATCCTCAGCTCTCTGGTTGTGCGACCTACATACAATAAATTGTAGGTACACCAGATCAAGTATACCACAAACTTGGATGAACACGTAATAAATCGTGTGATTTTGAATTGTTCACCCGTGGTCGGGTGGGTGAAAAACCTATAAGGCTTCAGCACCGATTTACATGTTCTACAACCAATACATCTCCCACACTTATAAAAACCTTTTGGTTCCAGCCCAAAAAATGATGATGGGTGCGTGTTCGATATAGGTGGATCCACGTAGCTTCTGGTTAGTAAATCCCTCAAATTCGGGGCCTTTCTAAAAATTAATCTGGGCCTTGATGGTAACTTGGGACCCAGAATCTCATCCACCTGCAAAATGTGCCAATGCTTAGATAGAATCTTCCTTACCTCCCGATGTTGGACACTAAAGTTGGTAATGAAGGCAAAATCCTCCGTTTTAGGGGGCTCTTCCACTATTTCCCTTTGGGGGAATCTTTCCTGGGCTCTAACCCTCACTAGCTGTTGTTGTACCATTTCAGCCTCATAACCCTTATCCAGAAATTTCTTAGTCAAATCCGCAGCTTGTACTTCAAAATCCTGCAATTTAGTACAATTCCTCCTCAATCTCATATACTGCCCCCTAGGGATAGCTTTAATCCAATTCGGATGGTGGCAACTTTTTGCAGGGACAAACCCATTTCGGTCGGTTGGTTTGAAGTATGTCACAGTAGTCAACATTGGAATTTCTATACGTATAGTTAAATCCAAAAAATGTATACATTCAGCGCTGATCTCAGCAGTAAATTCTAAACTGAATTGATTTTCATTCACCTGTGCAAAGAAGGCTTCCAATGTCTCTTTTGGGCCCTCCCATATGCATATGACATCATCAATAAACCTTTTCCAAAGTTTCAAATGTGACCATACCTTGCCAAAAATAAATTGTGACTCCCACCACCCAACAAAAAGATTAGCCATACTAGGTGCAAACTTGGCCCCCATCACTACCCCCTTCTTTTGCAAAAAGAAACGACCCCCACACCAAAAATAATTGTGATCTAGTGCGAAGGTTAAACATTCCATAATAAACTCAACCTGTATAGGGGGAAGATCCGAACCCTCATTCAGAAAAAAACGAACAGCCTCAATACCCTGATTGTGTGGGATATTAGTGTACAGTGACGTCACATCAGCTGTCGCCAGCAACGTGACATCATTAACAATTTGCTCTGCACACAAATCCAACACATGATTAGAATCCTTTAAATAGGCTGGCAATTTAAGCACTAGGGGCCGCAGAAAGAAATCCACATATTCCCCTAATCTGCACGTTATAGAGCCCACCCCACTGACTATCGGGCGGCCAGGGGGCCTGGTTAGATTTTTATGAATTTTTGGCAGATAATAAATCGTAGGTATTCTAGGAGCTTTAATGTTTAAGTATTCCTTCTCTTTTTTACTAAGAATCCCCTTTGAAAAGCCTTTTTCCACTAGGTCACTAAGCTGGGCCTGGTATTCCCTTGTGGGGTCCTTAGGTAATACCTCATAGGTTTGCGTGTCCGCTAGTAAACGATCCAGTTCTTCCACATAATCCTTCTTATCCAAAACCACCAGGCCCCCCCCCTTTGTCCGCTGGCTTAATGACCACCTCGTGCTTTTGCTCCAAACTCTTAAGACCCTTTAGCATGGGTGCCCTCCATCTCTGCTTTTTTACTTCTAGACTCCTTATATCCCTCGTAACCACATTTTTGAATGTATCCAAATAGGAATTAGAGGATATAAGAGGGTTAAACAAGGACTTATTCAAGTTTGTATGTACAGGCTGTTCTTCCTGTTGCAAGTCACCTATTGGAGCCACAGAGGATATTTCGTTTATAGATCCCCCTGTGACCTCGGTAAGGGTAGCAGTGTCTTCCATTGATTTACTTAGGAAGAACTTCTTCATATTCAGCTTTCGCATATATTTTTGAAAATCAATATGAGTCGAGAAATTATCAAGATTTTTGGGAGGCGCAAATTTTGAACCTAAATCCAGGATCTTCAATTCCTCTGCAGATAACTCAACAGAACTAAGGTTAAAGATCCCAGAACCTAACACCTCCTTATTCTTCTTGTGTCTAGGTCCTCCCCTTCTTCCTCTCTGTCGCGCCACTTTCTTTCGCGCCACAAATGTTTTATTTAAAATAAAGGAGACTTGTCTAAAAAATATTATTTTATTTATTTTTTTGTTTTTTTAGGCAAAAATATTTAAAAAACAGTAGAGAAATTACAAACAAGACACTTCATGTTAAAGCCTAAACTCTGCTGCTGCAATATATATATATATATATTTTCCTGGAAATTCCGGCAAAAATCACGGTTAAACATGGCGCAAAATGGGGAAAAAATGACCTGTCAACAGAGAGTGACAAAATTTCAAGTAGGCTGGCAATTAAAAGGGTTGAAAGTAGCTATGCATGTTGGGTATTGTTCAGTTCAGGGGATCTTGCGCTTTCGGACTTAGCTTGTTTTTTCTTGTTTGCATATTAATATTTTAGGGAAAGGTGTTTTTTATTCAGCTTTTTTATACATTTTTTAGGGAAACCCTGTGCAACCATAGAATTCTTTGACGGATTACTTCCAGAAAGTTAAGCCCACTACAACAAGTTGGGTACGCTTAGAAAGCTTAACATGTGTACTTTCAGGGAATATATGGTTTGTGGTGGGTATTCCAAATATAAAGGGTTGTTCTGGTAGAAAAAGAGCAAGGTCACTTAGTCAGCAGAGCTGAAATTTTCAAGTAAAATTACTGTTACGCACATGCTTTACTTTGGGGTGTTTGGCAACTCTTCTCTTGACAGTAGCTATGCATGTTGGGTATTATTCTGTTCGGCGGATGTTGCTTTTTCCGATTTAACTTGTTTTTTCTTGTTTGCAAATTGTTTTTTTTAGGAAAATGTGACTTTGATTCTGTTTTTTTATTCTTTTTTAGGGAAACCCTGTGCAACCAAATAAATAATTGAGGGATTACTTCCAGAAAACTGCACCCATGTCAACAAGCCTGGTACGCCTAAAAAGCTTGAGGTATGTACTTCCAGAGAATATATAGTTTGTGAGGGGTATTTCAAATATAAATGGTTGTCCTAAAGCGCTATTTCAGTTTGGGGGAGTCTCCTGGGCAGGAAAGGGTGTCTACCAATACATATATGGTACCGTTGTATCCGGGAGAAATGGGTTTTTACACGCAATAAGATTTACTTGACAAACTTACATTTTTTTATTGCAACAAAACACTACAAATAGTAAAAAATAGATTTTTTTAATTTTTTGCACATATTTTACCCAAAAATATTGAGAATACACCTAAAAAATTACAAACAAGACATTTCATGTTAAAGCCCAGACTCTGCTGAAAAAAAAACATTATTTAATGTCTCTGGGAAATCCCTGGAAATCCCTTCAAAAATCACAGTTGAACATGTGGGGAGCAAAATAGTGCAAAATGGTCTGGCAACAAGGGTGACAAAATCTCCAGATAGGCTGTCAGCGAAAGGGTTTAAGAAACATTGGCATCTGCTTAATAAATTGTGGTATTATGGAGGCTTTTTAATAAGTTTGAAAATCGGGAGCCCCAATCCCCTTGCTGCTATTGGTCTGGTTAGAATTTTATAAACTACTCTGTGTCTTAAATTATGCCAAAATTAAGCATATTAGCTAATTTAATAAAGAAGTGATTGGGGACATTTATAGGTAGGTTCTGTACCCGAAAAGGAAAGTGTAGAAGAAAAAACATTTTCACAATTTTTATTCTTCCTAAAATATTTAGAGAAAGTCTGGACCAGAAAATAATGTAATTTTTAGGGGGACAAAGCAGGGGTAGAAATTAAGAATAAGATCTAAGTTCTTTAGCAGAATCACTCAAGTATTTTAGGGCCTTATAGTTCAATGAAAGCTGTGTTTCTCATAGACATTTAGATAATTCAGATGAGTTGAAGTAGAAGGGCATAATTATTGATTTATTGTAGTTTAGTTTGAAATTTGAAAAAGATCCAAATTCTTCTATGATGGAGACAGTTTTTATTTCAGTGGTGCCTATTTTTACACCTTTGATCTTTTCTTCTGCATTTATCTTGTTAATCAAGTTTTCTAGATGAAGGTTGAATAGAATTGGAGAAAGAGGGCAGCCTTGACGGGTGCCATTTTTCATATCTAGTGGGTCGGATAAGAAGCCATTCCCCTTAATAGCTTATTCACCTTAACAGCAGATTGGGTCTTGCATACGGACAAAATTTTTTTGCGACAATTGGACTGAAACCTACTTGTTAAGCATCTCTTCCAAAAAATGGACAGGAGACTCTATCAAAAACTTTCTCAGCATCTAAGGTTATGATCAGGGCTTTGGTCTTTGTCTGAATGATCTCACTGATTATGGAGCTTTATTGCGATTTGCTGTTTAATTCCAGAGCCAGGCCTAATGTCTGCTTGAAGTGGGGAAATGATTTGTTCTAGTAGAGATTCTAAGCAGTTGGTTATGACACTAAGGAGTATTTTAAGGGCGAGATTAATCAGCGAGATCGGACTATAACTGGAGCATAACTGTGGGTCTTTATATGGTTTTGGAATTAGATTAATGATAACATGGTTCGCCTGTTTAGAGGGTGGGTAATCTAGGTTGATACAGTTAAAATAGCCGATCAACAGTGAGATTGAATTCTCTTTACACTCTTTATAGTATTCTCCAGTGAACCCGTACAGGCCTGGGGATTTTGCATCCTTCAGATGATTTATTGTTTTACTATCTCTATTTCAGTGAAAAGGTGTTTAATGGTTTGCATAGTGTCTTAAGAAGATTTTGTACGAGTTGAACTAGAAACGTATTCTTTATGGTCTCTCAAGGATGTTTGTCAATATTGTATAATTGTTTTAAAAAATCCTAAATTCCATTGCAATATCTTCTGTTGAATATTTTAAGCTGCTACCTCTGGTTTGGATTTGAGGCTTTGAGCCTTGAAGTCCTTAACTATATTTTCAAGTAGTCTACCACCTATGTTTATATTGGTTTTCTTTTTACTACATAGAGGAGCAAAAGGAGAGTTCTTTTTCTTAGCCAGAGTGGTAGTAAGTTCTGATCTAGCTGTATTCAATGTTGTCAAGGTCTCTTTGCTTGCAGTTACTGCATGTAGTCTTTGAAGTGTGTTAATTCTCTGAAGGAGTGTAGATATTTAGTTTTGCCGACGCTTAGTTTCACAAGCAGTGTGGTTTATGATAGCTCCTCGAACGACAGCTTTATGGTATTCCCAAACTGAGGCCGGATATACCTTGTCTGTATTGTTCTGCATAAAGTATTCATTTAATATCTATCTGATTTTCTCTTTTATCTCCATGTTTTGAAAGATGCTAGGCTTTAGACACCATGGGCTTAGAGCTTATTTTTGTGAGCCCCAGATCATGGTTAAAACTATCTATGACTGGAAAGAAATAGCTGTTGAAGAAAAAAATAATCAACTCTTGAATATATATTGTGGGCCTTATTGAAACAAGTGTTTCCCCTTTCCCCCAGATCAAGTGTTCGCCAGGAGCTGCTAGTGGCTGAGCTTGGTGGCTTATGTGCAGTGAGCAGCCGCTGATCGACAACTCTGCACCCACCCATCACTGTAGCGTTGCTGAAGGTGGCTTTGCTGCTCTAAGACTCTCCATCCTGCCCTGTGGTGGCTTTAGCTGCAGGTTTGCAAAAGCAACAAAACATTTGCCCAGCAGCTTGGGGACTCCACTGCCGCCAATAGCTTTGTCCCGCGTCCCACCAGACCAAAAAATTAAAATCTTCCTGGACCGGAGTGTGCATGCACGTCAGAGGCTGATGGCTGCGTTCTAGCCAAGCTCTGCGCCCACCGGACGAGTAACAGGCTTTACGGTGGTGTCGGGTGTGCAGCCTGTGAGAGAAGAAGCGGGGACCAGTAGCTGTACCTGGCGGCATTTTGAGGAGCAGCCTTGTCTTTAAATACTAAGCTAATTATGGAGCATTTGGCAAAGGAAGTTGAAAAAGTATCATGTGGCCTGACTACACTAGATAAGAAGTTGGGGGAAGTTTCCTCAGCACAGGAAGTGCTGGAGTCTGAGATTTTGCAGCTAAAGAGAGACAATACTTTGTTGAATGTTAAACTAGAAGATATTGAAAATCATGACAGAAGGCTTAACTTGCGCTTTAGGGGTCTCCCTGAATATATGGAGGACTCTGTGATAATGGCATTATGTCAAGAATTGGTGCCAGGGCTATCTCCGGAATGTTGGGAGCTGGACCGGGTCCACAGGGCTCTTGGTCCACGTAGAGCTCCTGATATTGTTGTTAAAGGAGCACTATCACGAAAAAATGGCCCAATGATAAAACCCATATAAATATGCTGGATGGTGGGAGGAGGGGTTACTTATACACCCAGCATCAGGAAATATGCAGCCAGGTTTGTTTTTTTTATTTTAATGGAAGGAAAAGGACATCCGGGGTGACAGGCTCTCTCACCCCTCATAGACTAAACCTGTAACCCCGGGATTTTATTCCTACCAGGGGAAGAAAACCACAAGCTTGGCGGGAGTTTTATTTAGTTCGGGAGTAAAAATGACCCCTCCTCTCATTAGCTAATGTGTTTATATGGATTTTTCATATTGCACAATTTTGCGATAGTGCTCCTTTAAGTTCCATTATTATAATACGAAAGAGCAAGTACAGAGAGCTGCCCGTGATGCAACAAATCTCCTATTTCAAGGGGTTAAATATCAAGTCTTCTCTGATCTTTCCTCGGCTACGATGGTAAAAAGGAAGGAGCTGCGGCCGTTGTTACTTATTTTGCGTGATCACAACATTAAATACAAATGTCACCTAGATATGTTGAGGAATCGCCTAAGTCACAACGGGCTAGCAAGAGGCAGAAGTGCTGGTCGGTTTCAAACAGCAGAGGATCCTGCCTGTCTTTTGGGGACACTTGATTTGTATGGTACAACTTTCTACTATGATCAGCTTGTTATGTAATATATGGCTTCTTCTGTTAGAAGTTAGTTTTGCTCATTGGATAGACCTTATAGGCTGTCCAGGCAATTCCATAATTAATAATTGCTGTTATTGTAAGTTCCTGCTTTTTTATAACTTGAAATAAGGACATCCTCCTTCCTGTCCTTCCCTTTATCCCCTTCTTTCTCCTCCCCATTTTTTCCTTTTTCCCTCCCCTTTTCCCTGCCTCCTCTTTTCCTCTCCAACCCTTCCTCTCTAGCCCTTTTTTTTCCCTCCCCAATACCTTATAGAGGTTTATGTCTTTATGGTGCATATGTAAAGTCTTAGTATTGTGCATCTAAGCTATTACTGATAATCCCGCCCGTCCGGTGGCATTACCATGCCGCCCTCCAGTTAGAATCAGAAGGGTTTTACCTTGTGGTCTGTTTTGCAGTTATTACTGTTAATTGTTTTAGGATTATTTAAGTGTGACCAACGGCTTAATATTCTTAACATATAGCTCAGGAGTGCCCTTGGTCCTCCGATACATAGGGGAACTGGTGGCAACAATTGTGCTGTATTCAACCTGGTGAGGGAGGGGGGGGTCCTTGTCAGCTCCTTCGACCTGTAGCGAAGGGTGGGAAGAGCTGATTGGGACTCACTCTCTGTATAAGTCTCGGCATTAGGTTCTGCCGCCCCCTTTTTTTTTTCTTCTCTTTTCCCTCTTCTCTTCTACTTACCTACCAATATGACCACTGTTTTTTCTTTGAACGTGCAAGGCTTCAACTCCCCTAATAAGAGGAGTTTAGCTTTTCGTAAAATAAACACATTACGTCCTGATGTTTTATGTCTCCAGGAGACGCACTTCTCGGGCTCCTCCAGGTCTAAATTCTTAGATGCTAAATATCCACAGATATATATGGCATGTGCTGAAAATAAAAAAAAGGGGTTCTAGTGGGATTCAGGAGAGGAGCTCAGTTTTATTGCAAAAGGGAAATTAGCGACCCAGAGGGTAGGTATTTAATTCTCATAGGCGATTTACAGGATGTAGAGGTGACTATAGCTACCTACTATGCTCCAAATACAAACCAGTTGTCTTTTTTGTCAGATTTCCTGAAAGAAGTAACAACAGTAACTAGAGGTATGACTATTATATGTGGAGACTCAAATCTGGTTTTGAATCCTTTTCTAGACAGATTATCTGCAGCCAATGTTGTTGTAAATGCTCAGTCGATGACGAACTCCAAGGCGTTCAGACAGGTTGCTCGATTCGTGCTCGTTGGTGGACTGCTGGAGGGAGGCACACCCAGGTACCCAAAACTTTACACATTTCTCACACCCGCATGGAGTCTATACGAGAATAGACCATATCTTATTACCCCTAAATACCCTAACGCAGCCGAGAGAAGTCAAAATAATCCCTATTTCCTGGTCAGATCATGATGGTTTATTCCTTAAATTAAACTCTCTTCTCGGTAGGCCGTCAGGTTCCCTTTGGTCTTTGAATACCTCTTTATTATCTGATCAAGTAATTGTTCAGTCAATCACTGAGGCCCTTGGTGAGTACTTTGTCCTTAATGCATCCCCAGAGGTTTCAGCCACCATATGTTGGGAAGCTCATAAGCCCACAATAAGAGGGTTATTGATTGTTGGCCTCTAGGAAAAAGCGTGAAAGAGAGGCTTATGTGGCGAGATTGGAGAAAGAATACTCCAAAAAGCAAAAAAGGACTTGACCCCGGGGGTCCGTTCTAAGTTGGGTGAGGTTACGAGAGATCTTAATTTGGCCTTGGCAGGAAAAGCTGAGAATGCGTTGAGATGGGTTAAACATAAATACTACTGCAAGGCAAACAAACCTGATTCTCTGCTAGCAAGGAAATTAAAGACCCCCGAACAATGCTATAGTCCAATTAAGCTCAAAAGTGATAGGGGTGTATTATCTAATAATCCTACTAAAATAGTAGATATTTTTTTCAGGCGCAATTGTTTAATTTATATTCTAACCCCAGCCCTCCCAGATTGTTTCCAGTTACAATGTCCAGCTTGAAAAATAAATCAATAAAGACATGGCTCTTACAGGAATAACCTTACTTAGTATAAATGAATGTGTATTTTTTTTGGCAAATTGTATGATTAAGCCTGAAACGCCTTACCTGGTCCCGATGGTGGAGGGGAGCACTTGCTGACTTACAAGACGTTTGATGGCTGTGTGATTACAATTGGAATTACCCTCATTTTAAGCTATGAAGTAAAAGCTAAGTTTTAACCCTTTCAAGCTGGACATTGTAACTGGAAACGATGTGGGGAGTTTTTTCAGGAGATCCTGAGGTCCGTGCTATCTAGGTCTGAGGGTGAGCTGGTTACTGTTTGCTTATGTTTACTACCCAGCCCTCCCAGGGTTGAAGATATTTGGGGTTTTTTGGATAACATTTGCCTGCCTGCTCTGCCAGCACAGTTACATGATCTTTTGGAAGAGGATTTTAATCTTTTCGAGGTGCAACAGGCAATTGCGGGACTGAAAACTAATAAAAGGCCGGGACCTGAGCTGTTTATCAGCAGTTTATTATAAAACTTTTAGTTCAGTGTTGGCCCCGAGACTGACTGCTGCACTCAATGCTGTTCGAAAGGGGGGCTCTTTTTCCCGGGAAACACTTATGGCATCAATAAGCATGATCCCAAAGCCTGAGGTGGATCACACTATTTGGTCTAACTTTAGGCCAATTTCTCTGATCAACCTAGATGTTAAAATCTTAGCCAAGATTTTAGCTGATAGGATATCGAAATATCTCCCAGAATTAGTCCATAATGGTCAGACAGGCTTCATACCAGGGCGACAGGTGGGGGACAATATTAGACGGGCTATTCAAATTTCTCATATCGCTAAAGAAAGGAAACTTCCTATTCTGCTTTTGTCTTTAGACATTAGAAATGCTTTTGACTCTGTCTCTTGGGAGTATCTTTTTTGTTTCCTGGAGAAGTGGGGGTTTGGTCCCAGCTTTTTAGGCACCTTGAAAGTGGTATATAGTACTCCACCAGCATTTGAGAAATATAGTAGATATAAATCTGATACCTTTAATTTGGCTAGAGGGACGAGGCAAGGATGTCCCTTGTCCCCCCTGCTGTTCGCCCTGGTTATGGAGCCTTTGGCCCAGTTGATCAGAGATTCCCCAAATATTTCAGGGGTTGAGATTGGCGATAGACATCACAAGCTTTGCTTTTTTGCGGATGATGTTTTGATGTTTATCTCCAACCCCCTTGTCTCTTTGCCAAATTTGCTGCAAGTATTGAATCGATTTGCGACAATCTCGGGGTTACAAGTCAACACCACCAAATCAAAAGTGTCACCCCAGAATTATGGCATCAGTTACAATCTAGTTATGACTTTGCCTGGGAAGATAAGGGGATTAAATACTTGGGAATTACCTTGACTAACGACTATAGTTCTTTAATATCAAAAAAATATAACACAGAGTATCTGTATTCCTGGAGGTCGCCCTGCATGGAGTTCTGAACACCTAGTTTCCATGAGAAGACATATTGAATGCCTTGAACCTACATGTGATTAAGTGGTGCATCTTTGCCCACAGTATATCTGGTAAGAGTTTTGTGTGGCCGGTGGTGGTTTCACTTAAGGTTAAAACTAAGAATACGCACCGTGGGACACGCTGGATTCACAGATTTATGAGAAAGCTCTGTGTTATATTTTTTTGATATTTTTGAATTTGCATGTGTTTAAAGGGACTTTGCACACGTTGAGCTTATTGTTATTGCTGTATTGTATTGTGCGCGGGTATATTTTGTTGTTTATGACTATAGTTCTTTATTTGCAGCAAACTGTGTACCCTTGCGTAGGAAATTTAATAGATTGTTAGCACAATGGAAAGATCACAATCTGTCCTGGCTTGGCAGAGTGGCAGCAGTAAAAATGAATTTATTGCCTAAATTTCTCTACTTAGCCTGAACCCTACCAGTACAGGTTCCCCTTCAATACTTGAGAGAATTACAGGGCCGTATACTTTCGTTTATTTGGAATGGAAGAAAAAAAAAAAATCGCAAGGAAAGTATTGATTAGACCTAAGTCTGATGGTGGTCTGGTGGTCCCAAGCTTTTGTAAGTACTTTCAGGCAGCACGAATAGCGCAACTTCTTTCCTATCATATAGAGGTGGATACCCCTAGTTGGGTTCAGATTGAATTGGTCCTCTCTTATCCGCAGGCCGTTAACAATCTTCTATGGCTTACACCAAAGGCTAGGGGGCAGATAAATAACCCAATCGTGGCACACTCCTTGCGGGTGTGGGATGATGTCAAATTTTCGGGAGAACTGGCCTCTTCACATCTACCATTGGCGCCTCTGTGGGGTAACCTTCTGTTCCCCCCAGGCTTATTAGACTCCTCTAGATTTAGTAGATGGAAGCAGGCGGGGATCTTTCGGGTGATAGATTGTTGCCAGGTTCCTGGTGTGGCCTCCTTCCAGCAGCTCCAAGACAGGTACGGTTTGTTGACTAAGGACGTCTTTGGATACTTACAAATTTCGCATTTTATTAGATCTCTAACTAGAGGATGTTCTAAATTGGATGGCATCACTCCTTTCGAATACGTCCACAAGTGGGTAACAGGTACGTCCCGTCGTCAGATGTTGCTCACCAGCATTCACGGGTAGATCAGGCCAACCGACAGCATTCACAGGTAGACCAAGCCAACCAATTACCGGGAGATAATAATAAAACAGAATCTCGTGTAACTCCGTTTAAACCCAAGACCATTTAATAAAAATGTAAAATGTGCACTCACAAACAAGTAATTAAAAACAGCAATTCAATCAGAATCAGGCGACGCTCATCTCACCAGCCCTGGAATGAAGCAGCTTAAGCCAGCAGAAGGGTTGTGTCAGCCATGAAGAAAGATGTAGGTACCAAAATATAGATAATTCCGCCACCGCCACCGCCGACGTGTTTCGTCGCCAAGGGCAACTTTAACTAGGCTGATGGCGGGCGGAAGGCGGAAGATTAAATAGTAAATCAAACAATCCCACAATCCAGCGGGGAGGGGTCATGTGACCCTTATAACCGGGTCACGTGATATAGCTATTACGATCCCAAAAATAATGAATTACAATTTCAACCCCTGGAATTATACTGTGGAGTGTGTCCTTAAGCAGGTGTGCTAACCCACTAATATAATAAATATGGCAGATCCAACTCACCTTTTCAAGCAAGAAAGGAATATTGCCACGGGGCGATAAGCCACGCCCCCATAAACAACATCACACGTAACGTGCTAACGTCACGAGACCTAGAGCAATAGCAACCGCTCCGCAACGCACATCCGCGGTGCGGTGCGTTCCAGCGCTCAAATTCACGTGATCGCAACTAGCGGTCACGTGATGTAAACAAACACATAACATGAATAGCTGACAGCCACGCAACGCAGACGCGCCATCCAGCTGTCATGCAGAGATCCTAAACAGAAACAGGTATATGACAGCCACGCGGCGCACTCGCGCTAGCGGGCTGACGGGCTGTCATACCAGCAGCCCAAACCAGGTGGATCAAAATTGAACAAGAAAGTGCTGAGTCAGTTATTTATAAGTCATTATGTGCGGGTTTAGTCTGGGGAAAACTCCACTGCAGGGAAAATTGGGAACTGGATTTGAAGGAGGGGGGTAAAGAGCCTGAGCAAGGGGAAAGGATGTGGTGGGCTTCTTTTGGGAAAGATGCCTCTGTGTTAGCGATAGAAGCAAATTTAAAGGTTTTTATGCGGTGGTATATGGTACCGGAACAATGGGTACATATAAGGGGTGATTCCCAAGGGCTCTGCTTTCGGGGTTGCAGTGTCCCGGGAACGAATGGTCATATTTGGTGGGAGTGCCCCATAGTTTGTAATTTCTGGGATAAAATATTTGAGTCTATTAACAAAATTATGGGAAGTAGATTAGGCCTTGATCCCTGGATAGCGTTACTAAATTAGCCAATACCGAATACTAGTGTGAAACAAAAACAATTAGCCTACCATGTTTTTTCATGTGCAAAAATTGTAATCGCTAGAGCTTTGAGAACATCTTCTTTGGAATTTGCTGACATTAAAACCAGGGTAAATAACACCACGGCAATGAAGAAAGTTTCGGCCATTCAAAACAGCAAAATGGAGGAGTTCCGAGAAGTCTGGGCCCCTTGGATACGTGAATTTTTGCCCGACTCTTTTGATATGAATTTATTAATTGTCTAAGAAAAATGGATAAGGATATCAACCCTTCCTGCTTTCCCTGCCCTCCCCCCCCCTTTTTTTTTGTTTGTTTATTAGTAGGATATTTTATTATTCCCTTATATATGTACCTCTTGCAAAATGGTTTGCTAGGAGATGGAAGTTTTCAACCCCCATATGTGGGGAGAAGTTTATGTTCGGTGAATTAACCCATGGTTGTAAGCTTTGTGGCAGATTACGTTTCTGTATGTTTATTAGTTTGCGTCACTTAACTAATGGAAACTACTAAACAAATTCTGATATTTTGTATAGTTGATAATGATTTGGAAATCTTCGAATGTGAGTCTTTTGCTATTTTACATGCTTTTGTATTGTATGCATTTCCTGTCTTCCACTCTCTGAATAAAAATCTATTGAAAAGGAAAACTTCCTGGACCAGACCATAACCCAAAGGCTGGTGGAGGCTCCCTTTGCAGGGCAAGTGGTGGAGGCTCCGGGGCATATGCCACTTGTGCCCCCCTCATAATCCAGCCCTGGTAGGGGGGGAATTCTATTGACACATGCACTTTCCGCAAAAAGATGAATGGTAACACAATTTTGGACACTCAGTGTTGCCATCTGAGACATACGATTCATTCAGTCCCCCTGGGCGCTTATTGGCTGCTGCAAAGCCAATCAACTATTTTCCGGGTCCGGTCCGAAGGTTTAAGCTTTTCTTGTTGAAATCTGTATTCAGCTTTGGGCAGCTGTTGATCCGCTCAACCCTAGTGGTGACATTGATAGAGTTTTTTTCTATATTGTATGTTTAGTATTTTAGGCGTTTATATGGGTTGGTTAAGTATTGGGAATACGGTTACAATTTGGGACTAATGGTGGGATGGGCTATAAATATGGGACCTATATAATAACATAGTAACATAGTATCTTTATTTTTAAGAAATTACATTTCGCTCTAGCTGTGTTTTTTTTACATGTAACCCTTTGTGGACTGGTAAGGGATCCATGAGACCACTATACCAGTTCACCAGGCTTGAGGGCTGGCAAGTCACCTGTGGCAAGTCATTAACCCATCAGCCTCATTACCTGCCTCCCCAAAGACTGGGGGGGGGGGAGGCAGTGGCCCGCTAGGGCTATGTGAGCTTGTAGTCTTTAGGGCCTGGGGCTACCAAGACTGGCCTTAGTGCCCTGGTCTACAAGCCATTGGAGCTGGTGCCCTGGCTGGTTTTGCTGGGAAGCGGGACCCTCACGCCATTTTTTAACCCTTAAATGATATTATAAAAGCTTAGGTTCCCTTGATGTCATGTTGCTCAGCCGGTATTAAGGACTCTTTCCCACAGAAGATGAGCAGAAGCCAGAGTGATTGGGGTGGGACACATTTATTCTTGCTGTGTGTGTTTTTTAACATTTATACCTTTGTGAACTGTTAAGGGGTCCATGAGACCAGTTCACAAGGTTAAAGGGGCTGGCAAGTCATCTGTGGCAATCGATTAGCTTGCCATTAAACCTTCAGCCCCATTACATGTCTCCCCAAATCCCCGGGGGAGGGCAGAAGAGCAGGAACGGGGGGCTACCAATACATATGAGGGACCACTGTAATTGTGAGGAATGGTATACACAATATGGTTTTCTTAAAAATATTGTTAAATAAAAACAAGACAACATTTAAAATTATTTTTACAAAATAATTATGAAAGCAAACAAAAATTACATATTAAAGCTCAAACTCAAACAAAAAAAATATATACTTTCCTGGAAATTTCTGCAAAAATCACAGTTAAACATAGTGCAAAATGGTAAAAAAAATTACCTGTCAACAACTGTTAAAAGTACTTACACATTTTGGGTATTGTTCGGGGGACTTTTCAGATTTAGCATGTTTTTCTTTTTTATATATTGATATTTTAGGAAAATGTGTTTTTTTTAATACTTTTTTTTTGCGACACCCTGTGCAAACAAAGCATTCCTTGAGGGATTACTTTCATGAAGATGCACCCACTACAACAAACTGGGTTCACCTAAAAAGCTTAGGGTGTATACTTTCAGGGAATAGTAACTATGGATGATGGATATTGATTTATTGGCGGGGCCTTGCTTTTTAAGATTTAACGTGATCTTCCAGTTTGCTTATTAATTTTTAGGAAATGTGGCTTTAATTCTGCTTTTTTAGTCTTTTCTTTTGGAAAACCCTGTGCAACCAAAGAATTCATCAAGGGATTACTTCCAGAAAAAAGAATGATGTCCACATCATCAAGCCTGAAACACCTAGAAAGCTTGCAGTGTGTACTTCCAGAAAATATATAGTTTGTGGGGGTATTTCAAATGTAAAGAGTTTTTTTAATTGAAAAACTGCAAGGTGCACAAAGCAGTTGTTTTATCTGAAAGAGGAATGGTGCTTTTACACACAATATGATTTTATTGAAAAGCTTACATTTTTTATTACAAAAAAAAGCTACACATTTATTTTATTTTTTTGCACATATCTCACCTAAAAATATTGAGAATAAACTACAAGAATAACAAACAAGACATGTTATGTTAAAGCCCAGGCTGAAAAAACAATATATAATATTTCTCAGTGATCTCCTCAAAAATCACAGTTGAACATATAACCCAAAAGAGTGAAAAATGGTCTGACGACAGAGGGTGACAAAATCTTTAGGTAGGCTCGCAGTTAAAGGGTTAAAACCACATAACTCAATGTATTTAAATAACAATATCATAAAGTTTGTTAACCCTTTAGATGCATCACAGTAATTAACACAATGTGAAATGAAACAAATATTTTTCAAAATCCACTAAAATGTTGCTTTAGCCTCAAATTATTCATTTTTCAAGGATTACTGTAAGAAAATAAACCCTAAAATGTATTAAACATTGTCTTCTTATTGTGGCTATAATTCACATGTAGTCAAAACCTACTGTTTGGGCACATGGATGGGGTCACAAGGGAAGGACCACTACTGCACTTTTGTAGCGCTGATCTGGCTGGAATACATTGCAGATGCCATGTCACATTTGCAGAGCCCCACAGGTAACAAAATGCCACGAAACCACCCACAAATGACATTTTGGAAACTAAACAGAACTTTTTAACATTAGGCCATGAAACTGATAAAAAACATTTTCAATTATTTGGTCCAATATTATAATAGTTAAGTGAAACATTTATGGGTTCAGGGTGCTCACTCCACTCCCAGGTGATTTCTTTGAGGGGTGTAGTTTACAAAATTGAGTCACTTTTAGGTTTTTTGTTCTTATTTGTTACCTATGGGGCTCTGCAAATGTGACATGGCATCTACAATGTATTCCAGACAAATCTTTGCTTCAAAAGCCCAAAATATTAGGTCCCCGCACAAATGAGGTATCTATCATAAATTGCATAAATTGTGTAAGAAATTGTATTCATTTACTCTTTGTGCGAATTGTAAAATTTAAAATTTAAGGCTAAAAGAATTATTATTAAGTATTTTTTCCCACTAAAATGTTAATGTAGTCTAAAAATTGTAATTTTCACAAAGGGCACATGGAAAAAAGGACCCTATAATTTCTTACACAATTTCTCCTGAACACAGCAATATCCCATACGTGGTGGGAAAGTATTTCCTGGGTACATTGCAGGGCTCAAAATGGAAGGAGCATGGATCTGGCTGTAATACAATGCAGTATATGAACATTATGCAGTATATAGATGCAATCTACAGAGTTATTAGCCCATAAAGTGTCACATGTAAGATATAAATGCTGGACCGCTTCTGGTCCCCCCAATGCAAGAACTGGTTCTGGGTGCAATAATATTAGCCACAGTTGGAGTTAAATACCCTTTCTAAAACCTTAAACAAAAAAAAAAAACATTGCTTCCTTGTTTCAGATTTAACCTGAAGCGTACAATCATAATGTCACTGTTGCTGTGAGTAATATCATTTCAGCCAGTACCAGAACATAATGACCTGACAATTGATGTGGTGTGTAAACTGAACTCACCTGGTCCTTTGCCGCTTCCCCCACTGCCACCTCTGGGTCCTCCAAGGATGTCACCGGGTCTTCCATTTGAGAGGAATATCATCTGCTTCACACTGTCACCTCTGGGTTCTCAAATAATGTTGCCTTTTCCTATGCTGCTGCTGATTGTCTTCCTGTCCTAGCCAACTCCGGGTTCTCTGTTGTGGCTGATCATCCTCTGGCCCTCCACCACTGCCTCTCTTTTCAACAGGGATATAAGTTGGAAAGGTAAAGTTCTCAAGTAGGCCAAGGAGGGTGAGATTCTGGGTCAGCAGCTGGGTTAGGGGAAGGTGAGGTTGTGGGTCAGTAGCTGGGCAGAGGGCAGATGAATATGTGGGTAAAAGGCAAGGAAAGGGGAAGGTGAGGTTGTGGCTTAACCCTTTTGTTGCCAAGCACGTAACACCTACGTGCTGGCTTGGCTGGGCCTTAAGTGCCAAGCCCGTAGGTGTTTCCCCGCTGATAGTTTAAGAAATAAAAATGAAAAATACTCACCTAACCCCTCGTTGGATCCGGCCGGGTCTCCTCTTTAATTTGGTGCTATCCGATCCCCCATGGGGGGTCGGATGGCTCCAGGAGAGCCCCCGGAATAGGCCGCCCCCCGCTTCGGCAGCAGCAGCTGCTAACTGTAAAAAAAAAAAAAAATGACATTTGCTTACCTGTGGCCGCGCTGCCTCCCGCCGGGTCTTCTCTTCACTGGGGGGGCCTCTGATCGCCCCCCCCAGCCTCTTCGGTGGCGAGGAGAGGGCAGAAAATGCCCTCTCCCCCCACTTCCTGGATCGCGACTGCTAGCCCCGCCCCCCGGGAGGGGGGACCCTATGTAACTTTTTTTTAATTAACCCTTTGTGTTCTGTCATCCAGCAGCTATAAAAGGCTTCCAGCAGGTGAGCAGAAGCCAGTGATCGCCGAGGGACACAGTGCTCCAGGATGGATGGGAGGTAAGTATTAAAATTAAAAAAAAAAAATAAAATAATTTTTTCTTTTTGCGTGTGTGTGTGTTTTTTTTTACATTTAACCCCTTGTGAACTGGTAAGGGGTCCATGACCCCTATACCAGTTCACAAGGCTGGGGGAGGTGGCAAGTCACCTGTGACTAGCGGGTGACTTGCCATTAACCCCTGGCACCCCCATTACCTGCCTCCCCAAAGCCCGGGGGGGCAGAAGAGCCCGGGCCCACGGGCTATGCAGGCTTGTAGCCTGCAGGGCCAGGGGCCACAAAAGCTGTCCCCTGTGCCCTGTTTCTACAAGCCCTGCATAGCTGGTCCCGGGCTGGTTACTTTGGGTAAGGGGGACCCCATGTCAATTTTTGGGGGGATTTTTAAGGGTTTTAAATCCCCCCCCCCAAAAATGGGTCCCCCCCCATGTCATTTTTTTTCTTGATTTAACCCTTTGTAGTGTGGATGGTAGTTGTATTTTATTTGTAAATGTTATAAAATGTTATAAAGTACTTGTTTCAGTTAGGGGGGTCTCCTGGGCAGGAACGGGGGGGCTACCGATAAATATGTGGTACCGTTCTAATCGGTAGAAATGGGGCTTTCACATGCAATATGCTTTTCCTTAATAAAATACATTTTTTATTTAAAATAAAGGAGTCAATTTTCTGAAAATGTTTTTATTTATTTTTTTTTTTTTTACTTAATAATATTGTAAAAAACAAAATAAAATTTACAAACAAGACATTTCATGTTAAAGCCTAAACTCTGCTGCAAAAAAATATAAATATACCGTATTTGCCGGCGTATAAGACGACTTTTTCCCCCCGTAAAACATGCCTCCCAGTGGGGGGGTCGTCTTATACGCTGAGGGGTGGCCGTTGCGGCTGGCTGGCTGGCCTGCCCGTCCCTGCTGTTCCTGTCGCTGCCGCTCTCATGCACACTAACACACACGCATTCATGCTTACTTCACTTCCTGGCTGTTGCTCGCTGGTCGTCGGTGGGCGTGTCCCAGATGGCCCCCGTCCAATGAAAACAATGGACGCCGGCCATCTGGGGCACGCCCACAGACGACCAGCGCGCAACAGCCAGGAAGTGCCTGTAAGCATGAATGTGTGTGCGTGTTTGTGTGTATGAGAGCGGCGGCGGTAGCGGCGGCGACAGGAACAGCAGGGACGGGCAGACTGGCCCTCCGACCATCGGTAAGTGTGTGAGCGGCGGAGCGGGCCGGGGGGAGGAGGGAGTGGGGCCACTCGCTGGCTGTACTGAGGGATGCCCCATGCCTGTACTGAGGGATGCCCCATGCCTGTACTGAGGGATGCCCCATGCCTGTACTGAGGGATGCCCCCATGCCTGTATTGAGGGATGCCCCCATGCCTGTATTGAGGGATGCCCCCATGCCTGTATTGAGGAATGCCCTCATGCCTGTATTGAGGGATGCCCCCATGACTGTACTGAGGGATGCCCCCATGACTGTATTGAGGGATGCCCCCATGACTGTATTGAGGGATGCCCCCATGACTGTAAGAAGCCAAAAAGTATGACTGTAAGAAGCCACCCAGGGACTCTGGGGAAGGGAATTAACATGTTGAAATAAAATCTGATGTTCTTTAACGTTTTATTTGGTGTGCGGAAGAGGGAGTAGTCTTATACGGTGAGTATATAACAAACTCTATATTTTGAGTGGAAATGTTGGGGGGTTGTCTTATACGCCGGCAAATGCGGTAATTTTCCTGAAAATTACAGCAAAAATGGCGCAAAACATGGCGCAAAATGGGGAAAAATGACCTGTCAACAGAGGGTGACAAAATCTCAAGTAGGCTGGCAATTAAAAGGGTTAAAAGTAGCTATGCATGTTGGGTATTGTTCTGTTCGGAGGACCTTGCGCTTTCAGACTTAGCTTGTTTTTTCTGGTTTGCATATTTATATTTTAGGAAAAGGTGTTTTTTATTCAGCTTTTTTATACATTTTTTAGGGAAACCATGCACAACCAAAGAATTCTTTGACGGATTAATTCCAGAAAGATGAGCCCACTACAACAAGCTGGGTACGCTTAGAAAGCTTAACATGTGTACTTTCAGGGAATTTATGGTTTATGGGGGATATTCCAAATTTAAAGGGTTGTTTTGGTTGAAAAATCGCAAGGTGCGCACTTTGTCTGCAGAGCTGAAATTTTCAAGTAAAATTACCGTTACGCACATGCTTTACTTTGGGGTGTTTGGCAACTCTTCCCTTGACAGAACCTATGCATGTTGGGTGTTGTTCTGTTCGGGGGATGTTGCTTTTTCAGATTAAACTTGTTTTTTCTTGTTTGTATATAGTTTTTTTTAGGAAAATGTGGTTTTGATTCTGCTTTTTTATCCTTTTTTTTGGGAAACTCTTTGCAACCAAAGACTACATTAAGGAACTTCCAGAAAACTATGGGCACATCAACACGCCTGGTACACCTAGAAAGCTTGAGGTGTGTACTTCCAGAGAATATATAGTTTGTTGGGGGTATTTCAAACGTAAACGGTTGTTTTTCTGGTAAAACTGCAAGGTGCGCATATTGCATTGCATAGTTGTATTTTATCTGAAAATCCCCTAAAGCGCTATTTCAGTTTGGGGGAGTCTCCTGGGCAGGAAAGGGTGTCTACCTATACATATGTGGTATCGCTGTAACCGGGAGCAATTGGGATTTCACACGCAATAAGATTTTTTTGACAAACTTACATTTTTTATTACAAAAAACACTACAAATTGTAAAAAAAAAAAAAATTACAATTTTTTTTTTCAGATATTTCACAAAAAAATTTGAGAATACACCTAAAAATTACAAACAAGACATTTCATGTTAAAGCCCAGACTTTCCCTGGAAATCCCTGGAAATCCTTTCAAAAATCACAGATGAACATGTGTAGCGCAAAATAGTGAAACATGGTCTGGCAACAGAGAGTGACAAAAGCTGCAGGTAGGCTGGCAGCGAAAGGGTTAAAGGATGGGTAGTATGCGGGTCAAGGGTTGGGTAAGTGGGAGGTGAGGTTGCAAGTCAGCGGCTGGGTAAGTTAGAGTGTGGGTCAATGAATAGGTAAGGGGGAGCTTGGGGGTCAGTGGCAGGGTAGCTGGAAGGTGAGGTTGTTGATGAGCAACCAGGTAGGTGGGTGGTGTGTTTGGGGCATCAGCGGCTGGGTAGGTGGGTGGTGAGTTTGTGGGTAGGTGGGAGGTGATGTTGAGTGTCAGTGGCAGGGGAGGTTAGAGGTCATATTGCGGGTCAGCGGCTGGGTAAGTGGGTGGTGGGGTTGCGGGTCAGTGGCAGGGTGGGTGGGTGGGTTTTTGAGGTTGTGGTCAGTGGAAGGGTAGGTGGGAGATGAGGTTGCAGATCAGCGGCAGGGTAGATGGGGTTGTGGGTCAGAAGCTGGGTAAGTGGAAGGTGAGGTTGTGGGTTAACAGCTGGGTAGATGAGGTTCTGGGTCAATGACTGGGTAAGGGGGAGGTTGCGGGTCTGTGTCTGAGTAGTCTGGGAAGAGAGATAGCGGGTCAGAAGCTGATTGAGGGGAGGCAAGGTTGCGGGTTAGTGGCATAGTAGGTGGGTGTGAGGTTTCAGGGCAGCAGCAGGGTATGTGGGAGGCGAGATAAAGAAAGTTACTGCCAGCTCTACCTGAAAAGATCCCCAGCGGTATCCTCATGCAATGTGGGCAGCGGCTCCGAGTGCTCAATTCGTGCTCAGCAAAGTCCAAGAAGGGTAAAGCCAGCCAGCATTATGAATTAAAATATCCAGTTTTATTTCCACATGGTTAAAAAGCCATTGTGGCAGTCACAGCGGTCCCCATGTCAATGCATTTCGGACAGTAGGTCCTTACACATGACGTAGAGACTTGCTCACAAACAAAGCATATAAATACAATGCAATCATCAATTACTAATGCAGCCTATTCCCCATTATTGCGAGCACCTGCAAACATTAACAGAAAATTACCTGTAATCCACCATGCACGACTGCATGTTCCTACCCTCCGATCGGCGAGCGCGGGGTGGAATGCACACCCATTCCCAGAAGGAATGCACACCCAATCACAGAAGGAGGGTAGAGGAACCTGCCAGTGATTTGTTAGACGTCAGATAAAAACTGACGTCATACTACTGACAAGCTATTGGCGTCCATAATGAAATAATATTAGAGCGGAAGTGACAGACCGTCACTGATATTGTAATGCGGATACATTGAGTCAACATCTCAATGATACAGATATAAAAAAAGGAAACATATCAAAGATAGATTCCTGTACTCGCACTTAAAAATAGATTCCCGTGCTCGCAATTAATGAGAGGGCCGAGACAATAGCTTCGATTCATAGACACATTTGTCTTGACTTCCGTAGCTGTCTGTGTATGTTTTCTGTGTGTGTTTGTCATTTTTTTAGGTTTTCCCATTGCATTTTCATTTGTACGTTCGTTCGAGCTCATGCGTATATACGCTTTCGCTGAGCGAAAGTAAATCGGATCATTTGCGTTAATGATCATTTTCCCATCTAAATCTGATATTTTGCGTTTGTTCAGATAACTTACGTTATTGGTATGGGCTTGCGTCTCATTCAGAGAGCTGATTGCCGTGGGACCACCACCCTATAAAACCGTTTGCGATCCCCTTACGGGACTATTTTGACCTCGGATACCTTGCTATCAACATGTTTTGTGCCTTTGTGGAGGAACATCACCAACTCCAGCTAATGGGGATTGAATGTATCAGCAGGGCCGAGACCAGATTGCACCGGCGACGCATGCATATCAATGGCATGCATGACGTTGAGCTCTTCGAGCTGACCAGACTTAATCGCGGTTCTCTCCATAAGTTGTATAGTGAGCTGCAGCCATGGTTTGCCCGCACCACAAGGAAGGGGCAAGCAATTTCAAGTATGACCAAGATGCTTGGCTGCCTGCAATCTTTGGCGAACGGCTCATTCCAGAGGCTGGGTGCCCTCTCCATGGGGATCTCCCAGCCTACGCTGAGCCGCACGCTATCCAAGTTTTTGGAAGGCATGGCTACCATTAGCCAGAAATATAATTAGTTTCCTGACAACATGGTAGCCTGGAACACGCTTAAGCTGGCATTTTATAATATCGCCGACATGCCCAACGTCATGGGTGCCATTGATTGCACCTACGTTGCATTGGTCCCTCTGGCAGCCGATGAGTACATCTATTGGTAAGTTCAATCGGTCATTTTTTTATATAGTTTACATAAATTGTATTTTAACTATCTATTAGTCCCCGTGAAATAGCTTACCCTGTATATCTATTAATCCCTCCTTGTAAATTGTCCCTGTGACACATTTGGCCGTCTTTAGCTTCATCAATGTTTTTCATGTCGGCCAAAGCCAAACATTTTCATGTGGACCTTAATTAGTCATTTTAAAGTTAATCTTTAGTTGATCCAATATACATATCCTTTTTTTGTGCTAAAAATACTTAGGTACTTAGTTAGTGTTATTTGTATTGCCCAACATGTTTTTTGGAGGATGTTAGGAGTGTTTGAGTAGTTTACCTAGCCTTGCTAATTTTTGTTGTTTTTCTTTTTTCCCAAGAACCGAAAAATGGGCCACTCACTGAATGTCCAAGCAGTGGTGGTCCCAGACATGCAGTTCCTTAGTGTCCTCGCGATGATCTGGATTGTACCGTTGGTTTGAGTCTGGAGAATTCTCAGGTGGATGGCTCCTTGGTAAGTTGACACAAATAACGTCATTCACTTTTCAATGTATGCCTATGAATATAGTTGATGACCCATGTCTGAACCTATGGCTGTTTTTCCCCCTTGATGACATGTTAAACCGGACCTTAACCATGATCATTAGCAAAGCACAAACCCTAAAAAATGATTTGCCACTATTTAAAAATAATATATTTCTACTTTCTAGTAAATTACTTATTATTCTTCCAAACACTTGGCTGCCATTCTGTTCTTGACTTGACTAGGGTCTGCGCCATCTTTGCTCAGAAGCAGGACACTTACTGAGTAGAGGAGAGTGGGATAAAGTGCAGGGGGCGGTTTAGAGCTGTGCTTGGCTCAGACAAAGCAGATCTGGGGTTCTGAAAAGGTAAGACATCCAAGAATGCTGAGCAGCAGAGTCCTAACCCAATTCCTGTTTGTAGTCTGCCTGATTTGCCCTCATCTGCCATCTTGGATGTTTAAAGGGTCAGAACAGGCAGTAGATGGTGTTAGGCTGTTTTTTTAGCAGAGCAATCTGTATGTACAGGGTGTGTCTAAAATTTAAGATAGGCTCTTAATCAGGGGGGAACGACCGCTTTTCTGAAATTTTTTTGCTGTAATGTGTAATTTATGTTATTATTTTCTTATTCTTTCTGGGGATTCCGGCTATCCACTACTTCCCTGGCAGATGACTCCCGTCCTTCGGCCACAGAATGCCGCACAGGACGCCTACAATCGGGACCACCGGAAGACCCGGGCCGTTGTGGAGAGGGCCTTTGGCCTCTTAAAAACACGCTTACGGTGTTTGGGCCATACCGGGGGGGGGGGCACTCCAGTATGACTCCAACAAGGTCATTGATATCATACTGGCCTGCTGTGTCCTACATAACTTTGCCATCATGCAGCGTGTCCCCCGGTATGTGGATCTGCCCCCCTCTCCACCCAGCCAGGACCCAGAAGACCACTACCGTGGCACACCTAGTGCCTCTGGCCAAGCTGTTCGGGCCAATTTGATTAATACCCATTTTGCCTAATTTGTTTGTCCTGTGTATGTTTGTTGCATGTAATTCTAATTTTATACTATAATTAGGCTTTGTGAATGCTTTAGTATTGTTTTTTGTATCAAATAGTAATGAGTTAATTACTAAATTATTCACACATGATCTGAGACTCATGCATTTTTTTGGGCCCAGTTTGTTTTGAAAAACCTTCAGTAATGTCAAAATAACCCAAACATTAATGCATCAACTTAGTCAACAACAGCTAAAATCACATTCAATATATTTTTTGGAAATATGATAAATTGGAGTTGAAGGGCACTTGCAGACTTCATGTACATACATAGTACAACAAAAATATACATTGGTGCTGAATCAGGGCACCTAGCAATTGGCCACATCCAGGAGTTTTAAAGTAACGCACTCCAGGCCGAAGTTTAAATAACAAATAAAATAAACAGACATAGGGAGCAAGCATTTGCATGTGAATATTTGGCCAGCAATACATAGGGCCACATACACACCCTCTCCTGCTTGGCCACATTTGCCACAGGCACAGGTGGAAAGCAGCCATACCTATGCCACATCCACGCTTGTAAGTCAGTGGCCCACCCAAACAATAACCCCCAGTCCAAATGCAAGTCCAGTCCAATGTTTGCCAGGGTTCAAGGTAGTAGTTTGCCAGGCCAGAATTTCCCCCAATCATGCCTAGAAACAGGATGAGCCAGACACAATTTCATTATGCCAAAGCCTGCAGCGTGGCAGCTTGAGCGGCAGGTTCAGTGAGGCTTTATCTCAGGCATTGGCTAGTGGGGTATCTCAGCACTCTAATGAGCTATATGAACGAAAATCAAAATCATACAAGCAAAGCCATAAAAAAGGCAATCTTGGTAGCGCTCACCAGACAGGTCAATACAGTGGGAATGTAGAGGAAAAATGTGGAGCAGATACAGGGCAAATAGCTGTTAAAATGGGTGTTGCCCATAAAACCCTAGTGGTGGGCCTTGGGGATGGCCCATCACCTGGGCACGTGTGGCATTCAGAATCTGCCACTGTTCCAACATGAGTCAATTGCTATTTTTAACTTCCTCGAGCATGCCTGTCAAATTATTAGTTAAGGTGGCCATGTGGCTGTTGCTCGTCCTGAATTCTGTCAGCATGGAGATGAATATATTATTTAATGTATCTAATTGTGCAGTAAGCTTCTCTGTGGTTCTTTGAGTCACCTGGCGAAATAAACGCCTCTCATGGTGCCACGCTGACTCCAGGATCGGCACGCGCCTCCCTGGGAAACTGGTCGACGTTGCTGACTATGTCTCCCAATTCCCCGGGTTTGAGCGCCTGCAGATGCTGGACGTATAGTGCGAGCAAGAGTCGCAGATGTGCTCAGCAAATCCTCTGCAGCAGAGTTACCACTGGGGACTGTAGGCTCAGTCTCTGCATGCTGCCCACGATGGGCTGCCAGCATGCGTCCAGCTTCACTCTGCTGCAGAGGATTTAGTGCAGTAGCATGTTGGGACCGTGGCAGATTATGTACCAGGGGGGTCAGTTGTGAAGGTCCAATCAAGGTGGCATCCTCCTTCATCTCCTGGATTTCCTCCATCAGTGTGTGGGTCTGTTGGGGCATGTGCAAAAAATTTTTACCTTTGGTTCCTAAATATATTAGTTATGCAAATTAGTCATGTTCCTTCACATGCATCAGCAGAATCATCAAAATACACTTACCGTATATATGTGCTCCTGGCTCCTAGGCAGCACGGAAGTTGATGACTTGGTCTGACTGGATGAGGCTTCCACACTTGCTGAGGCTTGATGCTGGGCTGTATTGTAAATAAAAAGGCACGTAAACACCCAAAAATCCATTGATGATCTGGATTACTACATATGCTTCAATAAAACACGTGGGCAAGCAGGAATGGCAACTCCCCTAACGGTCCAAGGTGAACTTCACTATGAATGTCATTATCTGTTATATGTATGACTCACCCTGTACATACACATTGGTCACCTTAAATAATACAAACATGCATGTACTGCATGTTATGAGGCTTCACACATCTCTAAAGGGCCATTAGGGACCCACACTCAGCTTGCAAATAGCATTTGGCTTAAGAGTATGCTGGTGGGCATTCTTCTTATGTAGACCTTTCCCTGACCCCAGATCAAGTATTTGAGACCAAAGCACAGCTAAAACCCAAGTGGCCTAAAGACAAAGAAGGAAGTGTTGGATATGATTGAGTAGAATCACATAACGGGCAGTGCTTTGCTAATATTAAGACTTTAATAGTGACCATAAATACTCTCCAAGGTCGTGTATGGCCTGGCAAATTTGAGAATGAACATTCTGCAGACATTACACACCCTGCTAAAACTGTAACCTCCCCTACAAGCCACTCCCTAGGGGCATGTGTTCATATATGCCTGTGAGTCTCATTATACACGTTTAAAACATTTCACATACACACTAACATTACTAACCTGCAGGAATAGTAGGGATGTCCGTGTCCCGTCGCCCAGAGTGGCCCTCTAATGCCACAGCGCCAGAACCATCTCCTCAGCTCGGGTAAACTGTAATTTTGTGGGGAAGCCTCCGCCAGTTTGTAAGCTGAAAAATATAGGTTTGCAAATTTAGTAAATTGTGGACAATTCAAGAAGCAGACAAATGCACAACTCAAATATGTACCTGTAATTGCGCCATTTATTTTCTTCCGTGCTGCATACTTCAGGTCCGAAATTTTGCGCTGGATCTGCTCCACATTTTTAAGCTCCTCCCCCGCTGCATTGACCCGTCTGGTGAGCTCCTCCAAAATTTAATTTTTTCACATTTTTCTTGTAGATTTTAATTTTCGCCCATATAGATCGTCATAATGTAGGTTCAGCCCACTTGCCAATGCCAGAGTTTGGGGCTCACCAAACCTGCCACGCAACTGTCCTCGCAGCAATGTCCGGCCTATTGCTTGCTGTTCGACTCATCTCTGGATGTAGGCAATTTGGGGGACATTCTGGGCTGGCTCTGTTGTGTTGAAATGTTGAATAGGTGGCTGGATAAAGAATGGAGTGGACTTGGAAATGGACTAGGGGTCCTTGCCTGGGTGGCCACTGAACTTGCAGGCGGGGATGTGGCATATGGATAGTTGCTTGCCACCTATACCGGTGGCAAATGTGACCAAGGAGGAGAGGGTGTGCTTGAGGGTGTGGTGCTTCTGGCCCTGTGCCTCTTTGTGCCCTTGCCACTTGTGGTTCCATGCCCCTGGGAGGTACTTGCACGTGGTTCTGGAGATGCTGAGCTGGCTGTGCTTGGCCTTCTGGGCCTGTGGGTCTTGCTCTTTCCATGCGCATGGGTGTGTTTCCCACGTGGCTGACTACATGCTGAGCTGGCTAGGCTGGGGCTTCTGGGCCTGTGGCTCTTGCTCTTTTCATGGCCATGGGTGTGTTTCCCACGTGGTTCTGGAGATGCAGATCTGGCTTTGCTTGGCCTTCTGGGCCTGTGGCTTTTGCTCTTTCCATGCGCATGGGTGTGTTTCCCATGTGGCTGACTACATGCAGAGCTGGCTGGGATGGGGCTTCTGGGCCTGTGGCTCTTGGTGGTTCCATGGCCATGGGTGTGTTTCCCACGTGGCTCAGGAGATGCTGAGCTGGGTGGGCTGGGGCTTCGGGCTTTTACTGGCCTTGCCAGTGGAGAACGGATGTGCTAGGCCGAGGAGGAGGGGATGGTGTTTTTTGGGGGCTGGGGCTTCTCACCCTCTTAGTGGCCTTTTTTGCGTGCCTGCTTGGTTGTGGTCTTCTTCTTCGCCGCTGCCTCCTTTACTTTTCTGGTTGTTTTGGGCTTAGCGGACTTGGTGGGTATTGTCGCCTTGGCCTGGCCACTGTGGCTGCGCGTTTCCCGCACCTTTGGCGTTGGTATTTGTGATTGAGTGGTCGGCCGTGAAGAAGCCTCCTCAGGCCGCTGTGGCATTTTGCTGCTGGCCTCCTTGCCTGGTTTGGCTATTTGGCCTTATGTTTTTTTGGCTGGCATGTTAAGACTCTCAAAGAAAATGAGCTGTGTGTCCAGGACCCTTTAAATACTAATGCCTGGTTATGACGCTTACGCGTTCGTGTACGCGTGCGTTCAGCCGTTCGTCCGGCCGTGCGGAACCCGGAAACCGCTGAGGCATTATTTATCTGCTGCGGACAAAAATAAAGATGGTGCCCATGATCTTCACCCGCCAACAAGAAGAGCTGATTATGCTTGTAAGTCTATTGTAATGACTTTGATTTGCCATCTAACTGCATGCCTAGGCCTTAAGGAAGCGCAGGAAGAAACAGTTATGTGTAAAAGTTTGTAAAACTCTGTGGCAAACAGAAGTTAGTGCGCACATGTGCGAACCAACTCACTAACATCTAGAAGGATATTTTGAGGCTAGAAATGTGTCTGGGAATGTCATTTAGTCAACTGATCGAATTGTGACAGATATTTGTATGCCCCGGGTGCGGCGATTTTTCAGGCTCCATTTCCCAAGTAAGTACATAGCGATTGCATGGTAGATGTAACTAATACAAAAGGTAGGCCTTTATTTATAAATGCTTTTCTTTTCTAGTGCTGGAAATGGAGTACCGAATTCGGCGCACCCGGAGGCGCACAGGCCTACCAGTGCTGCATGAATCTGCAGCACCAAGTGAAGGATCTACCCCTCCTCTGTAGGGGCCTCCGACCAGCCCCTGGACCTCTCAACAGAGGAGGGGTGTCACGGCGTGGGCAGGGAGTCGTACCAAGCGACGGAGCCCTTAGCCTCTGGTATGTGACTCTTGATGTAACCGCACACACATACATGCTATTTAAACAAAAGCTGATTCCCTTAATCTCTTTTTCTAGATGAATATGTAGCGGGTGAAGGATCTGTGGAAGAGCGAAAGTGCTTTGGGTAGGTTTTAGGGGTGAGAAATGGAAGAAGAACATGACCGCGAAGTGCTTTGGGTAAGTTTTAGGGGTGAGAAATGGAAGAAGAACATGACCGCGAAGTGATTTGGGTAAGTTTTAGGGGTGAGAAATGGAAGAAGAACATGACCGCGAAGTGCTTTGGGTAAGTTTTAGGGGTGAGAAATGGAAGAAGAACATGACCGCGAAGTGATTTGGGTAAGTTTTAGGGGTCAGAAATGTAAGAAGAACATAAGCGCGAAGTGATTTGGGTAAGTTTTAGGGGTGAGAAATGGAAGAAGAATGAGAGCGTGAAGTGATTTAGCTAAGCATTGTAGCACAAGTGAGTGAACCAAATATGTAGGCAAGCAATTTAATGAGTTAAGTTTGTAGTGCGCAGGCGTAAGATTGTAAGGATTTTCGTCTGGACGATTATTTATTGTAAAAGGAAAACAGAATCTAACGGTAAACGTAGGAGACGATGGAAAAAGGGCAAAAACAAAAGCCTACGTTGTAACATGAGAAAAAAAAACAGACAACGAAAGCTGGAAAATTACATTCTCGTTGGCATACGAACGGACGAAGACTTTACAGAAGGCTTGCAATGCATGCACAGAATCAATTATACACTCATACGAGAGAGCGGAAAAATTTCAAAAAAAATACAGATCGACACAAAAACGAAAGTCTTTTTTTGTCTCTCTGAATCAACCCTAATATTCAAATCTAAAAGATAAAGAAAGAGACATAAAGAATAATAATAATGCAAGGAGATATATAAAATCTTCTAATATATTTTTATACTGATTTAATCAGTTATGCTCACCAGACAGCTGACATCTGATCTGATCCATATAGCAAGAGAATAAAAAATATAAATTATAAGAGAGGTATGAAAACAGTAAATCTATCCACACCAGGGGGCCTAACCGGTTTGATCTCAAAGTGGACCTCCAAATGATAGAGCCTAAGGCACTTCTATATGATACAGTCAATAAAGCTATACACATGAGAAAAATCTGCGCAATTATTTAAAAGGGCTCTTACTTAGTATAGGTATTAGATAGATGTATCTACTTGTCTATATCCATCATATATACTAGACAACCACAATCATAGTGGTTTATAAAATAACCTGAAATCATTGGCATCTTGTAACCCCCATGTCTACAATAATCCATAAGGCATCCATAAAATTATTGCATGTTCACATGTCAATACCCAAATAATAGAATAATTTGCCCAAGAAATTTTAAAGACGAAGATTCTAAAATTCTAATCTGCTTATGATATGTAGAATAGGGGAAACAGTTGAAGGGTTGGCTTGGCTATAATGCCCACCTAAATTCAAGTAGCCATCTATCCCACAAATATAAACAAGCATACTGGCCTTCATATGGGAACTAGGATTTGGACACTATTAGAGTCAATTGAATAAATTAATTAGTCAATCACAGTATAAAATATATGGAGAACCAAAACCCCTATGTAGCCCCTATTAAGATGGCCCAAATATAATGGAATAATTATTCAGTCCCTCAGATAGAGATAGAGATACACATCCCACCGAGAGTTGAGACCCTGGGGGATACGGGTTTTCAAATTGAAAATCCAATATACCTCCCATTGGATCAGTTTCTCCTGTAAGTCACCCCCTCTCGGGCCAAGTTTAACCTTTTCAATAGCCATGCAATAGAAGTGTGTTAAATCTCCAGCATGTTTGTCTCTCAAGTGGCGACCTACATTTGATAAAGAAATAGAACGTTCCTGTGAGGAGATTCTCCATTTAAGGGGTCTAGTTGTACACCCTACATACTGAACCTTATAAATGTCACAGGTTATTAAATATACAACATTAGGGTGTTACAATTAATAAAACTATTTATCTGAAACTTCTCCTTCATTGAAGTAGAAATTCATTGCCTGAATAGGCAAATTTGCAGAGCCCACATCTTTGTCCTGCACATTTATAAAAACCTCTACACGATAGCCAAGTAGAGGATGAATCCTTCAACTTCTGCCCCAAAGTGGGCGGCCTCTAACTAACGATTTTAATGCCATCTTTTTGAGATTGGTGGCCATTTTTTCTGGAATTGTGTCAAGCAGTGGGGGCGGATTGTATATAATGGAAAGAGTTAAATCCCAATATGGCGATAGAGCACTGAGTCATGACAAATTTGACTCCGTTTTTATATCAGACCACTCTACAAAACGTGGGGATGCAATCAGCTAACCTAAGGAATTTGATCAAACAATATGAGGATACTATGAAAAAAGAGTTAAAAACATGGTGGGATCTGAGTTCACTTACCAAATATATACAAAACTCTATGATCCCAAGAGACTTAAGGATCCAAAAAATCCCAACCACTGTGCATTCTGACAATTTTAAAGCGGAATGGGACTCTATCCTCACTCAAGTCTCTCTTGATCTGATGTGCCTTATAACTAAATATGAGGAAGAGAAGCAAAAAGATATTCAGCAAAATATTGCAGAACTGGAATCTTCTATGAAGGATTTTGAAACAGATTCCAATTTTGATGAGTATATGGAACGCATGAAAAAATCAATAGATTTAATGGAGACACAAATCATGGCAGTGAAACGCAATAAATTTCAGCCTGACACGGATGACTATAAAAATGATCGAGTCTATACTTGGAAACAAAGCCTGAACAGATTTTCCCAGCCAAGATCAATTTTAAAAAATAGTTCAGGCAAAAAAATGGTATTGTTCAATGTGTCCGACTCTTCGGATTGGTCTTCTAACAGTGACCGCTTGGATATAGAATCTGATGTACGAAATTTTCCAGGGACAATGGCATCAAAAATAAGGAGAAAGAGGCCAGAAAGAGAATCCATAGAGCGGGGGCGAAAATACAAATCACGCCCGGAATACATTGAGAGAGCGGAGGACATGAGTATTAATAAGAGTGTCATAAATTTATCATCTTGTACCCTCTCGACAGGTAAAATTAATTTACTCTCGAAGGGTTTGGATCCAACAAGGACGTTTCAAGCTGACCTAAAGTGTCTTTTAGGTGAAGGTCTTTCATGACCTCCCCAAAATCCTTTGGGCCATCCTTTGGGCCGACCCATCTTTGCGGGGATTGGGGGGTTGAATGAAAGGCTGGGGCAATAGATGGACTCCCATCTCCTCCCTCTTTTACGGAGACTTCCAGGCTCTTTACAGGATTTGAGAGATGTCAGTAGTCGCCTCAATAGTTTTTGTTGGGAGCCGGGTCTGAGATGGCTTACCTGCTATGTCTCCTCTTTATACTCGATTATCCCTTACAATTTAGCTCTACAAGCAGTGTATTTCCATCTTCATAACTATTCTAACTATTTGCAGGAATTAATTACTTAATTTCTGGTGCTAGCGTTAGAATATCTGTTGAAACAAAATGTTTTGCTTTTTGCTGGACAGTTTTATTTACAACGATATGGAACGTCCATGGGAGCACCTTTTTTCGCCCTCTCTCGCCAACCATGGGGTTGTGGGAGAGGTCGATAATATTTGGACATGACAACCCCTTTCTAAATAACATCAGATTCTATGGAAGATACATAGACGATCTATTCATCATCTGGGACGTGTCATGGACAACTCACCTTCACGCTGGTCCCGCAGCCTCTTCAGGCGGCGCGGGCTCCGGCGGCTGTCTGGCTCCCTCCCCGCCCGGCGGCCGCGTCTCCGTTAGGCGGTGTCGGAGCGAGCGGGGCCGAGCAGACATGCCCCCTCTCCGCGTCACCTCTCCTCACTGACAGTCCACGCTCACGCGCGCGCGAGCCCGGCTGTCTCACAACCTCTGGCGGAGCTGCAGGCCAATGAGCCCTGAGTGTTTAGTGGGCCAATCGGCCAGAAGGTTCTGGGCGAAAATGCCCTTTTAGAATTAAACTGGGCAATCAGTCCAAGGTTCTAGTGTGCACCAATAAGCTTACTCCTTCCCATCCATCCCATCACTTCCCTTCTATAAAGCTTGGTTCCCGGCAGTTGTTCCTTGCCCGTGATAGCGTGCTGCTGGGTGTGCTTATCTGAATCTGAATTTCCCGTATTGATCTTGCCGTGTATTGACCATCCCGTGATTGCCGCCTCGACTGACCATTGCCTGTTTCTGCCTGCTCCCTTGTACTGCGTACCCCTGACCTTCCGGCTTGACCCCTGGCTCAACTTTGACTATTCTTCCGTCTCATCCTTTGGTGCAGCGCTTTTTTGGACTGATCTCTCGTGTATGACCCCTGCTTACCCAACCTCGCCCAGTCTTGTTCCGGTTTCATCTGCCTTCCTTCCTGTAAGTCTGCATCCTTTGTGCTACGAAGTCCTGGGGGCAACCGTGCCCGGTGAGGTGTATAAAGCATCCCGGCAGACGGGGACTTGTCTATAGGTGAAGCTAGCAGCGGAGATTGGGGGTTGCGGACTTACTTAGAAGGCGGGTGTCCCACGGGACCTAACATTATCACTGGCCCTTTATAATGGAGGAACTTGTGCAACAGGTGCAGGCCATGGCCACCGCCATCAATCAACTTGCCCAATGAGTCGCTACGCAGAAAAGTTGCCAAATACCTGCACCACTAGCACCTGTTTCCTCTATCGAGCCAAAGGTTCCCCTTCCAGAACATTTTTCGGAAAAACGGTCGAAATTTGCGAACTTCAAGAATTCTTGTGAGCTTTACTTCCGCCTGCGGCCCAACTCCTCTGGGTCTGAGACACAAAGAGTGGGCCTAGTCATTTCGCTCTTTCAAGGTGACCCACAGACCTGGGCCTTTGGACTGGCACCTGCTGATAAGGCCTTGCAATCGGTTTACGCCTTCTTTTCCGCCATGGAGGTCCTGTATGCGGACCCTAACCGGGCTTCTACGGTAGACTCCAAGTTGCGGAGTTTAAAATAAGTGAAGCGGTCGGCCGAAGAATACAGCGCCGAGTTCCGTCGATGGGCCATCAACTCCCAGTGGAATGATTCAGCCCTGTGCAGTCAGTTCAGAATCAGGCTCTCAGAAAGTATTAAGGATACTTTAGTTAATTTCCCTCAGCCAAAGAGTCTCGATGAATACATGCAGCTAGCCATCAGAGTGGATAGACGGCTCAGGGAGAGACGTGTGGAGAAAGTTAAGGACCAGCCGTGGGGTCCTCCTCGTCAAGAATTCAGCCCTAGGGGTGCTGCTGCCTGTTCTTCTTTGGCACCCGAGGAGCCCATGCAACTTGGCGTGACTCATCTCTCCCAGACTGAAAAGATAAGACGCAGATCGCAAAGGCTATGCCTATATTGCGGAAATCCTGGTCATTTTGCCAAGAACTGCCCCAACAAGGCCCCAGCGGCGGGAAACTTCAGCGCCTAGATCCGGTTGAGGGAACTCATCTAGGCGATCAGGTACCACTCCCTCATATAAATTGAATGCTTTTGCCAGCTATGATCTCTTGGGGACCATCCAGGATGTCTGTCACCGCCTTCATTGATAGTGGGGCGGCGGGCAATGGATAGGTCTCTTGCATCCACTTTAAATATCCCTTTGATCCCCTTAGAAAATTCACTTTGTGTTCTGGCTGTCAATAACGAACCAATCGTGGGGGGATTGGTTTCCTTTAAAACCTCTTTTTTGAATTTAGTGGTGGGTTCATCCCATTCCAAGAAACTAGAATTTTTTATCTTAGAGAGTCCTGTTTCTTCTATAGTACTCGGATTTCCATGGTTAAAGGTCCAAAACCCGGTTGTTAATAGGGTATCTGGGGACTTGGTTAAATGGAGTCCATTTTGCTTAGATCATTGTTTTTGTACCGCCCTAAGATTGACTCATGTCTCTCTTGAGGGTTTAACTCTGGCCTATGCAGACTGGGCGGATGTTTTTTCGGAAAAATCAGCTGACTCCTCCACATAGGGCCTACGATTGTCCCATCAATCTGCTACCAGGTACCATGCCCCCTAGGGGGAAAATATACAATCTCACCCACTCAGAAGAGACTGGCATGAAAGAATACATTGCGGAGAATCTTAAGAAAGGTTTTATCCGTCCCTCTACCTCCCCCGCTGGCACCGGGTTCGTCTTTGTTGAAAAGAAGGATGGTAGTTTACGTCCCTGTATCCATTATCGGGGACTGAATAAGATCACGATTAAGAATAGATACCCGTTACCTTTAATCGATGACCTCTTTAACCAAGTATCTGGAGCACAGATTTTTTCTAAACTTGATATTAGAGGGGCATATAACCTCATTCGCATACGCCAGGGAGATGAATGGAAGATAGCCTTTAATGTAAAAGAGTGCACGACTTTGACTATTCTTCCGTCTCATCCTTTGGTGCCGCACTTGTTTGGACTGATCTCTCGTGTATGACCCCTGCTTACCCGACCTCGCCCAGTCTCGTTCCAGGTTCATCTGCCTTCATTCCCATAAGTCTGCATCCTTTATGCTACGAAGTCCTGGGGGCAACCGTCCCCGGTGAGGCGTATAAAGCGTCTCGGCAGATGGGGGCTTGTCTATAGGTGAAGCTAGCAGCAGAGATTGGGGGTTGCGGATTACTTAGAAGGCGGGTGTCCCACGGGACCTGACAGGACGGTGATGAGGACTCGATTGTACAGTTTATGGAGTATTTGAACAATAATGAATTAAACTTAAAAGTTACATAAGAGAAAAATCCAAAATGTATTCCATTCTTAAATTTATATTTAGGGGTAACAACTGATAAAAGGGATGTGATTACTAGGACTTATAGGAAGGAGACAGCAGGAAATATGACTCTTGGGGTTGAGAGCTGTCATTCAGCTCACACTATAAAAGCCAGGTGAAATGATTAGGGCACGCCACAATTCAGATGATGATGCTTTGAACAGGAATTGGTGACGTCAGAGTCAGAGTTAGAGTTATTGGATTGGGCAAAAAATATTGCCAGATCCAAGGATAGAAATAACATGATAATGAATGTAGGACATCTAACTAACAAGGGAGATAAAAATAAAAGGAAATGAAAATCGTCTAGGAATCATAATAATAAGCATGGCACAGATGGAGTAATAACTATGGTAACCACATATAGTGAAGAATTCCATCATATTAGAGATATTATAATGAATGAATTGTGATCCCCAACTCTGATATATCCTTAAATATTGTATTAAAATCGGGTGTCGGAGCCCGCCCACTTTGGGGCAGAAGCTAACTCCCAGTCTTTATAAAAAAACTGGTTGATTCTTCTACTTGGCTATCGTGTAGAGGTTTTTATAAATGTGCAGGGCACAGATGTGGGCTCTGCAAATTTGCCTATTCAGGCAATGAATTTGCATATACTTCAACAAAAGGGAGGTTTCAGATAAATCGTTTTATTAATTGTAACACTCCTAATGTCTATTTAAAAACCTGTGACATTTGTAAGGTCCAGTATGTAGGATGTACAACTAGACCCCTTAAACGGAGAATCTCTGAACATGTAGCTGCCTCCTCACAGGAATGCTCTATTTCTTCATTGCATGTAGGTTGCCACTTCAGAGACAAACATGCTGGAGATGTAACACACTTCTATTGCATGGCTATTGAAAAGGTTAAACTTGGCCCGAAAGGGGGTGACTTACAAGAGAAACTGTTCCAACGGGAGGTATATTGGATTTTCAAGTTAAAAACCCGTATCCCCCAGGGTCGCAACTCTCAGAGGGATGTGGATCTATATCTGAGGGACTGCATAATTATTCCATTATATTTGGGTCATCTTAATAGGTGCTACATATGGGTTTTGGTTCTCCCTATATTTTATACTGTGATTGACTAATTAATTAATTCAATTTACTCTAATAGTGTGCAAATCCTAGTTCCCATATGAATGCCGGTATGCTTGTTTATATTTGTGGGATAGATGGCCACTTGATTGAATTTTGGTGGGCATTATAGCCAAGCCAACCCTTCAACTTCCCCCATACTACATGTCATCAGCAGATTAGAATTTTAGAATCTTACTCTTTAAAATTTCTTGGGCAAATGATTTTATTTGGGTATTGGCATATGAACATGCAATAATTTTAGATATGCCTTATGAATTATTGTGGCCGTGAGAGTCCACTGTTACAGGATGCCAATGATCTCAGGTAATTTTATAAACCACTATGGTTGTAGCAGTCTAATATATATGATGGATATAGGCAAGTAGTTACATCTATCTCATACACTTACCTATACTAAGTAAGAGCCCTTTTAAATAATTGGGCCAATTTTTCTCATGTGTATAGATTTATTGACTGTATTATATAGAAGTGCCTTAGGCTCTATCAATTGGAGGACCACTTTGAGATCAGATTTATGATGGATAGATTTACTGTTTTCATACCTCTCTTATAATTTATATTTTTTATTCTCTTGCTATATGGATCAGATCAGATGTCAGCTGTCTGGTGAGCATAACTTTGATGAAGTCAGTATAAAAATATATTAGAAGATTTGATCTCCTTGCATCACATATTATTCTTTATGTCTCTTTCTTTATCTTTTAGATTTGAATATTGTCTCGGCCTTCTCATTAATTGCGAGCACGGGAATCTATTTTTAAGTGAGTAGGGGAAACTATCTTTGAAATGTTTTTTTTTTTATATGTATCATTGAGATTTTGACTCAATGTATCTGCATTACAATATCAGTGACGGTCTGTCACTTCCGCCCTAATATTATTTTATTATGGACGCCGATAGCTTGTCAGTAGTATGACGTCTAACCAATCACTGGCAGGTTCCTCTACCCTCCTTCTGTGATTGGGTATGCAGTGTATTCCACCCTGCACTCGCCGATCGGAGGGTAGGAACATGCAGTCGTGCATGGCGGATTACAGGCAATTTTCTGTTAATGTTTGCAGGTGCTAGCAATAATGGGAAATAGGCATTAGTATTTGATGATTGCATTGTATTTATATGCCTTGTTTGTGAGCAAGTCTCTACGTCATGAGTAAGGACCTACTGCCAGAAATGCGTTAACACGGGGACCTGCTCCTATATGCCTTTTACACCGCTGTGACTGCCGCAATGACTTTTTAACCATGTGGAAATAAAACTGGATATTTTTATTACTCATAATGCTGGCTGGCTTTACCCTTCTTGGACCTATGTGGGAGGTGAGGTTGAGGGTCAATGGCTGGGTAAGGGAGACGTCGCGGGTCAATAGCTGGGTAAGAGGGGGTTGTGGGTCAGCGGCCAGGTAAGAGGCAAATCTGCAGGTCATTGGCTGGATACCGAGAGCTGAGTTTGTGCTGGGTGAGCATGGGATACCAGAATTGTACAACCCTGGGTCTGGACCTTTTATGTAATTATTGGGCAGCCCCATGACAGCCCCAGTCTGATCATGCTGCAAGCATGGGGTCCAGCCACATTTAGGCTATGGTAGGACTGTCATAACCAATATGTGATGACTGGGCCCCATGCTTGCAGCTTGATCAGGCTGTGGCTGCCATGTGGACCAAGAATTGCATCCTTAGCCTTTAGCACCGCCTTCATGGTCTCTGCCACCGTCAGCCCCAGCTATTCCGCCACTTCTGCCTCGATGGTCTCTGCCACTGGCTTGAGGATCGTCACCGCCACAATCCTAGTCTCCCTCCTCGCTGGCTCCACAACCATCACCGCCAGGTTTGTCCCTCGCCACTGCGGTCGCTGCCGCTGCCACCATTTTCCTTTTCAGATGCTGTGACTGCTGGTCAGAATAGAATGGCCAATCACAGCAAATGCATAGCTACTTTTAACCCTTTTAACTGCCAGCCTGAGATGCTGCCCCCCTCTATTGACAGGTAATTTTTCAGCATTTTGTGCTATGAAAAAATAAAAATTATTATATTTTTCAAAATTTGTCTTGTTTATTTAAAAAAACAAAACAAATGTTATTCAAGAAAAGTATATTACATGTGAAAGCCCCATTTCTTCTGATTACAATATCAAATAGCGGCACAGCTAACAGCTGTGCAGCCATTTGGTGTAGGGGGGAGCTTAGGTTCTCCCTTCTTTCATACTCACTAGCCAGTGAGGGACTGTGGTGAGGGTGGGGAAGCTGGCTTTTATACTTGGAGGTATGGACTCCATGTAATTTCCCTGACTTCATCGCTGAGGAGATTTTCCCTGTGTAACTCCCTCTAGGCCCCTTTTGTGATGTCTGAAGTGACATTGGGTAGATTCCAGAGAGGCCCCACCTCTTAGTATAAAAGCCGGTCCACTGTCATGAAGTCCAGGGGCTGGGATGGAAGGAGAGGAACCTGTGTTCCTTTCCTTTTTAAATGCAGGCAGCATATGCCTCACCGGAATAAATTTAAAGGAACCTGGATGGAGAAGGTAAGTGTCAATTTAACTACTCAGTTAGTTAAATTGAATGCCAGTAAAAGCAACATTCAATAACACAATGAAAACTGAAAAAAACAAAAACAAAATAAAAAGTCAAGAAAAAGTGACCCCCCCCCCCAAAAAATTGAATGTAATGAAACATTGCCCAAAAAAATTACTAAAAAAAATGCTGTCAGTTTTTATGTTAAATTGAGTGCTAGTAAAAGCGACATGCAATAACACACTGAAAATTGCAAAAATACAAATAAAATGTTAGTCTATTTTAGGAAGATAAAAACTGTAGTGAATGAAAAATACCCCAAAAATGACAAAAAGCAAAATAAAACCTGCTGTCAGAAACAAATTTAAAATAGGAAGAACGTGCCTTAAGGTGTCCTCTCGCAGGCAAAAAACAAAAGGCTTGCCTTGAACGAAAGCTTACACCAAACACTTTCGTTGGCATTCGCATTGGTGAACTAATCTTGCAGGCGATTGTGAATCACACGAGAATTTGGGAATTAACAGCACTCTACTGGGCCCTTGGCCTGATCCCTTGTGACTGGAGGCAGGGGTGGTAACTTAAGCTTGGCAGTGACAAATTGGAATGGCCTGGGGATGTATACCAAAATCTCGGGTTTTAATCCACTTTCAAGCTTTCAGGGGAGAACCCGTTTCTCTGAACTATGCAAGTAACTAAGTAAGGGGTGTTTCCCCCAAAAGCTTGACAACTTGGATTGATGCACATGCCTAAAAAAGCAAGGACTATCACCTAATTTAAACTGCTGCACTCCAGCCTCACCCCAGTTCCGAGGCTGTCTGGTTACAATCTTCTATTAATTCCATGTAACAAGAGTAGCGAATGACCCAAAGTGAGACTGTTTAGCCCAAGTCGTGACATCTGGTCTGTTTATGCTAACCCTGATTAAGAGATTAATAAAGAAAATACTTGCCGCACCCTTTTGCCAAAAGCCTTGTGTTGTATGTTCAGCTGACAGGTTCGCTATTGCAGTGAATGAGCTGACTAAAGTGTCACTTCATCAGGGAGAGGCTGTCTTGAAATGGACAGCTTTAACTTGTTGTAGGTTAACTTTTTCTGCGTCTGTATATTATGTACAACTTTTTTAACAAACAAATAAATACTTACCACACCAAGTACAAAGAGGGATGACTCTGATGAGTTTGAATTAACGACAAGGAAGTCTATCCTTAAGAAAAAGGTCACATTACAATGTTTATCCTGCATAGTTATCATTGGTGCGAAAGGGACCGAAATATTTAGCACCAGAGATCTTTCTTTTCCACATAAAACAGCAGTCTATGGTAGAAATATAACCAATTATTAAAAAGCATAAAACTGTTTTAGTAATTAAAAGGTTACAACATAGCAGCGCTCCTAGAGAGCGGAATGCACACCACCACCCAGTATCAATAGTCATACAATATACTGTACAGATGGCTGCGCGCTTCAAATGTTTCTTTACACACAGGTGGCATGGGACGGCGTTCAGAACCGATGACGAGTTCAGAATAATTTTATTCCATCTAGGAATAAAGGGAGTCTGCATAGACTTTTGAAGTGCACAACCAGATATATGTTGTGTGGATATTGCTATTTTAGGGTAAATTAGCCTTCATTGACAGACCATGTTTGCCTGCCTCCTATAAGCAGCACCAGGAACAGGCTATTTGACCTGCTGCCCCATTCTGGAAATATAACAGCTCTGTCACAGAAAGGCACACGCATACATCAGGCTCTAAACAACTGCTAAAACTACTACTGTATTTTTACCCTATAAGCACTTAGTTTTCCCCTAAAGTGTGTGTGTGGGGGGGGGGGGGTGCTGGGGAAATGTTGGTGTGTCCTATCGTTCGAATGTAAAAACAAAAAAGTCAACTCATGTTTTATAGGCACTCCCGCATTGCTGGCCAGGCTGCCTGCTACACTGCGGTAGGCCAGAAGAAGATGGAGGAGCGGCGGGCTCTGTCCCCGTCTCCGTCACCGCCTTTTGTGGGTTATTAACCCTTAAAATTCCTCAAAAGAAATGTGGTGCTCCCCAAGGAGGGGGGCCCTATGTCATTTTTTTTTTAAAATTAACCCCTTATGTTTTGTCGGCCAGAAGGTATAAAAGGCTTCCAGCAGCAGCAGCAGGAGTGCAGAAGCCAGAGTGATTGGCAAGGTACAGAGTGCAAGATGGGTGGGACATAACTTTTTAAAAAACAAATAAAATATTTTTTTCTGTGTGTGTGTTTTTTTTTTTTTTTACATTCAACCCTTTGTTCAGGGCCCTTGCATCCTGTTCTATGCCATGGAATTTATAGACCCCTGACCATCGCAAAGGGGCCCACTGAGACCATGCCACCCGAGCGCCTACATAAACCTGGAGCCGTGATGGAGAGGTTGAATGCCACACTTCCTATGGGAATGGGAGGGGGGAATGCCACACTGACTATGGAAATGGGTTGGGGGGAATGCCACATTGCCTATTGGGAATGGGAGGGGGGATGCCACTCTGCCTGTAATTGGAGGATTTTGCACCTTGCCTATTATTTGGTTCACAACAATTGGTTCAGAATGTTATTTTTCCTCCAAATCCTAGGTGCATCTTATGGGCAGATGTGTCTTATAGCACGAAAACTGTGGTACTTGTCACTCCTTTTGACTATTTCCGCTGTACTGAGAGTTTCAAAGCCGTGGAGATAGATAATCCAAAAGCAAACTTTCCCATGTAAAGAACAAATCCAACATTATATACTTTTCATTTCAAATATTAGTATATGATGATTTCTCCTGCTTTATGTGTTTGAAAAGTGGCACACATACAGTTTACTTACCTTTGGTACATATTTAGCAAGAATAGTTGTTGTCAGTGGGAGCCCAGGTACCTGCAAACAACATCAATGTTCCAATGTTACAATTATTAAAACCCCTGAAATCTTGCAATTCTTTTTCAAACTTTTTTCTTAAGGGGTATAGGGTAGTTGGCAGCAGCATTAGGAGCCTATATATTGCCTGAAAGAGACACTGAAGTTGGCAGCAGCATAAGGAACCCATATATTGCCTGAAAAACACAACTTGGAGTTGGCAGCAGCATAGGGAGCCCATATATTGCCTGAAAAATACCATTTTGTGATTACTCACCTGTAAAATGGTTATTACAAGTATGTCACACACCCTGCTTCCGAATATTCATGACACTTGGGTAACTGTCCTGTAGAGGGCGATCTTGCAGAGATGACATGAAAAAAAGGGAGCCAGAATTCTGGGAATAGAAAACACCCTACAAGGCAAGGCCCTAGCATCGCACCAGTTAATATAAGACCTCCAAGTCCTGTAGTAGACGTTAGAGGAAGATCTCTTCTCAGCTCTAACAAGAGTCTGAACCACCGCATCAGAAAGACCTTCCTCCTTTAAGATGGAGGTTTCAGCAGCCACGCCATCAAAGCCAGCGTTGGTAAATTGGGGTAGCGTAGCTGACCCTGGGTGATAAGATCCGGAAGAAGAGGCAGATAAAACTGATCTACTGCCAGCCGCACGACGTCTGCGAACCACACTCGTCTTGGCCACCTTGGAGCCACCAGAATTGCTGGTGCCCCTTCTAGAGTTAGCTTGCGCACCACCTTGCCCACCATGGAGAAGGGGGGGGAACAGGTACAGAAACCCCAGTTCCCTCCAAGCCAGGGACATGGCATCCACTGCCAGGGCCAGAGGATCCTGAGACAGAGACACAAAGGCAGGAAGCTTGTGATTGTGACGTGAGGTAAAGAGATCCACCTCCGGAGTCCCCCACTTGTGACAAAGGGACTGGAATACCTTGGAATTGAGAGACCATTCTCCTCGGCGAGAGGATCTCCTGCTCAGGGAGTCCGCCTTCGTGTTCTCCACTCCCGGGATGTAAATGGCTGAGATGCATGGGACATTGCTCTCTGCCCAAACAAGGATCAGAGATACCTCCCTGAGGGCACTCCTGCTGCGAGTCCCTTCTTGGTGATTGATGTAAGCGACCGCCGTCCGACTGTCTGATCGGACATGAACTGGCAATCCCTGCAAGAGAAGAGTCAAGCGAGACAGAATCAACCAAATGGTCCGCAGCTCCAAAACGTTGATGGGGTATGAGCCTCCTGAGGCCCCCATAACTCCTGGAACCGATGTTCCCTCCAGAAGCCCCCCAGCCCGACTGGCGTCCGTGGTGACCGTTTCCCAACAAGGGGCCAGAAAGGATCTGCCCTTCAACAGATTGCTTGACACTAGCCACCACTGAAGGGACTGCTGAGCCCAGGAAGACAGCAGACAAGACTGATCTAATGACAGCGGACACCTGTCCCAAGTCGCTAGAAGATGGAGCTGAAGCATCCTCATGTGAAACTGGGCAAAAGGGACTGCCTCGAAGGAAGCCACCATCAAACCTACCAATCTCATCCCTAGTCGGATAGACGGGCAAGGATTGGATAGTAGAAGCCGAATCAAATCTTGGATCAGAAGAATCTTGGGCTGAGGAAGGAACACCCTGGCCTGAAAGGCATCCAGAGTCATGCCCAGAAACGAAACCTCCCTGGACGGGGAGAGGGAGGACTTGGGATAGTTGATCACCCAGCCGAACCTCTCCAGCTTGGATAACACAACTCTGGTGTCTAGCTCCGCTTGGATGAGAGAGGAAGCCAAAATGAGAAGGTCGTCCAGATATGGTACAATGCGAATGCCCTGGACTCTGAGGAGGGCCATCACCCCCGCCAGTACCTTGGTGAACACCCTCGGAGCCGAGGTAAGCCGAATGGAAGGGTCACAAACTGAAAATGCTGATCTTCCACCACGAACCCGAGGAATCTCTAGTGTGCTAGGAAGATAGGTACATGCAGATATGCATCCTTGATGTCTATGGATGTCATGAAGTCCCCCTGACGAAGAGAATCGACGGCTGAACGCAAGGTTTCCATGCAAAACTTCCTGAAGCGGATAAACCGATTGAGGAGCTTCAGATCCAAAATGGGTCGAACGGAGCCGTCCTTCTTGGGCACCGTGAATAGATTGGAATAGAATCCCAAGCCCCTTTCCGCGGAAGGCACTGGGCAAATGACAGCCATGTCCAGCAGATAACTTACTGCCGCCCGGAGCCCCTGTGCAGCCAGTGGATCCGAAGGCACTCGAGACCTGAAGAATCTGGGAGGAGGCCGGATCTCGAATTCCAGCTTGTAACCAGAAGACACCACTTCCAGAATCCATTTGTCTGAGACCTCCTGGTCCCAGACCTGGAAGAAGTGTCGCAGCCGTCCCCCCACCCGCAAGGGTGAGGGCGCCCCCTCATTGCTGAGCTGGCTTGGCAGCGGGCTTGGGTTTGGAACTCCAATTGTGACCTGGACGGGCACGACCTCTGCCTCTACTCCAGGAATCACCTCTGAGGGTAGAGAAGGCCAAAACTCTGCCAGTTCTGGCACCCCGAAAGGAAGGGTTAAAGGAGGCCGCCCCCCGAATAGGACGACGTTGCCTCTTACGCTGAGGTAACTTCCCTCCTTTCGTGACTGAATCTAATCTTTCTCCAAAAAGCCGCAACCCCACAAAGGGAAGTGCTGTAAGTGACTTTTTGGCCACAAAATCAGCCGACCACTGGCGCAACCACCGCCGAATAGCCACAAGCAAGGCCGAGGTTCTACCACACATGAACATGGTGTCATCCAAGGCGGCAAGCACAAAGGACATGAACAATTCACACCGCTTAAGGGCGCAAACTCATCACTAGCCGGGTCAAGCCTGGAAGAACTCAACAGGTCCCTAACAACAGACCTGGTAGCCACTGTCGTAAGCGCCGAAGCACAAACAGGCCGCAAGGCTGAACCGACGCAAAAGCGTGGCAAGCCATCTGATCAATGCGTTTGTCCTCACCATCTTTGAGAGTGGTGGAGTCAGGAGAATGCAAAATAGACGTATTAGATAACCCGAGCACCGAGGCATCCACCTCGGGAGGGGACGACCATCGTTTTACCACGTCCACCGGAAAGGGATACTTCTTATCCCAACCCTGAGGAATACCTGGAAGCCGAGTAGGCTTCTCCCATTCCTTAAGAATAATGCCATGAAAATGCTTTTGATTTGGGAATTCCAGGCGCGGTTTAGAAGTCCCAAAAAAACCCCCCTTTTGCGGAGCAGCCTCCTCTGGAGGAGAAATCGCCAGAACCTCAAAAAGGTGAGCCAGGACCTTCGGGGTATCCACAGCATCCCCCTGCCCCTGCTCAGTATCAGCACCAACAAATTGCTGATTGTCAGAACCATCAGAATCCTCAAATAATTCCCCCTCTTCTAGCGGGGAATAATCAGACCAGTCAAGAAAATCATAATCATCAAACTCAAAAGCCGGCACGGCTGGAGACAAATGTTTTCTCTTAGCCGAGGCCTTTCTGGCAACAGAGCCGGAAATAAATTTCTCAATATTAGCCAATCTGGCACACACATCAAATTGCGACTCCCCGCCTGTGACAACATCACTGGGGGTACGGATAAGGTAGGGAGGGGAAGGAGAAGAGGCCGGGACCACGGACCCAGACGCCTGGGCCCCCGACTGCTGCGTTATGGCCGTTGAGCACAAGGTATGCAAACAATTACATTATCCCCCGCAAGGGATACTCCACAACCCACACACTGCCGGGATTGCCCCGAGGGGAGACCAAGCCCGGTATCCTGAGAAGCCTCCATATGGTGATTTTTTATGTAGTCGCAATGACCAGAGGGAATTACGCTGTTAAAGCTACCCGGGATGCCCCTTCAAGTCCCAAGTGGGAGGATTTTTATTTATATATATATATATATATATTTTTTTTTTTTTAAACTTTAGGAACCCTAATCAAATTCTAAGGGACCCTAGGACCGGGAGAACCCCCCTTTTTAAAACTCAAAAGAAGGGATCCCAGCTGGAAAACAGAAAAACAGGGAGTACATAAGTGTCAAAACATGCACATCACCCAACAATCATATATCAATAGATACAAAACGAAATCACTCACGCAAAGCCAAAGGTGACCGTCAACCCTCACAGCAGTGAGGGAATGAAAGAGAAACAGAGAGGCCGGAAGAAGAGGAGCGGGCCAGCGCACATCGCACGCCGCGCCTGGCCCCGCCCCCTCCCCTCACGCCGGGCCCAGCCCCAGCAAGCACCAGAGCACCTCAGTAGAGCCAACATCGAGGGGGGGTGGACCGCAACGAGCACGCCGAGCGCCCGGCCCCACCCCCTCCTAAACCGCACCTGAAGGAAGTAGCCTGCCCGGCTGCAAGCAACGGCCGGCCAGCCACGTGAAACACACAAACACCACACAAAAACCTTTCCCCATTAAAGTCACACAGTAGAAAGGGCCACCCCCCCAAGAGGCACAGAGGGACACGGTAGGAGGGAGAACCCACACCAATAGGTGAAAAGGGCAAGCAGGATGGGCCATCCCAAGCGGGGATCACCAACCCGGACACCGCCTACCCCTTTGTATGGGGTCTCACGGGGGAGCAAGCTCCCATACACACCACAGTGGTGCAGCCTACCATTGCCTGGACCTTCAGCCTAGGCTGGGAGGCATACTGCTATAGTTTAAATTTAACAAAGGTCCAGGCAGCAAATAGAAACAAAAAAATACCATTTTGTGAGTACTCACCTGAAAAATGGATATTGTTGGTGTGCCACACACCCCGCTTCAGCTTTAATATTCTTCACGATTGGGTTAACTCACCGCCAGGTGACGCTGTGCAGAGAGGAAGTCTTGTAACGAGCCCCCTTCCGGCCTATATATACCTGGTATCTCCCATTTATCACCAGTGTATTAAAAAGCAGAAAGACAAGGTACCAGTATTTTAACGGTAACCTCAAAATAAATCAATATAAATAAAAGCTTCACCATATAAAGGATTCGGAATACCGAAAAGGGTGGGAGTGAAGCGGGGTGTGTGGCACACCAACAATATCCATTTTTCAGGTGAGTACTCACAAAATGGTATTATTCTTGGTGTGCCACACACCCCGCTTCACCTTTAATATTCTTCACAATTGGGACATCCAAAAGCAGTGTCCACAAGGGATGGGCATCTCAAGGCCAGGTGAAGCATAACTTAAATACCTGCAGTCTGCAGAACTTTGTGGCCAAAAACAGCATCCGCTGAGGCTCGCACATCAACTTTGTAAAACTTAGAAAAAGTATGAACAGAAGACCAAGTGGCGGCCTTACAAACTTGTTCAACAGAAGCTTGGTGCTGAAAAGCCCAAGACGCCCCAATGGCGCGAGTAGAATGAGCAGTGATACGAAAAGGGGGAACTTTCCCCTTAGCAGAATAGGCCGCAGTAACGGCCTGACGTATCCATTTGCTAATGGCAGATTTGGCTGGTGCCAAACCCTTCTTAGGCCCACAGGGCACAACAAAAAAGGCATCCGTCTTACGAAAAGGAGACGTGGTAATCAAGTAGTACTTAACACAGCGTACTACATCCAAACAATGCAAAAACCTCTCTTTGTCATTCTTAGGATTAGGACACAAGGAGGGAAGAACAATGGGACTGATGCAGAGCCTCCTCTGAACTGCCCTTAAAACCTTCCGATTGTCCGGGGCTCCCGTTTGAATCGTGGCTCAAATGTGACTGATCCGTCAATTTCACTTTACTCGGAAAGCTTTTTTTGCTCTCTCGGGTGCCTTCAATTTGATCGGGGCTCCCGTTCACGTTCACATGGGCGGCCCGTTTTTCCCTGATTTTTCCTGCCTTTTTGAACGTACCTGCTTGGTTTCCGTCGTATTTGACCTTCCATTTTGGTGGTTTTAGCAAGTATACTTACATCTCCATGGCTCTTCAGTTGCCAATCTGGCTACACGCAAGCGCACATCCCTAAACCTCCATTGGAATATGCATATGGCACCAACTGCCAATTTGACACATATATATATATATTTCTGTTACATTTTTGGTGTTCCTTTTTCCTTGCCATTAATGCATACCTTAATTCTTTCTGATTGTTTTTGATTTTTTTGTCCCATATCTAAACCTTTTGTGTCATGTAAATGTGTGATGATGTTGTGTGATTGTACATTTGCAGGAAAGACAACACACCAAATCTTTTTATTTGTTTTTAATTCAAACGTTGTTTTTATTTTTTATTTGGATTTGGATTTTTCATATTTTTTTTTTTTTTGGCCAAAACTAAAAAACAATTAAAATTTTAATGCAAAATAAAAAACATTAGGCCTCGGGGTCTTGTGCCTGTGGTTTTCTATTATCTGTGAATGATAAACAACCTTAGTTTAGCATTGTTTTTATGGTTTGGTTGGCGTGATTTAATGAAAAGCCCAAACTCTTAAAAAACGATTCCGCAGCATCATCTGTTAAAAAAAGATACAAGGACCCACCATTAATCCACAAAATACATTAACAAGTTTCCTGGCCTAACTAAAGTCACTTTATTAACCTCTTGCTGCCTCACATTGCCCTAGTTCTGCTATCTGCATGTAGGCTAGTTTGTAGCGGCGTACATGTGTTAAACTAAGGTGGGTTGGTATGTAACGTGACAAACTAAGTTGTTTCAGACTATTCTTGCACTTTGTTTTTTTTTTATTATAAGGAATGTGTGCGCGCACATAAACGCACGCTCGCATACTCACATCCATGATGATGTCGTCCTGCTCCTGTGTAAAGATGGCATAGCTCCTGGTATAGCTCTAACGTTCCCCCGCAGTGACGTGCAGGACATCCCAAATTGGAATGCCCCAGAGACATGATGCCTGTAACCCAACCCTGGATTTCTTCACACTCCAAAGGGCTGGGTTACATGGGTTTTGGCCTGCTTTAAAACATCATGACCAAATCAGGTTAGGATGGAATAACCCACCTCCTTTACATTATTATTAAAGTAACACAGGTTCCCTCACATAAAGCAGAACAAAACCCAGAGCGGCCACTGGTCTTCCCCCTGGAAATCCCAGATCGGGATGCCCCACTGTGTGAAACCCTTTTTACTGAGACTTTACTCAGAAATGGCAGACTCCCTCTCTTAAAGCGGAACAAGCCATGATTAGTTTATTGACCTTTGCAGGCGTATATTGTAGTGCCCCCCCAGTCTGATCAAGACAACGGAACCTCATCTTCAAGAGACCAAAGGCTCGCTCCACCACAGAGCGAGTCCTCCTGGGGGCAGTATTGTAGGGCTCCTCTGCCTGTGAAGATGGGTGCAGAATTGGGGTCAGCAGCCAGGGGAGCAAAGGATAGCCAGAGTCTCCCCCCCCAAAACAAAAACAAAATAAAAAATAAAAAAGGTGTGCATTGCAACAATAGAAAAGAGGGACAAATAGGTGAGCGGGGTAGGGTTGGAGTAAAGGACATTTGTAATGAGCCTACATGCACATCCAATCTGTACACTCATTAAAAAAGTCTGGGGAATACTACTTACATAAGAGGGCAAGAACATGACGCAATAGGGTTCGATCACTTAACCCATTTAATTTAAAGTTAAAATATTAGGCAAAAAATATACTAACAAAAAAATTACCAAATAGTGTGTTAAGGGAAAAAAAAATAAAAGACAGGGTGGGCAACCAATACAAGTTTCATACACATAACCAGTAAGGCGGGTGAGCTCAAATAGGTGCAGCCTGGTTTCTGCCATACTCAGCAGGACAAGACCGCGGAGCTGGCGCCGCTGATGTTCTCCAACAGAGGACTGCATATTATTGCCCGAGTGCAAATACGGCTGCTCTGACTTGCCGTAAGTGAAGGCTCGGCGGCCCCGTTTCATTAGGGTGATTTCAATCGGAAAACAAGGCTCTGCATCACTGAAAAAAACGGAACAATGAATGAAGCGTCCGTTTTGCCGGGAAACAGCCTCGTGCGAGCCGACAATCGGAAAGGCGGCTGAGCGCACACCTGAGCGCATAAACGCACACTAAAATCAACGTAGCACCCTTTCCTGACACGATCAAAGCCCAAAACCAACGGGAAAACGCACGGGAGAAGTGAACGGGGAGGCTCTGCATCAAGCCACTTATCCTGATTCAAATGAAAAGCAGAAACAACCTTAGGAAGAAAGTCTGGCTTGAACCGAAAGACCACTTTATCCTGATGCCTCTCAAAGTAGGGCGCCTGGATAGACAAGGCCGCCAACTCTGAGACACGCCGGACCGAAGTGATAGCTACCAAGAAGACAATCTTCTGAGTCAGGGTAGACAAAGCAATATCTTGCAGAGGCTCAAAAGGAGGAGCCTGTAGAGCAGAAAGAACCAAATTCAAATCCCAAACCGGGAGTAATGGTTTCCTGGGAGGCCGCACATGCGTAACCCCCTGGAAAAAAGTTTTAACTAAAGAATGAAGCGCAAAACGCTTCTGAAAAAAGATAGATAAGGCACAAACTTGCCCTTTCAAAGTACTTAGCTGAAGACCAGAGTCCAGCCCAGATTGTAAAAACTCCAGAATCCTGGAGACTGAGAAGACCCTACAAGGAAAGGATCTAATCTCACACCAAGCGATATAGGCCTTCCAAGTCCTATAATAGATGATAGAAGAAGACCTCTTCCGGGCACTGATCAAAGTCTTAAAGACTGAGTCAGAAAGACCCTCCTCCTTCAAGATGGAGGTTTCAGCAGCCAGGCCGTCAAACCCAGCGCTGGTAAATTGGGGTAACACAACCGAACCTGAGTGAGCAGATCGGGCCGAAGAGGCAGAACGAACTGGTCCACTGCCAGCCGAACGATGTCTGCGAACCACACTCGCCTTGGCCACCTTGGGGCCACGAGAAAGGCGGACACCCTTTCCAGAGCCAACTTCCGAACCACCCTGCCCAGCATGGGTATCGGAGGAAACAGATATAGAAATCCCAGATGCCCCCAGCTCAGGGACATGGCGTCCACTGCCAGAGCCAGAGGATCCCGGGAGAGCGACACGAAGTTCGGGAGCCTGTGATTGTGACGAGAGGCAAACAGGTCCACCTCCGGTGTCCCCCATCGGAGACACAGTGAGCGAAAAACCTGAGGATGGAGAGCCCATTCTCCCAGACGGGGAGAGCTCCTGCTCAACCGGTCCGCTTCCTGGTTCTCCACTTCTGGAATGTATACCGCCGAGAGACAAGGAACATGGGCCTCTGCCCAGGTCAGGATCAGGGACACCTCTCTGAGAGCACTCAGACTGCGAGTCCCTCCCTGATGATTGATGTAAGCAACCTCTGTTCGATTGTCTGAACGCACCTGGACCGGAAGGCCCAGAACGTGTTGAGTCAGGAGAGCAAGAACCCGACGGATGGCTCTCAGTTCTAGAACATTGATGGGTAAGTGGGCCTCTAGAGGTCCCCACTGCCCCTGGAACTGAAGCTCCTTCCAGAAACCACCCCATCCCGACAGACTGGCGTCCGTGGTGACAATTTCCCAAAGGGGGGTCAGGAAAGACCTGCCCTTCACGAGATTGGTCGAGACCAACCACCACTGGAGGGACTGCCGGACCCGGGAGGACAACTGGAAGGGCTGATCCAGCGACCGAGGCTGCCGGTCCCAGGACGCCAACAGATAAAGCTCAAGCGTCCTCGTGTGAAATTGAGCAAAAGGAACTGCCTCGAAAGAGGCAACCATCAACCCTATCAGCCTCATCCCCAGACGGATGGACGGCCAAGGATTGGAAAGTAGGACCCGAGCCAACTCCTGAAACAGATGAATTTAGGACTGGGGGAGAAACACTCTGTGTTGAAGAGAGTCCAACTGCATCCCCAGAAAGGACACCACCCTGGCCGGAGCGAGGGAGGACTTGGGGAAGTTGATCACCCAACCAAAGCTTTCCAGCGTGGAGACCACCATCCTGGTGTCTGTCTCCGATTGATTGAGTGACGGAGCCATGATGAGAAGGTTGTCCAAATAAGGTACGACACGAATGCCCCGAGATCTGAAAATGGCCATGACCCCTGCCAGCACCTTGTTGAACACTCTTGGAGCTGAGGTAAGGCCAAACAGAAGTGCCACGAATTGATAATGCTGATTTTCCATCACGAATCGAAGAAAACGATGGCGTTGCAGATGGGAACATGAAGATAAGCATCCTTGATGTCTATGGACGTCATGAAGTCCCGCTGCCGAAGGGAACCGACGGCCGTACGCAAGGTTTCCATGCGAAACTTCCGAAAACGGATGAACCTGTTGAGTAATTTCAGGTCCAGGACGGGACGAACCGACCAGTCCTTTTTGGGGACTGAGAAAAGATTGGAGTAGAAACCGAGGCCCATCTCTAGGCGCGGTACCGGCCGGATGACCGCCATCTCTAACAGATTCTTTACCGACGCCAGGAGCCCCTGTGCGGCCAAAGGATCGATGGGCACCTGAGACCGAAAGAACCGTGAAGGAGGGCGAGAGTCGAATTCCAGCTTGTAACCGGACGACACTACCTCCCGGATCCATCTGTCCGGAATCTCCTGGTCCCAAACCTGGGAGAAGTGTCGTAATCGTCCCCCCACCCGCACGGGTGAGGGCAGCCCCTCATTGCTGAGCGGGCTTACCGGCAGGCTTGGGCTTGGTGCCCCAGGACTGAGCGGGACGGCCACGGCCCCTCCCCCGAGTCCAACCTGCACCTCTGGTAGCGGGAAAGGAAGCCCCCCTACCCGCTCTGAATCCCCGAAATGAAGGCCTACCAGAACTTGCCCCCCTAAAGGGACGACGAGGCCTCTTGCGTTGCGGCATTTACCACCTTTTGCGACTGAATCAATTTTTTCACCAAACAGTCGCAAGCCCAAAAAGGGGAGAGCTGTGAGCACCTTTTTAGAATCTGAGTCCGCCGACCACTGGCGCAGCCACACTGACCGACGAATAGCCACCAGCATTGCCGCTGTCTTGCTACTCATAGCCAGCGCATCGTCCTGAGCGGACAGAACATAGGAAACAAAAGACACTGCCTGAGAGCAGTAAACTCTTTACAAGTGGGATCGAGATCCACACACAGCTCCTGAATTACAGATCTAACCGCCAATAGAAGAAGCGCCGAAGCACACACTGGGCGCATCGTTGACCCAGCATAAATAAAACCATGGCAAGCGTACTGGTCAATCCGACGATCCTCCCCATCCTTAGGGGCAGTGGTCTCAGCAGACTGCACCATAGCTGTGCTGGAGAGCCCTAGAACAGGAGTATCAACGTCAGGAGGGACGGACCAAAGCTTCACCAATTCTGGCGGAAAAGGATGCTTTTCCCAACTGGAAGGGATTCCAGTTAACCGCGTGGGATGTTCCCATTCCTTAAGCACCACCCTCTCAAAGTGATGTTGTCTGGGAAAAACCCAACGTGGCTGAGGCTCATTAAACAACTGACCCTTTGGCAGGGTGACAGCCTCAGGCGGATCTAAATTCAAAATTTCAAACATTTGAGCCAGAATGGAGGGGGTGTCAAGGGAAACCCCCACCGACAAATCACCAATGGCATCAGCCTCAAGCTGATCTGCAGGCTCATCTGACTCCAGCAGGAATTCTCCCTCCTCGTCCAGGGAGCAATCGGACCATTCCACAGGCTCACATACCTCATCCTGTGAAGCCGGAGGTATCGGAGTCAGATGCTTTCGTTTCGCAGTGGCTTTTGACCCTGCTTTAACGGACACTATTTTCTCGAGGTTGGCCAACCGTGCCGTCACCTCGGATTGCGAATCCCCACTCTTGACAGTGTCACGCGGGGTCCGGAACAGGGAGGGAGAGGTAGGAGATGATGGAAGTTGCGACGGGTCAGCAGCCGGAGCAACGGACTGACGCGCAATACTCTGCTTTGCACAAGGAATGCATACAAAAACATCATCAGCTGGGAGCGGAGTCCCACATCCTGCGCACACCCTAGATGGCCCAGAAGAACCATTTCCGGTAATATCGGAAGCCTCCATATGGTGATTTATGGTATTCGCAAAATTTTGGGTTTAAGGCATAAGCCACCCGGGATGCCCCCTTTTTGTAAATGTCCCGGAAGGGAGGATTTAATTTATAATAAAGATCCCCTTAATAATCTTTGTATATATATATTTTTTTAATAATATATATATATATATATATATATATATATATGTATAAATATGTCCCAATTTTAGAAAAGAAGGACTAGCCAGGTAATATAGAACCGGGAGGCCGCTTTATTGAGGGATTCCCAGGATCTGTAGGGGAAGAAAACCAACAGTAAGACCCCCAGACAACATGTGGCAACATGCAACAATACTTATGCACAGCACCAAGGTGCTTTTAAATAAGCAAAGGAAAAACTTTGCCCTCTATAATTCCTCCTTTTCTTAATCCATATAATAAAAAACATCCTCTTAAATATTTTAACCCTTTTTTCTTATAATATTATTATTATTATAACTTTTTAACAAAAACTAGACGGCCCCACACAAGGTGAGGCCGCTTACCTGAGCAATGATCAGAAATGCAGCAGCAGCATCAGCTTGAAACGAAAAATGCAGCAGCAGCAGCAGCAGCAGTAACAGCAATAGGAGGCGGCAGTAGCAAGTAACAAAGCGTTGGTGGCAAAAGTAAACAGAGACATATGCGGCAGCGAGCCCCCCCACGTGTCTTCCTTAAGACAGGAAGGAAGTGCGGTTGGGGCCGGCCGCATGACGCCGCCGCCGCTACCACGCCCCCGTTCCAATGTCACCGAGCCCCGCCCCCTTCAAGCCCGAACAGTGCGGCCCGCCAGACGGCGGCCACAAAACAAGAGGCAACCACAGTAAAGGAAGGGGGAGGGGGGGAACTAGCAGCGCAGCCCACGCTGATAACGCGGCCAAACAGAGAGGAGACCAGGGGGGAGGGGGGCTGTAACCCACAAAGGCTCAGGCAGCTATAAGCCAGCCTGCCACAGCGCAGCCCGCCCCGGCCGCCCTTTAAAGCTGACCCAAATTCTGGCCATGCCGGCCAACAGCTGCTTAAAAGACCTGCCCGAGGATAGCTCTATGAGGAGGATTAGTCAGGCCAAGTGCACTCTTGCGGTGCAGTCTGACAAGTGTACATAAGTAAAAACACAAATGCAATAAAAACACACAGTGAAACACACATGTAATACACATCCCTCAAACCCCCCCCCTTCCCCATAGTGAAGGGAGAAGGGACCGTAACGGGAGAGTAAGGGGCTAAGGGGACCCTCGGGACAGGGGCATCCCATTTCCGGATCACCATACTGGATAGCCGCATTGCCCCCAAAAGAGGGGGTCGAGCGGAGGAGATAAGCTCCTAGGCACCTATAGTGCCGTCTACCAATTGCCCAGTGAGCAGCCTAGGCTGGGAGGCTTCCATTCCACCATAAAGGTACAAACAATCAAAAACCGGGCAGAAATAGACCAAAAGGGGGTGCCGGGGTAAGACCTGTAAGCAGGAGACTTCAATCTTCTGTCTTGTCGTCAAGCAGAGAGAAAAACACTGGTGATAAATGGGAGGTACCAGGTATATATAGGCCGGAAGGGGGCTCGTTACAAGACTTCCTCTCTGCACAGCGTCACCTGGCGATGAGTTAACCCAATCGTGAAGAATATTAAAGGTGAAGCGGGGTGTGTGGCACACCAAGAATATGGGCCGGGGGGTAACCCCAGCTACCTGCAAGGCGGAGATAGCCATCTTCTGACTTGCTCGCCGACTGCAGAGAAGACTGGGGAATGGTGGGAGGTCCCAGGTATTCATGGACCGGGAGGGGCTCCCTTTTTTTTCATGTCATCTCTGCAAGATCGCCCTCTACAGGACAGTTATCCAAGAGTCATGAATATTCAGAAGCGGGGTGTGTGACATACTGGGAATAACACACCCAGGAGTTGGCAGCAGCATTAGAAGCTCATATATTGCCTGAAAGAGACACTCTGGACTTGGCAGCAGCATAGGGAGCCCATATATTGCCTGAAAGACACACTCTGGACTTGGCAGCAGCATAGGGAGCCCATATATTGCCTGAAAAACACACCCTAGAGTTGGCAGCAGCATAGGGAGCCCATATATTGCCTGAAAAAAAACACCGAGGAGTTGGCAGCAGCATTAGGAGCCCATATATTGCCTGAAAAACACACCCAGGAGTTGGCGGCAGCATTAGGAGCCTATATATTGCCTGAAAGAGACACCCTGGAGTTGGAAGCAGCATTAGGAGCTCATATATTGCCTGAAAAACACATTGGAGTTGACAGCAGCATTAGGAGCCCATATATTGCCTGAAAAATACCCAGAAGTTGGCAGCAGCATTAGGAGCCCATATATTGCCTGAAAAACACACTCAGGAGTTGGCAGCAGCATTAGGAGCCCATATATTGCCTGAAAAACACACACACAGGAGTTGGCAGCAGCATTAGGAGCCCATATATTGCCTGAAAAACACACCCAGGAGTTGGCAGCAGCATTAGGAGCCCATATATTGCCTGAAAGAGACACCCTGGAGTTGGCAGCAGCATTATGAGGTCATATATTGCCTGAAAAACACATTGGAGTTGGCAGCAGCATTAGGAGCCCATATATTGCCTGGAAAACACACCCTCGAGTTGGCAGCAGCATAGGGAGCCCATATAAAACCTGAAAAACACACCAGGGGTTGGCAGCAGCATTAGGAGCCCATATATTACCTGAAAAACACACCCTTGACTTGGCAGCAGCATTAGGAGCCCATATATTGCCTGAATAACACATTGGAGTTGGCAGCAGCATAAAGAACCCATATATTGCCTGAAAAACACACCCAGGAGTTGGCAGCAGCATTAGGAGCCCATATATTGCCTGAAAGAGACACCCTGGAGTTTTCAGCAGAATTAGGAGCCAATATATTGCCTGAAAAACACATTAGAGTTGGCAGCAGTATTAGGAGCTCATATATTGCCTGAAAAACACACCCTGGAGATGGCAGCAGCATAAGGAACCCATATATTGCCTGAAAAACACACCCAGGAGTTGGCAGCAGCATTAGGAGCCCATATATTGCCTGAAAAACACACCCAGAATTTGACAGCAGCTAGAGATGAGCGAACTTTTGAAAAATTCGATTCGGCCGATTCGCCGAATTTCACAAAGAAATTCGGGTTCGGCCGAATCGAACTTTTACGAAGTTCCCCATCATAAATGCCGGCATGGTGGGAGCTGGCCGGCCGGCCCGCTCCCACCATGCCGGCATTTAAAAAACAAAAAAAAAAAAAAAAAAGCATTTTTGCCGGCATGGTGGGAGCGGGCCGGCTGCTCCGCTGTCAGCGGAACCGGCCGGCCCGCTCCGCTGTCAGCGGAACCGGCCGGCCCGCTCCCACCATGCCGGCATTTAAAAAAAAAGCAAACACTTACCTGCAGGTCCGGAGCGTGGAGGCCGGCGCTGCTCTCAGCTGTCATCTGAGGGCGCGTCATCAGAGGGCGCCTCTGATGACGCGCCCTCAGATGACAGCTGAGAGCCGGCCGGCCCGATGCCACCATGCCGGCAAAAATGCTTTTTTTTTTTTTTTGTTTTTTAAATGCCGGCATGGTGGGAGCGGGCCGGCCGGCTTTACCGGCCCGCCGGCCGGCTCCCACCATGCCGGCATTTTTTTTTTTTTAATTTCAGGAAAAATTCGATCGGCACGAACCACAAAATATTCGGGTTCGTGCCGAATCGAATATTTCCTGAAATTCGGAGCGAATTCCGGTTCGTCCGAACCGGTTCGCTCATCTCTAACAGCAGCATTAGGAGCCCATATATTGCCTGAAAAACAGACTCAGGAGTTGGCAGCAGCATTAGGAGCCCATATATTGCCTGAAAGAGACACCCTGGAGTTGGCAGCAGCATTAGGAGCTCATATATTGCCTGAAAACCACATTGGAGTTGGCAGCAGTATTAGGAGCTCATATATTGCCTGAAAAACACATTGGAGTTGGCAGCAGCATTATGAGCCCATATATTGCCTGAAAAAAACACCCTGGAGTTGGCAGCAGCATAGGGAGCCCATATATTGCCTGAAAAACACACCAGGGGTTGGCAGCAGCTTTAGGAGCCCATATATTACCTGAAAAACACACCCTTGACTTGGCAGCAGCATAGGGAGCCCATATATTGCCTGAAAAACACATTGGAGTTGGCAGCAGCATTAGGAGTCCATATATTGCCTGAAAAACACACCCAGGAGTTTGCAGCAGCATTAGGAGCCCATATATTGCCTGAAAGAGACACCCTGAAGTTGGAAGCAGCATTATGAGCTCATGTATTGCCTGAAAAACACATTGGAGTTGGCAGCAGTATTAGGAGCTCATATATTGCCTGAAAAACACACCCTGGAGTTGGCAGCACCATTAGGAGCCCATATATTGCCTGAAAAACACACCCTGTATTTGGCAGCAGCATTAGGAGCCCATATATTGCCTGAAAGACACACAGTCGAGTTGGCAGCAGCATAGGGAGCCCATATATTGCCTGAAAGACACATTGGAGTTGGCAGCAGCATTAGGAGCTCATATATTGCCTGAAAAACACATTGGAGTTGGCAGCAGTATTAGGAGCTCATATATTGCCTGAAAAACACACCCTGGAGTTGGAAGCAGCATAGGGAGCCCATATATTGCCTGAAAGACACACAGTGGAGTTGGCAGCAGCATAGGGAGCCCATATATTGCCTGAAAAACACACCCTGGAGTTGGCAGCAGCATAGGGAGCCCATATTTTGCCTGAAAAAACACATTGGAGTTGGCAGCAGTATTAGGAGCATATATATACCTGAAAAACACATTGGAGTCGGCAGCAGTATTAGGAGCTCATATATTGCCTGAAAAACACACCCTGGAGTTGGAAGCAGCATAGGGAGCGCATATATTGCCTGAAAAACACACCCTGGAGTTGGCAGCAGCATCAGGAACCCATATATTGCCTGAAAGACACACCCTGTATTTGGCAGCAGCATTAGGAGCCCATATATTGCCTGAAAGACACACAGTGGAGTTGGCAGCAGCATAGGGAGCCCATTTATTGCCTGAAAGACACATTGGAGTTGGCAGCAGCATTAGGAGCTCATATATTGCCTGAAAAACACATTGGAGTTGGCAGCAGTATTAGGAGCTCATATATTGCCTGAAAAACACACCCTGGAGTTGGAAGCAGCATAGGGAGCCCATATATTGCCTGAAAGACACACAGTGGAGTTGGCAGCAGCATAGGGAGCCCATATATTGCCTGAAAAACATACCCTGGAGTTGGCAGCAGCATAGGGAGCCCATATATTGCCTGAAAAACACACCCTGGAGTTGGCAGCAGCATAGGGAGCCCATATATTGCCTGAAAAAACACATTGGAGTTGGCAGCAGTATTAGGAGCATATATATTGCCTGAAAAACACATTGGAGTCGGCAGCAGTATTAGGAGCTCATATATTGCCTGAAAAACACACCCTGGAGTTGGAAGCAGCATAAGGAGCGCATATATTGCCTGAAAGACACACAGTGGAGTTGGCAGCAGCATAGGGAGCCCATATATTGCCTGAAAAACACACCCTGGAGTTGGCAGCAGCATAGGGAGCCCATATATTGCCTGAAAAAACACATTGGAGTTGGCAGCAGTATTAGAAGCTCATATATTGCCTGAAAAACAGACTCAGGAGTTGGCAGCAGCATTAGGAGCCCATATATTGCCTGAAAGAGACACCCAGGGGTTGGCAGCAGCTTTAGGAGCCCATATATAATACCTGAAAAACACACCCTTGACTTGGCAGCAGCATAGGGAGCCAATATATTGCCTGAAAAACACATTGGAGTTGGCAGCAGCATTAGGAGCCCATATATTGCCTGAAAAACACACCCAGGAGTTTGCAGCAGCATTAGGAGCCCATATATTGCCTGAAAGAGACACCCTGGAGTTGGAAGCAGCATTAGGAGCTCATATATTGCCTGAAAAACACATTGGAGTTGGCAGCAGTATTAGGAGCTCATATATTGCCTGAAAAACACACCCTGGAGTTGGCAGCACCATTAGAAGCCCATATATTGCCTAAAAAACACACCTTGGAGTTGGCAACAGCATAGGGAGCCCATATATTGCCTGAAAAACACACCCTGGAGTTGGCAGCAGCATCAGGAACCCATATATTGCCTGAAAGACACACCCTGGATTTGGCAGCAGCATTAGGAGCTCATATATTGCCTGAACGACACACGGTGGAGTTGGCAGCAGCATAGGGAGCCCATATATTGCCTGAAAAACACATTGGAGTTGGCAGCAGTATTAGGAGCTCATATATTGCCTGAAAAACACATTGGAGTTGGCAGCAGTATTAGGAGCTCATATATTGCCTGAAAAACACACCCTGGAGTTGGCAGCAGCATAGGGAGCCCATATATTGCCTGAAACACACCCTGGAGTTGGCAACAGCATAGGAAGCCCATATATTGCCTGAAAAACACACCCTGGAGTTGGCAGCAGCATCAGGAACCCATATATTGCCTGAAAGACACACCCTGGATTTGGCAGTAGCATTAGGAGCCCATATATTGCCTGAACGACACACGGTGGAGTTGGCAGCAGCATAGGGAGCCCATATATTGCCTGAAAAACACATTGGAGTTGGCAGCAGTATTAGGAGCTCATATATTGCCTGAAAAACACATTGGAGTTGGCAGCAGCATTATGAGCCCATATATTGCCTGAAAAAAACACCCTGGAGTTGGCAGCAGCATAGGGAGCCCATATATTGCCTGAAAAACACACCAGGGGTTGGCAGCAGCTTTAGGAGCCCATATATTACCTGAAAAACACACCCTTGACTTGGCAGCAGCATAGGGAGCCCATATATTGCCTGAAAAACACATTGGAGTTGGCAGCAGCATTAGGAGTCCATATATTGCCTGAAAAACACACCCAGGAGTTTGCAGCAGCATTAGGAGCCCATATATTGCCTGAAAGAGACACCCTGAAGTTGGAAGCAGCATTATGAGCTCATGTATTGCCTGAAAAACACATTGGAGTTGGCAGCAGTATTAGGAGCTCATATATTGCCTGAAAAACACACCCTGGAGTTGGCAGCACCATTAGGAGCCCATATATTGCCTGAAAAACACACCCTGTATTTGGCAGCAGCATTAGGAGCCCATATATTGCCTGAAAGACACACAGTCGAGTTGGCAGCAGCATAGGGAGCCCATATATTGCCTGAAAGACACATTGGAGTTGGCAGCAGCATTAGGAGCTCATATATTGCCTGAAAAACACATTGGAGTTGGCAGCAGTATTAGGAGCTCATATATTGCCTGAAAAACACACCCTGGAGTTGGAAGCAGCATAGGGAGCCCATATATTGCCTGAAAGACACACAGTGGAGTTGGCAGCAGCATAGGGAGCCCATATATTGCCTGAAAAACACACCCTGGAGTTGGCAGCAGCATAGGGAGCCCATATTTTGCCTGAAAAAACACATTGGAGTTGGCAGCAGTATTAGGAGCATATATATACCTGAAAAACACATTGGAGTCGGCAGCAGTATTAGGAGCTCATATATTGCCTGAAAAACACACCCTGGAGTTGGAAGCAGCATAGGGAGCCCATATATTGCCTGAAAAACACACCCTGGAGTTGGCAGCAGCATCAGGAACCCATATATTGCCTGAAAGACACACCCTGTATTTGGCAGCAGCATTAGGAGCCCATATATTGCCTGAAAGACACACAGTGGAGTTGGCAGCAGCATAGGGAGCCCATTTATTGCCTGAAAGACACATTGGAGTTGGCAGCAGCATTAGGAGCTCATATATTGCCTGAAAAACACATTGGAGTTGGCAGCAGTATTAGGAGCTCATATATTGCCTGAAAAACACACCCTGGAGTTGGAAGCAGCATAGGGAGCCCATATATTGCCTGAAAGACACACAGTGGAGTTGGCAGCAGCATAGGGAGCCCATATATTGCCTGAAAAACATACCCTGGAGTTGGCAGCAGCATAGGGAGCCCATATATTGCCTGAAAAACACACCCTGGAGTTGGCAGCAGCATAGGGAGCCCATATATTGCCTGAAAAAACACATTGGAGTTGGCAGCAGTATTAGGAGCATATATATTGCCTGAAAAACACATTGGAGTCGGCAGCAGTATTAGGAGCTCATATATTGCCTGAAAAACACACCCTGGAGTTGGAAGCAGCATAAGGAGCGCATATATTGCCTGAAAGACACACAGTGGAGTTGGCAGCAGCATAGGGAGCCCATATATTGCCTGAAAAACACACCCTGGAGTTGGCAGCAGCATAGGGAGCCCATATATTGCCTGAAAAAACACATTGGAGTTGGCAGCAGTATTAGAAGCTCATATATTGCCTGAAAAACAGACTCAGGAGTTGGCAGCAGCATTAGGAGCCCATATATTGCCTGAAAGAGACACCCAGGGGTTGGCAGCAGCTTTAGGAGCCCATATATAATACCTGAAAAACACACCCTTGACTTGGCAGCAGCATAGGGAGCCAATATATTGCCTGAAAAACACATTGGAGTTGGCAGCAGCATTAGGAGCCCATATATTGCCTGAAAAACACACCCAGGAGTTTGCAGCAGCATTAGGAGCCCATATATTGCCTGAAAGAGACACCCTGGAGTTGGAAGCAGCACTAGGAGCTCATATATTGCCTGAAAAACACATTGGAGTTGGCAGCAGTATTAGGAGCTCATATATTGCCTGAAAAACACACCCTGGAGTTGGCAGCACCATTAGAAGCCCATATATTGCCTAAAAAACACACCTTGGAGTTGGCAACAGCATAGGGAGCCCATATATTGCCTGAAAAACACACCCTGGAGTTGGCAGCAGCATCAGGAACCCATATATTGCCTGAAAGACACACCCTGGATTTGGCAGCAGCATTAGGAGCTCATATATTGCCTGAACGACACACGGTGGAGTTGGCAGCAGCATAGGGAGCCCATATATTGCCTGAAAAACACATTGGAGTTGGCAGCAGTATTAGGAGCTCATATATTGCCTGAAAAACACATTGGAGTTGGCAGCAGTATTAGGAGCTCATATATTGCCTGAAAAACACACCCTGGAGTTGGCAGCAGCATAGGGAGCCCATATATTGCCTGAAACACACCCTGGAGTTGGCAACAGCATAGGAAGCCCATATATTGCCTGAAAAACACACCCTGGAGTTGGCAGCAGCATCAGGAACCCATATATTGCCTGAAAGACACACCCTGGATTTGGCAGTAGCATTAGGAGCCCATATATTGCCTGAACGACACACGGTGGAGTTGGCAGCAGCATAGGGAGCCCATATATTGCCTGAAAAACACATTGGAGTTGGCAGCAGTATTAGGAGCTCATATATTGCCTGAAAAACACATTGGAGTTGGCAGCAGTATTAGGAGCTCATATATTGCCTGAAAAACACACCCTGGAGTTGGAAGCAGCATTAGGAGCTCATATATTGCCTGAAAGACACATTGGAGTTGGCAGCATAGGGAGCCCAAATATTGCCTGAAAAACACACCCTGGAGTTGGCAGCACCATAGGGAGCCCATATATTGCCTGAAAAACACACCCTGGAGTTGGCAGCAGCATCAGGAACCCATATATTGCCTGAAAGACACACCCTGGTTTTGGCAGCAGCATTAGGAGCCCATATATTGCCTGAACGACACACGGTGGAGTTGGCAGCAGCATAGGGAGCCCATATATTGCCTGAAAAACACATTGGAGTTGGCAGCAGTATTAGGAGCTCATATATTGCCTGAAAAACACATTGGAGTTGGCAGCAGTATTAGGAGCTCATATATTGCCTGAAAAACACACCCTGGAGTTTGAAGCAGCATAGGGAGCCCATATATTGCCTGAAAGACACACAGTGGAGTTGGCAGCATAGGGAGCCCAAATATTGCCTGAAAAACACACCCTGGAGTTGGCAGCAGCATAGGGAGCCCATATATTGCCTGAAAAAACACATTGGAGTTGGCAGCAGTATCAGAAGCACATATATTGCCTGAAAAACACACCCAGGAGTTGACAGCATCATTAGGAGCCCATATATTGCCTGAAAAACAGACTCAGGAGTTGGCAGCAGCATTAGGAGCCCATATATTGCCTGAAAGAGACACCCTGGAGTTGGCAGCAGCATTAGGAGCTCATATATTGCCTGAAAAACACACCCAGGAGTTGACAGCAGCATAAGGAACCCATATATTGCCTGAAAAACACATCCAGGAGTTGGCAGCAGCATTAAGAGCCCATATATTGCCTGAAAAACAGACTCAGGAGTTGGCAGCAGCATTAGGAGCCCATATATTGCCTGAAAGAGACACCCTGGAGTTGGCAGCAACATTAGGAGCTCATATATTGCCTGAAAAACACACCCTGGAGTTGGAAGCAGCATAGGGAGCCCATATATTGCCTGAAAGACACACAGTGGAGTTGGCAGCAGCATAGGGAGCCCATATATTGCCTGAAAAACACACCCTGGAGTTGGCAGCAGCATCAGGAACCCATATATTGCCTGAAAGACACACCCTGTATTTGGCAGCAGCATTAGGAGCCCATATATTGCCTGAAAGACACACAGTGGAGTTGGCAGCAGCATAGGGAGCCCATTTATTGCCTGAAAGACACATTGGAGTTGGCAGCAGCATTAGGAGCTCATATATTGCCTGAAAAACACATTGGAGTTGGCAGCAGTATTAGGAGCTCATATATTGCCTGAAAAACACACCCTGGAGTTGGAAGCAGCATAGGGAGCCCATATATTGCCTGAAAGACACACAGTGGAGTTGGCAGCAGCATAGGGAGCCCATATATTGCCTGAAAAACATACCCTGGAGTTGGCAGCAGCATAGGGAGCCCATATATTGCCTGAAAAACACACCCTGGAGTTGGCAGCAGCATAGGGAGCCCATATATTGCCTGAAAAAACACATTGGAGTTGGCAGCAGTATTAGGAGCATATATATTGCCTGAAAAACACATTGGAGTCGGCAGCAGTATTAGGAGCTCATATATTGCCTGAAAAACACACCCTGGAGTTGGAAGCAGCATAAGGAGCGCATATATTGCCTGAAAGACACACAGTGGAGTTGGCAGCAGCATAGGGAGCCCATATATTGCCTGAAAAACACACCCTGGAGTTGGCAGCAGCATAGGGAGCCCATATATTGCCTGAAAAAACACATTGGAGTTGGCAGCAGTATTAGAAGCTCATATATTGCCTGAAAAACAGACTCAGGAGTTGGCAGCAGCATTAGGAGCCCATATATTGCCTGAAAGAGACACCCAGGGGTTGGCAGCAGCTTTAGGAGCCCATATATAATACCTGAAAAACACACCCTTGACTTGGCAGCAGCATAGGGAGCCAATATATTGCCTGAAAAACACATTGGAGTTGGCAGTAGCATTAGGAGCCCATATATTGCCTGAAAAACACACCCAGGAGTTTGCAGCAGCATTAGGAGCCCATATATTGCCTGAAAGAGACACCCTGGAGTTGGAAGCAGCATTAGGAGCTCATATATTGCCTGAAAAACACATTGGAGTTGGCAGCAGTATTAGGAGCTCATATATTGCCTGAAAAACACACCCTGGAGTTGGCAGCACCATTAGAAGCCCATATATTGCCTAAAAAACACACCTTGGAGTTGGCAACAGCATAGGGAGCCCATATATTGCCTGAAAAACACACCCTGGAGTTGGCAGCAGCATCAGGAACCCATATATTGCCTGAAAGACACACCCTGGATTTGGCAGCAGCATTAGGAGCTCATATATTGCCTGAACGACACACGGTGGAGTTGGCAGCAGCATAGGGAGCCCATATATTGCCTGAAAAACACATTGGAGTTGGCAGCAGTATTAGGAGCTCATATATTGCCTGAAAAACACATTGGAGTTGGCAGCAGTATTAGGAGCTCATATATTGCCTGAAAAACACACCCTGGAGTTGGCAGCAGCATAGGGAGCCCATATATTGCCTGAAACACACCCTGGAGTTGGCAACAGCATAGGAAGCCCATATATTGCCTGAAAAACACACCCTGGAGTTGGCAGCAGCATCAGGAACCCATATATTGCCTGAAAGACACACCCTGGATTTGGCAGTAGCATTAGGAGCCCATATATTGCCTGAACGACACACGGTGGAGTTGGCAGCAGCATAGGGAGCCCATATATTGCCTGAAAAACACATTGGAGTTGGCAGCAGTATTAGGAGCTCATATATTGCCTGAAAAACACATTGGAGTTGGCAGCAGTATTAGGAGCTCATATATTGCCTGAAAAACACACCCTGGAGTTGGAAGCAGCATTAGGAGCTCATATATTGCCTGAAAGACACATTGGAGTTGGCAGCATAGGGAGCCCAAATATTGCCTGAAAAACACACCCTGGAGTTGGCAGCAGCATAGGGAGCCCATATATTGCCTGAAAAACACACCCTGGAGTTGGCAGCAGCATCAGGAACCCATATATTGCCTGAAAGACACACCCTGGTTTTGGCAGCAGCATTAGGAGCCCATATATTGCCTGAACGACACACGGTGGAGTTGGCAGCAGCATAGGGAGCCCATATATTGCCTGAAAAACACATTGGAGTTGGCAGCAGTATTAGGAGCTCATATATTGCCTGAAAAACACATTGGAGTTGGCAGCAGTATTAGGAGCTCATATATTGCCTGAAAAACACACCCTGGAGTTTGAAGCAGCATAGGGAGCCCATATATTGCCTGAAAGACACACAGTGGAGTTGGCAGCATAGGGAGCCCAAATATTGCCTGAAAAACACACCCTGGAGTTGGCAGCAGCATAGGGAGCCCATATATTGCCTGAAAAAACACATTGGAGTTGGCAGCAGTATCAGAAGCACATATATTGCCTGAAAAACACACCCAGGAGTTGACAGCATCATTAGGAGCCCATATATTGCCTGAAAAACAGACTCAGGAGTTGGCAGCAGCATTAGGAGCCCATATATTGCCTGAAAGAGACACCCTGGAGTTGGCAGCAGCATTAGGAGCTCATATATTGCCTGAAAAACACACCCAGGAGTTGACAGCAGCATAAGGAACCCATATATTGCCTGAAAAACACATCCAGGAGTTGGCAGCAGCATTAAGAGCCCATATATTGCCTGAAAAACAGACTCAGGAGTTGGCAGCAGCATTAGGAGCCCATATATTGCCTGAAAGAGACACCCTGGAGTTGGCAGCAACATTAGGAGCTCATATATTGCCTGAAAAACACACCCTGGAGTTGGAAGCAGCATAGGGAGCCCATATATTGCCTGAAAGACACACAGTGGAGTTGGCAGCAGCATAGGGAGCCCATATATTGCCTGAAAAACACACCCTGGAGTTGGCAGCAGCATTAGGAGCCCATATATTGCCTGAAAAAACACATTGGAGTTGGCAGCAGCAGCATAAGGAGCCCAAATATTGCCGGAAAAACATACTGGAGTTGGCAGCAGTATTAGAAGCTCATATATTGCCTGAAAAACACATTGGAGTTGGCAGCAGCATAGGGAGCCCATATACTGCCTGAAAGAGACACTGGAGTTTGCAGCAGCATTAGGAGCCCATATATTGCCTGAAAAACACACCCTAGAGTTGGCAGCAGCATAGAGAGCCCATATATTGCCTGAAAAACACACCCTGGAGTTGTCAGCAGCATAGGGAGCCCATATATTGCCTAAAAAACACACCCTGGAGTTGGCAGCAGCATAAGGAACCCATATATTGCCTGAAAGACACACCCTGTATTTGGCAGCAGTATTAGGAGCCCATATATTGCCTGAAAGACACACAGTGGATTTAGCAGCATAGGGGGCCCATATATTGCCTGAAAAACACATTGGCGTTGGCAGCAGTATTAGGAGCTCATATATTGCCTGTAAAACACAGTTGGAGTTGGCAGCAGTATTAGGAGCCCATATATTGCCTGAAAAACACATTGGGGTTGGCAGTAGTATTAGGAGCTCAGATATTGCCTGAAAAACACATTGGGGTTGGCAGTAGTATTAGGAGCTCATATATTGCCTGATACACACATTGGAGTTGGCAGCAGCATAAGGAGCCCATATATTGCCTGAAAAAACACACCCTGGAGTTGGCAGCAGCAGCAGCAGCATTAGGGCCCATATATTGCCTGAAAGACACACCCAGGAGTTGGCAGCAGCAGAAGGAGCTCATATATTGCCTGAAAGACACACCCTGGAGTTTGCAGCAGCAGCAGCATTAGGAGCCCATATATTGCCTGAAAGACACACCCAGGAGTTGGCAGCAGCATTAGGAGCCCATAGATTGCCTGAAAGACACACCCTGGAGTTGGCAGCAGCAGCAGCATTAGGAGCCCATATATTGCCTGAAAGACACACCCAGGAGTTGGCAGCAGCATTAGGAGCCCATAGATTGCCTGAAAGACACACCCTGGAGTTGGCAGCAGCAGCAGCATTAGGAGCCCATATATTGCCTGAAAGACACACCCAGGAGTTGGCAGCAGCATTAGGAGCCCATAGATTGCCTGAAAGACATACCCTGGAGTTGGCAGCAGCAGAAGGAGCTACCATTCATCAGCTACTCGCATGCATCAGCTATTGGTGGGTGGAAATCCTGGCTGATCCATGCCTATTTCATCTTCACAAAGGTAAGTCTCTCCACATTTTTTGTGGACAGACGAGTTCTCCTTGGCATTACTATGGCCCTCGCAGCACTAAAAACCTGCACACTACTGGCCAGGCAGGACAGGTTTCCCAGGGCAAACTCTGCCAGATGCAGTCACAAGTCAAGTTTGGCTGCCCAGAAGTCCAGCGGATCCTCAAGCTGCATTGGCATGGTCATTTCAAAGTATGACACGACCTGCTGTTCAGGCCCTGCTCCAGGTCTTCCTGCTGCTCATGAGTAGCCTTACTATGCGGGTGCATAAAGCTACTCATTAGCGACTGAAGACTGAGGCTGCTGCTAATGGAGCTGCTGCTGCTCCTGCCACCCCCCCCCCCCGGCAGCCATGGCAGTGGAAGGTGAGCGCAGAGGTCCCCCCGAGTCAGACCTGCGAGAGTATGGACCATGGCGAAGTAGAATGTCTTTGTAGTAGGTCAGTTTGTCCTCCCTCTCAGTGGGTGTAAAAAATGCCCCCATTTTGTGCCGGTAGCGAGGGTCCAATAAGGTGGAGAGCCATGTCATCCCGCAGAAAAATGGAGAAAATTTTGCGATCACTACACAAGCACGTGAGCATGCATCGTGCCATTTGTGCAAGTGACTCGGAGGGTCTACTTGTCTCCATCTCCACTGTATACTGCCACGGTGTGTCTGGGTCCTCTGTCTTGCTTTCCTCACAACCCTCCAGCTCCACTGGCTGCTCCTGCTCCTCCTCTCCTGTCAGATGACTAGATAAACCGCCCATTTCGCCAAAACTAAACTGTGCTTCACTGTGCTCATCCTCCTCCTCCTCAGCTTCCACGGGGTTTATGTGGCCGTGAAATGTATGTGCCATGTCTCCAGTACCCTGACCAGCCATGGTTTCCAACATGTGTTGTATTACATGAAGCAGCGGAATCACGTCGTTCATGCCGTAATCCTGGCGACTGACAAATAAAGTGGCTTCCTCAAAGGGCCTGAGCAAACGGCAGGTGTCATGTATGAGCTGCCACTGGTTCACATTAAAGTTACACAGGGGAGTTCCCCTATCTGCTTGGATCATCAAGAAAACATTGATGGCTTTTCTCTGTTCGTATAGTCGATCTAACATATGTAGGGTGGAATTCCAACGGGTGGAAACATCGCAAATCAGACTATGTTGGGGCATACCGTTCTGACGCTGTAGGTCAAGAAGGGTGTGCTTGGCGGTGTAGGAGTGGCTGAAGTGCATACAAAGTTTCCTTCCTGTTAGGATGTCTTGCAGATGGGGGGAAGACTTCAGAAAACGTTTGACAACTAGGTTGAACATGTGTGCCATACAGGGCGCATGGCTCAGGCTTCCTTGTCGCAGCGCAGACAAGATGTTACTCCCATTGTCAGTCACCATGGTTCCCATTTCCAATTTTTGTGGAGTAAGCCATGTTTTGATTTCTTGATGAATTTCAGGAGCTCCTCCCCTGTGTGACTCCGTTCGCCAAGGCAAACCATGTGAAGCACAGCGTGACACCGCCGTGCCCTGCACACATGGTAGGCTGAAGGGGTATTGAGATTTGAGCCTCCGTAAAATGAAGGCTGAGGAGATGGCAGAGGATGAGGAGGCAAAGTCGCACACTGTGACAGGCAAAAAGACCTGGGGGCATGGAGGCCGAAGCGGTGTGACCTGTCCAAGTTGCTGTGCAGGAACCACATTGACCCAGTGGGCCGTAAAGGACATGTATTGTCCCTGACCGTAGTTACAGCTCCAGATGTCGCCGCTGTCATGCACTTCTGCTCAACAAATTTGTGCAGGGCTGGTACTGCCTTCTTTGCAAAGAAATGATGGCTTGGGACTCTCCACCTCGGCTCGGCACTAGCCATCAGCTCTCTGAAAGGTGCAGAGTCCACCACTGTAAAAGACAGGGACTGCAGCACCAGCAACTTGGACAGGAGCACATTTAGCTTCTGCGCCGTAGGATGAGTGGGCGCATACTGTTGTCTCTTGGACATGGCTTCGCTGATGGATTGCTGGCGGGTGTCACGCTCTGGTAACTCCAGCCCTCTAGGTAAGCCCTCAACCCCCAATCTCCGCAGCCAGCTTCACCTGTAGGGGCCCCGCGCAAAATACGCCTGCCCGGTTGCCCCCAGGACTTCAATGGCTCAAAGAATGAGAGCTTACTTGTTTAGAGGTCTGAAGAACCAATGGCTAAGAGCGAGTGTAGCGGAAGTCCAGAACCAGGCCAGAGGTTGACACGGGGGAAGTCAGAGATCATAGCGGTACAGAGGGAAGAGGCAGCTCGAGGTCAAGGTACAAAGCAGAGGTCGGCAACGGAGATCAGATCGAGAATAGTCGGTTCAGGCAGGGGTCGGCAACGGAGATCAGATTGAGAATAGTCGGTTCAGGCAGAGGTCGGCAACGGAGATCAGATCGAGAATAGTCGGTTCAGGCAGGGGTCGGCAACGGAGATCAGATTGAGAATAGTCGGTTCAGGCAGGGGTCGGCAACGGAGATCAGATCAAGGTATATCACGAGTCAAAGCAAGGTACAAGGCGCTATCACAGGCAATCCACAACTGAGAGGGAATTGCCTTTATAGGGAGTGACAGAGAGGAAGGTGTGAGTGATTGGTGCACTATGATCCAGGCCAGGATTGGCCTGACCAGTCTCTAGCTGGGCTAATTGGCCCAAAGAACAACACTAGGGCTCATTGGCCCTGTCCCTGCATTCCCACCACCCCACCTGGCCTAATTACTTTCCCCCGGCGGCCGCGCTGAGAGCAGCACCGCCGAAGGATATAAGCAGAACGTGCTCGCGCGCGAGCATGTGTGAGGGAGCCGGGGCCGCCGGCCGGAACAGCAGGGGGCGCGCGCACGCCGGCAGAAGCAGCCGCTGCCTGGCGCGGCCGCCGAGCAGACACAGCTGCCGCACCCGGCCGCCCACGACCAGCGCTGGAACGGGGCCCAGGTAAGTGACGATTTCTGACATTACCCCCCCCCCTTCACGAGGGGCCTCCGGACCCTTACCAGGCTTTCCCGGATTGTCACAATGAAACTTTTTCACAAGGGCACTGGCATGCACATCTCTTGCTGCCACCCAACATCTTTCCTCCGGACCATAGCCAACCCAGTCAACCAGATACTGTAAAGAATTGCGCACTTTACGTGGATCTAAGATCCTATTCACTTCATATTCTGGCTCATTATCAACAAGAATCGGCGAAGGACCAGCTGGAGGAGTGTTCTTAGCTGGTTTTAACAGCGAAACGTGGAAAGAATTAGGTATTTTCATAGTCGGTGGGAGTTGAACTTTAAAAGACACGTTATTCAACCTCCTGATAATAGGATAAGGTCCAATGAACTTGGGACCTAATTTACTAGAGGGTTGACGGAGCGCAATATTTTTGGTGGAGACCCAAACTAGATCACCCAGCTGCAGAGCTGGTTCCTGCGACCTGCGACGATCAGCAAATCTCTTATATCTCAAGCCCGTGTCTTTGAGAATCTCCTGAACACGGGTCCAGATATTCTTCCGTTCTTGAAGCCACTCTTCCAATGCCGGCAAATTGGAAGGTGACCCTGAAAGGGAAGAAGCTCTAGGATTTTTCCCCAAATTACAGAAGAAAGGAGACACTTTAGTACTCTCACTAGGTGCATTATTGTAAGGGAACTCAGCAAAATCGATAAATTCCGCCCATTGCTCTTGGGCATCAGAGACATAACATCTTAAGTATTGTTCCAAAGTTTGATTAGTTCTTTCCGTCTGCCCATTAGACTGGGGATGGTAAGCAGAGGAAAGGGAGATCTGTATTCCGAGTCGTGAACAGAAATGTCTCCAAAAACGGGAAGTAAATTTTACACCCCGATCGGAGACTATATTCGACGGAATATCATGAAGACGAAAAATATGCGAAGTAAATAGCCGCGAAAGCTCAGGAGCTGACGGAAGCTTGGTCAATGGAATGAAATGTGCCATCTTACTGAAACGATCAACGACCACCCAAATTACAGTATTACCATGTGAGAGAGGCAAATCAACAATAAAATCCATAGAAATATGAGTCCATGGTTCGGCAGGAAATTCAAGGGGAACCAAACCGCCACTAGGAGCCTTGTGAACCCCTTTACATCGGGCACAAATAACACAAGCGTCGATAAAGGCAGTAATATCGCGTCTCATGGAAGGCCACCATACATGTCGACGGGCAAGCATTAACGTCTTACGATTACCCAAATGACCTGCAGTTTTAGCATCGTGGAATTCGCGAATTACATCAGAACGCAAGTGCGGCGGCACAAACAGGCAACCTAAGGGTACATCACTAGGAGATTCATCTTGAAACGGCGCCAAAGTATTAGAGAGATCAGGAAGTAACGCCCCGACCACACAACCCGTGGGTAGGATCGGTTCACCAGAATCACCCCGATCCTTACATTCTCCGAACATGCGAGATAGAGCATCAGCTTTAGTATTTTTTACACCCGGCTTGAAAGTAATAATAAAATTGAAGCGCGAGAAAAATAATGCCCAACGTGCCTGACGAGAGTTCAGCCTCTTAGCAGAACCAATGTATTCAAGATTTTTGTGATCGGTATACACAGTTATAGGATGTAAAGAACCCTCCAACCAGTGTCGCCATTCATCAAACGCCAGTTTAATAGCTAATAGTTCCCTATTACCGACATCATAATTTTGTTCCGCAGTACTAAATTTACGTGAAAAATAAGCGCATGGATGAAGACGCGCAGGGTTACCAGAATATTGTGACAAAACTGCACCCACTCCCAGCTCAGAAGCATCCACTTCAATAATGAAGGCTTTATGAATATCTGGATGAATTAACACAGGTGCCGAAGTAAAGGCCCGTTTCAAGGTCAGGAAGGCCTTACAGACAGAGGGAGACCAGTTAGCAGTAAAGGCCCCCTTGCGGGTAAGGTTGGTAAGAGGTGCTACAACATGAGAAAAACCCCTGATGAAACGCCGATAAAAATTTGCAAAACCTAGAAAACGTCTTTTAGGGTCTTGGGTTGAACCCAATCCTGAACCGCCGAAACTTTCCCCGCGTCCATCTCCAAACCCTGATTGGTAATAATATACCCTAGGAAGGGAACTGTGGTGACTTCAAACACGCATTTAGAAAGTTTAGCAAATAAGTTGTTCTCTCTTAATTTTTGCAGTACTAACTTAACATGGCGTCTGTGCTCCAATAAGGAATTAGAAAAAATGAGAATATCACCCAAGTAGATGACCACAAATCTACCGAGATACTCTCTGAATATATCATTGACAAAATCTTGAAAGACGGCTGGCGCATTACAAAGACCAAAAGGCATGAACAGGTACTCGTAATGGCCGTCTTTCACATTAAATGCAGTCTTCCACTCATCCCCCTGCCGGATGCGAATCAGATTGTAAGCCCCTCTTAAATCCAATTTGGAAAAAATTTGGGACCCTGTGACTTGATTGAACAGATCCCCGATCAAGGGCAAGGGGTATTGGTTCTTTACAGTGATCTTATTCAAGGCTCGATAACACAGGTCAACAAAAAAAAAAAAATTTACTGGTGTCCAAAATATTTTAATGATTTTGGGGTATTTTTGGGGTGCTGATTCTGAATATGCTATCAGTTTTGCCAGATTGGCTCAAGTTTTTGAGATTTTTGGTATCTTATTTATAGCACTTGTTGGTAAATGCGACGCATCATCTCATTAATTTCTTTGGATTAGTACTTGAACTGAGCAGTTCTCAATATAGTTTTTTGTTAATTAGTGTTCTAAAAGTTTGTTCATAGCTTGATTTTTGCACTAACTTTATGTTGTTGTCTGTTTTCCAGTGAAAAGCATGAACTCATCAAGAAGAAGTTGTCTTAACGATCCAGACTCATTCTGTTACATTTGTGGTGAATATACACTGCAAAAACATAGAAGAAACATAACAGACTTCATAAAAAAAGTGTATTTGGCCTATTTTGGGGTTATGCTTGGGGACCAAGACAAGTCTTGGGCACCACACATAGTGTGCAAAGCATGTATCGAATTATTACGAAAATGGAGCAAAGGACAAAGAAAAAGCTTCAAATTTGGTGTTCCAATGGTGTGGAGAGAGCAAAAAAATCATCATGATGACTGTTATTTCTGTGCAGTGCAAGTGCAAGGATTCAATAAGCATAAGAAACGAAAATGGGAGTATCCTAACATGGAATCTGCAAGAAGGCCTGTCCCTCATTGTGAAGATGTGCCTGTACCTGTGTTTACCATGTTACCTGACCTTCCCCCACCTGATGATGATGAAATGCAGGGTATGGAGCTAAGCATTAGTTCTGGAAGTGAACCAGAATATGAAGGAAGTTTCAGAACACCTACGCAATTTACCCAAGGAGAGCTCAACGATCTAATAAGAGACCTCAACCTCTCAAAAAGTGCATCCGAACTTTTAGCTTCAAGGCTAAGTGAAAAAAATTGTCTGACGCCTGGAACTAAAATTACATCTTACAGGACCAGAGAAGAAGCACTTCTTCAATTTTTCTGTGAAGATGACCTACTGTATATTGTAAGGATATTCCTGGCCTGATGCTGCAAATGGGTTTACAAGTATATCGTCCTGAAGACTGGAGGCTTTTCATAGATAGTTCTAAAAGGAGTTTGAAATGTGTTTTGTTGAACAATGGCAATCAGTGTGCATCTCTTCCAGTAGCTCACTCAACTAAACTTACAGAACAATACAAAAATGTCAAAATGGTCTTGGAGAAACTGTGCTACCATGAACATTCGTGGCTGATATGTGTTGATTTAAAAATGGTCAACTTTTTACTTGGACAGCAAAGTGGATACACAAAGTATCCTTGCTTCATCTGCATGTGGGATAGTAGAGCAAAACATCAGCACTGGGAGAAACTGAATTGGCCTCCAAGGGACACATTGACAGTAGGAGCATCAAACATAGTGAACGAACCTTTGGTGGACAGGGAAAAAATCATTCTACCACCACTTCACATAAAGTTAGGATTAATGAAGCAGTTCGTAAAGGCATTAGACAAAGATGGTAATTGCTTCATGTACATCTGCAGATCTTTCCCTGGTCTTAGTAGCGAAAAACTGAAGGCAGGAATCTTTGATGGTCCTCAAATTCGGAAACTCATTAAAGATTCAAATTTTCCTAAGGAAATGAATGACATAGAAGCTGCTGCATGGTGTAGTTTTGTGTTGGTAGTGAAGAACTTCTTGGGAAATAAAAAGGCAGACAATTATGAAGAACTGGTACAAAACATGCTATTGAGATTTAGAAATCTGGGTGTACACATGAGCATTAAATTGCATTATCTTCACAGTCACTTGGACAGATTTCCAGAAAACCTTGGAGATTTTAGCGAAGAACAAGGGGAGAGATTTCATCAGGATATTATGGTGATGGAGGAAAGGTACCAAGGCAGATGGGACAGACATATGATGGCTGATTACTGCTGGAATCTACAGCGTGACTGCCCGAATAGCTCACATAGACGAAAATCATATAAAAAGCGCTTTTCCAGCGATTAAATGTCTCCTATCTTTCATGTCTTGTTCATTTTTGAAGATTACTTTCTAAAACTAGTTAAAATAAACTAAAATCAACATTTACTTTGTTAAATTTATTGTATTCATGACAATATCAATAAAGTTAATGCGCGTGTAGCAAATTACGTCTTTTTTTTTACACATTTCACGAAAAATCTCAAAAACTTGAGCCAATCTGGCAAAACTGATGACATATTCAGAATCAGCACCCCAAAGTTACCCTAAATTCGTTGAAATATCTTTGGCCCCAAAAATGCTGTTGACCTGTGTAATCAATGCATGGTCTCAGGCCGCCATCTTTTTTCTCTACAAAAAAGAATCCGGTCCCGGCAGGCGAGGTAGAGGGGCGGATAAATCCCTTCCTTAAATTTTCAGTGATGTACTCCCTCATTGCTTGCTCTTCGGGCAGAGTAAGATTATAGATTTTTCCCCTCGGGGGAATCGTGCCAGGAAGCAAGTCAATAGGGCAGTCATAAGACCGATGTGGAGGAAGATATCAGCAGAACGTTCAGAGAAGACATCAACCCAGTCTGCATATGGCTGAGGTAATCCCTGAGGTAAAACTTGCACACTTCTGAGGCCTGTAGTAAAGCAGTGATTTTTACAATGGTCACTCCACTCCACGCCAATCTAACACCGGGTTGTGGAGTTGTAACCAGGGGTATCCCAAAACCACCGGAGTTTCTGGACAGTCGAAGATGAAAAATTCTAAGAACTCAGAGTGGGAAGAGCCAACAATTAACCGAAGAGGTGGGGTCTTGGTATTTATAGGTCCCCCCTGGATAGCCTTCCCATTGATAGCCAAAACGTGAAGGGATCTTTCAAGAGGAACTAAAGGGATACCTAAAATGGAGATCATACTCCTGTCCAAAAAGTTTCCCGCCGCACCACTGTCGATAAAGGCGGAAACTGTTTGCTTAGAAGAACCCCAAAACAGGTCAATAGGCACTAGCATTTTATTTTGGCGAGAGTTGCAAGCTGACTCACCCAGATCAGTACTCTCTACCTGGTCTGGGTGTGGAAGTTTTCTGCCGGTCTCCCCTTGTTGGGACAGGACCCTGCAAAATAACCAGAATTCCCGCAATACAGGCATAACCCCTCGGATCGCCTACGCTGTTTCTCTTCTTGGGATAAGCGGGTTCTCCCTAATTGCATAGGTTCTTCCTGGGGAGATGATGAGGTATTTTCCCCACGGGGAACCGGAGACCTATGACCTTGGACTGGCCTGAAGGACGTGGGAGTCCTGACTCTCTCCCTGGCCCTTTCTCTAAGACGTCGGTCTATTTTAATGGAGACCTGCATTAATTGATCTAAGTCCGCTGGCGGAGGAAAATTGACTAAGGCATCCTTGATGCTTTCCGACAGCCCCACCCTGAACTGACTACACAGAGCGGGATCGTTCCACCTAGCTTCGATAGCCCAGCGGCGGAATTCAGCACTGTAATCTTCAGCCGAATTCCGCCCTTGTTTTAAGGCCCGAAGCCTATTCTCTGCTGTAGACTGAGAATCGGGGTCAGCGTATAGGACGCTCATAGTGTTGAAAAATGCAGTTACTGATTGTAAGGCAACATCATGACTCGGCAAACTAAAGGCCCAGGACTGCGGGTCTCCTTGAAGTAGAGAAATGACTAAGCCTACTCGTTGGGTCTCAGTGCCAGAGGAGACAGGCCTCAGCTTGAAATATAGTTCACAGGAATTCTTGAAGTTAGAAAATTTTGCTCGCTCTCCAAAAAATTTTTCAGGCAAAGGAATCTTCGGTTCGGAGAAATGAGGTGGTACAGAGGAAGTCGGCACTTGACGAGACTCCTGGGTGGCCACCCTTTGAGCGAGCTGGTTGATCGCTGTGGCCATAGCTTGCACCTGCTGTACCAGGTCATCCATGTTGGGGCCTGTGATAATGTCACGCTCTGGTAACTCCAGCCCTCTAGGTAAGCCCTCAACCCCCAATCTCCGCAGCCAGCTTCACCTGTAGGGGCCCCCGCTTGCCGGGACACAAAATACGCCTGCCCGGGATCGGTTGCCCCCAGGACTTCAATGGCTCAAAGGATGAGAGCTTACTAGTTTAGAGGTCTGAAGGACCAATGGCTAAGAGCAAGTGTAGCGGAAGTCCAGAACCAGGCCAGAGGTTGACACGGGGAAGTCAGAGATCGTAGCGGTACAGAGGGAAGAGGCAGCTCGAGGTCAAGGTACAAAGCAGAGGTCGGCAACGGAGATCAGATCGAGAATAGTCGGTTCAGGCAGGGGTCGGCAACGGAGATCAGATTGAGAATAGTCGGTTCAGGCAGAGGTCGGCAACGGAGATCAGTTCATGGTATATCACGAGTCAAAGCAAGGTACAAGGCGCTATCACAGGCAATCCACAACTGAGAGGGAATTGCCTTTATAGGGAGAGACAGAGAGGAAGGTGTGAGTGATTGGTGCACTATGATCCAGGCCAGGATTGGCCTGACCAGTCTCTAGCTGGGCTCATTGGCCCAAAGAACAACACTAGGGCTCATTGGCCCTGTCCCTGCATTCCCACCACCCCACCTGGCCTAATTACTTTCCCCCGGCAGCCGTGCTGAGAGCAGCACCGCCGGAGGATATAAGCAGAACGTGCTCGCGCGTGGAGGGAGCTGGGGCCGCCGGCCAGAACAGCAGGGGGCGCGCACGTGCCGGCAGAAGCAGCTGCTGCCCGGCGCGGCCACCGAGCACACACAGCCGTCGCACCCGGCCGCCCACGACCAGCGCTGGAACGGGGCCCAGGTAAGTGACGATTTCTGACAGCGGGATGACTGACTTTTAGTAGGAGGAGCAGGAGCATCTGGAGTGGCAGAGGATGGGTATGACGCACAGCTATCTTCGGCTGAGGTGCTGGAGCCTTAGCTGGGTGAAATTGGAAGCGGAATGTCACTGGCTGACGCAGCAGGCTGGACCCCCACTTAGGAGCCTTGGTTCTCCCAGGCCGCTTTATGGTGACGCTGCATGTGTTGCTGCAGGGCTGTGGTACCAACATTGGGGCCCTGGCCACGCTTCACCTTCTGTCTACACATCTTGCATGTGGCCAGGTTACCTTCCTGCGGATGCTTGGTGAAAAAGTGCCACACTGCAGAGTAGCTAATTTTCCCTCCAACAGTCCACACTAATTCACTGCTACTGCTGCCAACTCCAGGAACCCCTGCTCCACTACCTCCCGGGAAGGCAGCCTGCTGCGCAGCAGGTGGTCTACCCTGCCCCTGGCCACGTGTGGCTCCAGGCATCCCAATTCTGCCACCATGCTGACTGCCAACCCTACTACCACCTTGCTGCCTCAGCTGCTGTCTCTGGGGCAACCTGGGACCCTCTTCTCCTGATGATGATGAAGCCCCTTTTGCACCGGGCTCCCAAGTGCGATCGGCTTCATCATCATCATCATGGAGTTGTGTCTGCACGTCATTGATGTCCTCCTCGGTTTCCACAAGCGTGTGCTGCAGGAGACGGAACGCTCGCCACACCACCTCCAATGCCACTCTCCTCCCTCCACTGAATAGTGGAGCTGAACCCAAAGCATAGGATACGGTGGCTGGAGGGGGGGCGTAGGACAGAGGCAATGGAAGGACAGGGGCTGCTCCCGGGCCATGCCAACTCAGGGTTGTGTCCGAGGAACCTACTGACTGTTGACTGGGGGTGTCAGATGTCACTTGTGATGAGGTTGATGACTGCATTAACCAATCGATGATGGCAGATGCGTTGCTGGTCATGACATGACCGCTAGCAGATACCGGGAGATCAGGTCTCTCACCGTGACTCCTGCTGCCACTCGCCCCTAGTCTGCTGCGACCTCTGCCTCATGAATTTAGGCCTCTCCTCGGTGCACATCCCGGTACATCTCTGCCTGACATTTTTACTGCATTTAGGAAGGGAAAACAATACACTACACTGCACCTACAACAGTATTTTTGTAACAGCAGGTGTGTAGAAAAGTTAGATCAAAATAGGCAGACACTGTAGCTAAAAGCGAATGCAAAAAGACACTGTCAGATGGTCTTACACAGGATGCCCATGGTCAGAGTTAAATGCACCACAGGCAGTTTTAAAACGTGGTTTTTGTTCAAAATGTAAAAAAGGTAAAGATGCAGGTACTCTTAAAAGCCCCCCCCCCCCCCGGTGAAAGGCAATGGGTGCTTTAAACTTGAAAACCAGACTTTTTTATACAAAAAGCAAAAGGTTAGTAGGCAGGTACTCTTAAAAGATAAGTGCTAGCATTGACAATGGCCCCCAGCCAGTGAAAGGCAATGGGTGCTTTAACCCTTTAACCGCCAGCCTACCTTGAGATTTTGTCACTCTTTGTTGTCAGACCTTTTTGCACTATTTTGCGCTCCCCATGTTCAACTGTGATTTTTGAAGGTATTTCCAGAGAATTCCCAGGAAAGTGATATATTGTTTTTTTCAGCAGAGTCTGGGCTTTAACATGAAATATATTGTTTGTCATTTTTAAGGTGTATTCTCAATATTTTTGGATTTACAATTTGTAGTGTTTTTTTGTAATAAAAAATGTACGTTTGTCAATAAAATTTTATTTCGTGTGAAACCCCAATTTCTCCTGGTTACAGCGGTACCACATATGTATTGGTAGACACCCTTTCCTGCCCAGAAGACTCCCCCAAACTGAAACAACTCTTTAGGAGATTTTCAGATAAAATACAACTCTGCTATGCAATATGCACACCTTGCAGTTTTTCAAGAAAAACAACCCTTTACATTTGAAATACCCCAAAAAAACTATATATTCTCTGGAAGTACACACCTCAAGCTTTCTAGGCGTACCAGGCTTGTTGACATGGGCGCAGTTTTCTGGAAGTAATCCCTCAATGTATCCTTTGGCTGCACAGGGTTTCCCTAAAAAAGAATAAAAAAGCAGAATCAAAACCACATTTTCCTAAAAAAACTATATGCAAACAAGAAAAAAACTGAAAATCTGAAAAAGCAACATGCCCCGAACAGAACAATACCCATCATGCATAGCTACTGTCAAGGGAAGAATTGCCAAACACACCAAAGTAAAGCATGTGCGTAACGGTAATTTTACTTCAAAATTTCAGCTCTGCAGACAAAGTGCACACCTTGTGCTTTTTCTACCAAAACAAGCCTTTACATTTGGAATATCCCCCATAAACCATATATTCCCTGAAAGTACACATTTTAAGCGTTCTAAGCATACCCAGCTTGTTGTAGTGGGCTCATCTTTCTTGGAGAATTCTTAGGTTGCACAGGGTTTCACAAAAATTTTTATAAAAAAGCAGAATTAAAAACGCCTTTTCCTAAAATATCAATATGCAATTTTTTGGGGAATTTTAAGGGTTAAAAACCCTTAAAAAAAGACGTAGGGTTCCCCCCTACCCGAAATAACCAGCCCGGGACCAGCTATGGGGGCTTGTAGAACATGGTGCAGGGGCCAGCTCTGGTGGCCCCCCACCCTGCAGCCTACAAGCCCACATACCCTGTGTGGGCCCGGGCTCTTCTGCCCCCCCTGGGCTTTGGGGAGGCAGGTAATTGGTGTGCCGGGGGTTAATGGCAAGTCACCCGCTAGCGCAGGTGACTTGCCCGCCCCCATCCTTGTGAACTGGTATAGGAGTCTCATGGACCCCTTACCAGTTCACAAGGGGTTAAGTGTAAAAAAAACACAGACACATGGAGAAATTTTTTTTTTTTAATACTTACCTCTTATCCATCCCCAGTGTCCCACGCTGATCAATCTGGCTTTCTGCTATCCTGCTACTGCTAGAAGCCTTTTATAGCTGCTGGGCGACAGAGCATAAGGGGTTAATTTAAAAAAAAATGACATAGGGTCCCCCTCCCGGGGGGGGGGGGACCCCATTTTTTTTGGAATTTTAAGGGTTAGGGTTAGGCTAACCCTAATCCTTAAAATTAAAAAAAAAATTACGTAGCGTTCCCCCTCCCGGGGGGACCCTTTTTTGGGGGGGAATTTTCAGAGTTAGGGCTAGGCTAACCCTAACCCTTAAAATTAAAAAAAAAATGACGTAGGGTCCCCCCTACCCGTCATAACCCGCCGGGGACCAGCTATGGGGGCTTGTAGGAACAGAGTGGAGGGGCCATCTTTTGTGGCCCCCCACCCTGAAGCCTACAAGCCCACATAGCCTGGGTGGGCCCGGGCTCTTCTGTCCCCCCCGGGGCTTTGGGGAGGCAGGTAATTGGGGGTGCGGGGGTTAATGGCCAGCCCCCAGCCTTGTGAACTGGTACAGGGGTCTTATGGACCCCTTACCAGTTCACAAAGGGTTAACAGTAAAATAAAACACACAAAAACAGTAAAAATTATTTTATTAAAAAAAAAATATATTTTTTTCATTACTCACCTCCGATCGTCAGCTCCTCTGTCCCTCGCTGATCTGATGACAGATGCCGGTGATCGGCAGCCAGAGGAGGAGGGGAGGCAGAAGATCAGAGGATCTCCTGTCCCCTCCTTCTCAGGCCACCGATCACCGGCATCTGACAGCTGAGAGGCCTGGAGCTGTCATGACGCCAGTCGAGTGACGTCATAAGCCAAAAGGGGCGGGGCTTCGTGGCAAGATGGCGGTTCCCGTCGGAGGAAGACGGGAGAGTGCCTGACAGGCTCTCTCCTGAAGATAGAGAGCCCTGGGGGGGGGGGGATCGGAGGCCCCCCCGGGTGAAGAGGAGGGCCGACGAGATCGAGAGCACATGGAGGTGAGTAAATTAATAATAATACATCTATTTTTACAAGAAAGGCCAGCAGCCGCAACAACGGGGGGGGGCTACTCCGGGCTCTCCCCTTCCTCCGAAGGAGCCCCGATGGGGCATCGGAGCTCCCCAGGGTGAAGAGGAGACCCCGCCGGATCTAATGAGGGGTCAGGTGTTTTTTACATTTTGCGGGCGCTACCAGGGGGCAAAGTCAGGCATGTAAATTGTATGTGGCTGGCGTTTAACAGTTGGAGAGGCAGCCACGTAAAAAAATTTACGTGCCTGGTGTTTAAAGGGTTAAACTTGTAAACCAGGCTTTTTTATACAAAAGGCAAAAGGTTAGTATGCATGTACTCTTAAAAGATAAGTGCTAGTATTCAGGATGCCCCCCCCCCGGTGAAAGGCAATGGGTGCTTTAAACTTGTAAACCAGACTTTTTTATACAAAAGGCAAAAGCTTAGTAGGCAGGTACTCTTAACCCTTTCAACGCCAGCCACGTAAAATTTGCGTGGCTGCCTCCCCTGCAGTTAACCACCAGCCACGTAAATTTTACATGCCTGACTTTCCCCACTATTAACATAAAAAGTAAAAAAAAAAAAGTAACCTGACCCCTCGTTCAATCCGACCGGGTCTCCTCTTTAGCCAGAGGGGCTTCGATTGCCCATTGGGGCTCCTCCGGCTGAAAGGTAGTGCCCGAAATAGGGTGCCCCCCTGTTTCAGCAGCTGCTGGGATTGCCTGCAAAAAAAAAATGACAGTTACTTACCTTTGTGCCCGCCCGCTCCCGTCGGCTCTCCTCTTCATCGGGGGGGGCTCTCTGATCACCCCCCCGCTCTTCCATCTTCTGGAGGGGGCAAAACAGCCCTCCTCCCTCCGATGGCGGCCACCATTTTGAATTCTAGCCCCGCCCCACGGGGCAGGGCCGATGATGTCGCCGCCGGGTGTCATCGGGGCACCCGGCGGTTCAGCTGTCAGATGCCGGTGACGGCTGGACAGAGGAGGAGGGAGGTAGGCGATCCTCTGATCGCCTGCCTTCCCCCTCCTCTGCCCAGCCGTCACCTGCATCTGATCGCCGCGGGACACAGGAGATGAAGATCGGAAGTGAGTAAAGTAAACATTTTTTTTTTTTTTTAATAAAGTTATTTTTAAAGTGTGTGTTTTTTTTACTTTTAACCCTTTGTGAACTGGTAAGGGGTCCATTATACCAGTTCACAAGGCTCGGGGGTCTGGCAAGTCACCTGCGGCTAGTGAGTGACTTGCCATTAACCCCTGGCCCCCAAACTACCTGCCTCCCCAAAGCCCGGGGGGGGGGCAGAAGAGCCGTGGCCCTAGGCTATGACGGCTTGTAGCTGGCAGGGCCAGGGGCCACTAAAGCTGGCCCCTGCGCCCTGTTCTACAAGCCCCCATAGTTGGTCACAGGCTGGTTACGCTGGGTAGGGGGGACCTCACGCCTTTTTTTTGGTATTTTTAAGGGTTTTAACCTCTGGGAGGGGGGACCCTATGTCATTTTTTTTTTTAAATTAACCCTATGTTATCTGTAACCCAGTAGGTATAAAAGGCTTCCAGCAGCAGCAGGACTGCAGAAGCCTAAGTGATCAGCGTGGGACACAGGGATGGATGGGAGGTAAGTATTAAAAAAAAATTATTATTATTATTATTATTTTTTTTAATAAAGTTATTTTTAAAAAGTGTGTCTGTGTGTTTTTTTTACTTTTAACCCTTTGTGAACTGGTAAGGGGTCCATGTGACCCCTATACCAGTTCACAAGGCTCGGGGGTCTGGCAAGTCACCTGCGGCTAGCGGGTGACCTGCCATTAACTCCTGGCCCCCCAAATTACCTGCCTCCCCAAAGCCCAGGGGGGGCAGAAGAGCCGTGGCCCTAGCCTATCATGGCTTGTAGCCGGCAGGGCCAGGGGCCATTAAAGCTGGCCCCTGTGCCCTGTTCTACAAGCCCCATAGCTGGTGACAGGCTTGTTAGGCTGGGTAGGGGGGACCTCACGCCATTTTTTTGGGGGGGATTTTTAAGGGTTTTAAAAATCCCAAAAAACAATGGGGTCCCCCTCCCTGGGAGGGGGGACCCTATGTCATTTTTTTTTTTAATTAACCCTATGTTATCTGTAACCCAGTAGGTATAAAAGGCTTCCAGCAGCAGCAGGAGAGCAGAAGCCTAAGTGATCAGCGTGGGACACAGGGATGGATGGATGGGAGGTAAGTAATAAAAAAAATATTTAAAAATATATATTTTTTTTAATAAAGTTATTTTTAAAAAGTGTGTCAGTGTGTTTTTTTTTTTTTTTACTTTTAACCCTTTGTGAACTGGTAAGGGGTCCATGTGACCCCTATACCAGTTCACAGGGCTCGGGGGTCCGGCAAGTCACCTGCAGCTAGCGGGTGACTTGCCATTAACCCCAAGACCCCCCATTACTTGCCTCCCAAAAAAAACCTTAAAATTCCCCCAAGAAATGGTGTCCCGCTCCCCCTGTGAAGGGGGACCCCACACCGATTTTTTTTTTAAATTTAACCCTTTATTATGTGGATAGTAGTTGTATTTTATTTGTAAATGTTATAAAGTGCTCTTTTCAGTTTAGGGGATCACCTGGACAGGAACGGGGGGCTACCGATACATATGTGGTATCATTGTAATCGGGAGAAATGGGGCTTTCACATGCAATATGGTTTTCTTTCATAAAATAAATGTTTTTGTTAAAAATAAAGGAGAAAATTAAAAAATATATATATATTTTTATTTTTTTTTTACTTATTTACTTAAAAATATATAAAAAAGTAGAAAAAATACAAGACATTTCATGTTAAAGCCTAAACTCTGCCACAAAAAGAAAATATGCCATTTTCTTGGAAATTTCTGCAAAAATCACAGTTAAACATCACGCAAAATGGTGAAAAATATCCTGTCAGCAGAGGGTGACAAGTAGGCTGGCAGTTAAAAAGTTACAGGTACCTATGCATGTTGGGTATTGTTCTACTCGGGGGACCTTGCGCTTTCAGATTTACCTTGTTTTTTCTTATTTGCATATTGATATTTTAGGAAAAGGTGTTTTGTATTCTGCTTTTTTATACATTTTTTTGTGAAACCCTGTGCAACCTAAGAATTCTTTGAGATATTACTTCCAGAAAGATGAGCCCACTACAACAAGATGGGTATGCTTAGAAAGCTTAACATGTGTCCTTTCAGGGAATATATGATTTATGGGGGATATTCCAAATGTAAAGGCTTGTTTTGGTAGAAAAAGCACAAGGTGCTCACTTTGTCTGCAGAGCTGAAATTTTGAAGTAAAATTACCGTTATGCGCATGCTTTACTTTGGTGTGTTTGGCAACTCTTTCCTTGACAGAACCTATGCATGTTGGGTATTGTTCTGTTCGGGGCATGTTGCTTTTTCAGATTTTCAGTTTTTTTCTGGTTTGCATATAGTTTTTTTAGGAAAATGTGGTTTTGATCCTGCTTTTTTATTCATTTTTAGGGAAACTCTGTGCAACCAAAGAATACATTGAGGGATTACTTCCAGAAAACTGCACCCATGTCAACAAGCCTGGTATGCCTGGAAAGCTTGAGGTGTATACTTCTAGGGAATATCTAGTTTGTTGGGGGTATTTCAAATGTAAAGGGTTGATTTTCTTGAAAAACTGCAAGGTGCGCATATTGCATAGCATAGTTGTATTTTATCTGAAAATCTCCTAAAGGGTTTTTTCAGTTTGGGGGAGTCTACTGGGCAGGAAAGGGTGTCTACCTATACATATGTGGTACTGCTGTAACCGGGAGAAATTTGGGTTTCACACGCAATAAGATTTTATTGATAAACTTACATTTTTTATTACAAAAAAACCCTACAAATTTAAAAAAAAGTTTTTTGTATTTTTTTGCACAATTTTCACCCAAAAATATTGAGAATACACTTAGAAAATGACAAACAAGACATTTCATGTTAAAGCCCAGGCTCTGCTGAAAAAAAACATATCACTTTCCTGGGAAATCCCTGGAAATCCCTTCAAAAATCACAGTTGAACATGGGGAGCGCAAAATAGTGCAAAATGGTCTGGCAACAAATGGTGACAAAATCTCAAGGTAGGCTGGCGTTTAAAGGGTTAAAAGACACGTGCTAGTATTTGGGATGCCCCCCCCCCCCCCCCCCCCCCCGGCGAAAGGCAAAGTTTGCTTAAAAAGTTACTTTGATTACAAAATGCAACCAGTTAGTAGACAGGTAGTCTTGAAATATTTATGCTAGTGTTTGGGATGCCCCCTCTTCAAATACACAGGTTGGCTGCTTTGATAGTGGAAAAGTGACTTTGATTACAAAATGCAACCAGTTAGTAGACAGGTAGTCTTGAAATATTTATGCTAGTGTTTGGGATGCCCCCTCTTCAAATACACAGGTTGGCTGCTTTGATAGTGGAAAAGTGACTTTGATTACAAAATGCAACCAGTTAGTAGACAGGTAGTCTTGAAATATTTATGCTAGTGTTTGGGATGCCCCCTCTTCAAATACACAGGTTGGCTGCTTTGATAGTGGAAAAGTGACTTTGATTACAAAATGCAACCAGTAAGTAGACAGGTAGTCTTGAAATATTTATGCTAGTGTTTGAGATGCCCCCTCTTCAAATACACAGGTTGGCTGCTTTGATAGTGGAAAAGTGACTTTGATTACAAAATGCAACCAGTAAGTAGACAGGTAGTCTTGAAATATTTATGCTAGTGTTTGGGATGCCTCCTCTTCAAATACACAGGTTGGTTGCTTTGATAGTGGAAAAGTGACTTTGATTACAAAATGCAACCAGTTAGTAGACAGATAGTCTTGAAATATTTATGCTAGTGTTTGGGATGCCCCCTCTTCAAATACACAGGTTGACTGCTTTGATAGTGGAAAAGTGACTTTGATTACAAAATGCAACCAGTTAGTAGACAGGTAGTCTTGAAATATTTATGCTAGTGTTTGGGATGCGCCCTCTTCAAATACACAGGTTGGCTGCTTTGATAGTGGAAAAGTGACTTTGATTACAAAATGCAACCAGTTAGTAGACAGGTAGACTTGAAATATGTATGCTAGTGTTTGGGATGTCCCCTCTTCAAATACACAGGTTGGCTGCTTTGATAGTGGGAAAGTGACTTTGATTACAAAATGCAACCAGTTAGTAGACAGGCAGTCTTGAAATATTTATGCTAGTGTTTGGGATGCCCCCTCTTCAAATACACAGGTTGGCTGCTTTGATAGTGGAAAAGTGACTTTGATTACAAAATGCAACCAGTTAGTAGACAGGTACTCTTGAAATTTTTATGCTAGTGTTTGGGATGCCCCCTCTTCAAATACACAGGTTGGCTGCTTTGATAGTGGAAAAGTGACTTTGATTACAAAATGCAACCAGTTAGTAGACAGGTAGTCTTGAAATATTTATGCTAGTGTTTGGGATGCCCCCTCTTCAAATTCACAGGTTGGCTGCTTTGATAGTGGAAAAGTGACTTTGATTACAAAATGCAACCAGTTAGTAGACAGGTACTCTTAAAATATTAATGCTAGCACGCTTTTTAAGGAATGACACCAGGAAAAGGAAAAGCTAAATAGCCAGGTGTGTTATTAACACTAAATAGGCTTGAAAGCTTATGCAAACACTTTAAACTGTCCCTGTCTTTCTCTGTCACTGTCACAGCCTCTGTCCTTCTCTATCTGTCCCTTGCTTCTATCTATCTATCTATCTATCTATCTATCTATCTATCTATCTATCTCTCCCTCGCTGTATCTATCTATCTGTCTATTCTGATCTGCTCTGGCCGCAATTCAGTGTCAGAATGATCTTCCGCAAAATGGGCGCCGTTTATATGGGGCTGTGACATCATCGGTAAGCCTGTCTGTTGATAGGTAGCATGTGACACCTACCCAGGATTCCTTGCCCCATGGGACATGTCCTGACATGTGGATCCACCATTTTAGATGGACTGTATAGCAGTAAATGGAGTTGTAAGGAAGCGATGTGAGCAATCGAATCGCGGCGAAATTCGGAATCGTAACAAATCAAATTTTTCCTGAAATTCGTAACGAATTCGGGTTCGTCAGAATTGATTCGCTCATCTCAGTATAGGGGTGACTGGTTTGGATGGGTTCCTATACAACATAATACAACAATAAAATTTTTTTATTCCCTCAACTTTTCCCCACAGCTTTACACCTTATTACAATCCACTCAATATTAGTGTATACAAAAATAATTTTTACTTCATGAGAAAAAATTAGTATTAAGAAAAGGAAATGATACACAAATTAGATCTAAAGTAATAAAAAAAACCTTTTTTTATAACCCCAGTGCCTCTCAATTTGGCATAATCCTCCATTCAAAGATAAAAAGAAAGCATTAAAACAAGAGACTTATCTGGTTTGCACTCTCTTGGCACTGTCCCGCCCCACATGAGTACCGATGGCTAACTTGCTCCTCCGAGTTGTGTGCACACCCACCTGGCAAACCTGACTGGTTGCTAGCAGAAAAGGATATGTGTGTGCCTCAGCAGCAATGAGTCGCAGAGCAGGAACCCAGAAATCTACTGTAGGTATTAAAACCCTCTTATATCTAATATATAGGTTGCATTCAGCCGTCAGGCTCACATGGCACAGCAGGTAACAGCAGGGAACAGTGGGTCTCAGTAAAAAGTAACACTTCGTTAGCAGGCTGTATGCAAAAAAGTCTGTGGCTACACCAAAAACAGTCTGTTCCACAGACAGCAAACTAGAAACATGGATGGATTGATAGGACAACAAATAGTATGGATGGAGACTAAGAGGCCGATTCATTAATAGCGCCAGGTAGCGACAGATGAGCGACTGAAGTATGGCACTATGAGCGCCGCTAGCGTACGCCACGGGCGGTAGCGATTCGCTATAGCAGGCCTCCTCAGTCGCTACCTGGCGTTGTTGGGAACAACGCCTACATTGCTGAATATGATGTTTCAGATCAGCTTTGTAGGCGCTGTCATTTTGACACACGCTATTCAACACAGCGCCTGCGCTTTGCTTTGCTGTGGGCTTGAAATCAATGTTAGTACCTTCAGAAGTAAACACATTGCAACATGTTTCATTTTAGAATTTTTATTTTGGTTTTAAATGTTTTTTTTATTAAAGTAAAATTTGGAAATTAAATTTCTTAATTTTCAGGGTGTTTATCGGGGTGCCTGAAAAAGAATAAAAAGTGCAGTTAGTATTTATATTTAATGTGGCTTTTTCGCAGTAAAAAACTAAAGCAATAATTTTTTAAGAACATTTTGGTCCAACTTGCACAACAACCCTAATTGTTATGTTGGTCAACTTCCACCCCCCCTTATAGTGGTTTAGGTCATCTTACTCCCCCCTTATAGTGGTTTTGGTCATCTTACTCCCCCCTTATAGTGGTTTAGGTCATCTTACTCCCCCCTTATAGTGGTTTTGGTCATCTTACTCCCCCCTTATAGTGGTTTTGGTCATCTTACTCCCCCCTTATAGTGGTTTTGGTCATCTTACACCCCCCTTATAGTGGTTTAGGTCATCTTCCACCCCCCCCCCCCTTATAGTTGTTTTGGTCATCTTACACCCCCCTTATAGTGGTTTAGGTCATCTTCCACCCCCCCCCCTTATAGTGGTTTTGGTCATCTTACTCCCCCCTTATAGTGGTTTTGGTCATCTTACACCCCCCTTATAGTGGTTTAGGTAATCTTCCACCCCCCTTATAGTGGTTTAGGTCATCTTCCACCCCCCCTTATAGTGGTTTTGGTCATCTTACTCCCCCCTTATAGTGGTTTAGGTCATCTTACACCCCCCTTATAGTGGTTTTGGTCATCTTACACCCCCCTTATAGTGGTTTAGGTCATCTTCCACCCCCCCTTATAGTGGTTTTGGTCATCTTACTCCCCCCTTATAGTGGTTTAGGTCATCTTACTCCCCCCTTATAGTGGTTTTGGTCATCTTACTCCCCCCTTATAGTGGTTTTGGTCATCTTACACCCCCCTTATGGTGGTTTAGGTAATCTTCCACCCCCCCTTATAGTGGTTTAGGTCATCTTCCACCCCCCCTTATAGTGGTTTTGGTCATCTTACTCCCCCCTTATAGTGGTTTAGGTCATCTTCCACCCCCCCTTATAGTGGTTTTGGTCATCTTACTCCCCCCCTTATAGTGGTTTTGGTCATCTTACACCCCCCTTATAGTGGTTTTGGTCATCTTACACCCCCCTTATAGTTGTTTCTGACAAATTATGATTGGAGCCAACAAATATTTCCCCTGTAGTGCAGTACTTGGATTAGAGTGAAGGGTAATTAGCTTACCGCAAAAAACGAAGTGATCATGCTTTCCCTTAGCTCAAAGCCAGTCTGGGTGTCCTCACTTGTTTCTGCGGCCAAGTTGGGGATTTCGGGCACCAGTGCTGTTTCTTCAGGTGATTGGATTCTGTGGCATATACATAGATTGTGGAGCACACAGCAGGCGAGGATAATCTTGGAGACCTTTTGTGGACTGTACAGCATCTCTCCTCCTGGGCGTGCCAAACAGAGAAAGCGTGCTTTCAGCAGGCCGATGGTTCGTTCCACAATGCTTCGGGTTTTGCGGTGTGCTGCATTGTAGCGTTCTTGGGCAGAGGTCTGTGGGCTTCTGACCGGAGTCATCACCCACGTTCTCTGCCCGTATCCCTTGTCCGCTGTGGGAAAAACACAAGGAGAGAGACAGCAATTAGTACTAGTACATGTTTTTGGTTTCATTTTTAAAAATTTAGCTTGCTACGCCACATATTTTATGCCAAATACTTTGACATGGTTAATTATTTACCCAGTAGCCAGCCAGCTGGCATTTCGTTGTTCTCGAACTTCCGGCACAGGACTGTCCGCTGCAGGACGTAAGAATCGTGGCATGAGCCGGGGAAGCCCGATCTCACGGCCCGCAGCTTCATTTCATGGTCACAGACCACCATGATGTTCATCGAATGATATTGTTTTCGGTTCCTAAAATACAGCTCCTGTGCACGGGGAGGGCGGAAAGGGATATGTGTACCATCAACGCACCCTAGCACATTCGGGATCCCTCCCATGAGATAGAATGCATGTTTTATTTTGGCAACCTCATCCTCATCCTCAGGAAACTTGATGTAAATAGGGATCAAATCACAAATCGCCAGTACTACCTGGATTAATATGCGGCTCATTGTAGCCTGGCTGATCCCGCTGAGGAGGGCAGAGGTTGCCTGGAAGGTCCCTCGTGCCAAAATATTCAAAGTGGCACACAGGCGTACTATGCCTGGAATGGAATGAGTGCGTTTGGTGGATGGCTCGATTTTGTGTTTAATCTGATCATATAGGGACTGTAGTGCAGCACGATTCAGACGGAAGCGGCTCCTGATCTGCTCGTCACTTAAGTCCCATACTGAAAGGCGGATTCCAAAGGAGCGGGGTGCCCTAAGCCTCACAGCACCCCCCTCCCTGTCCTCCTGCTCTTCCAGCATTCTCACACATCCATCCACCCATACCCCATACATCACCCTCTTATCCATCACACACTCAACAGATATACAAAATAAGCCAAAAAACATAACAAAAAACCACAAACACACCACACACACAAACAATCACACTCCTCACACACTCACTACAATGCAGCTCACCACAAAACCAGAAGTATAGTGGTCAGAACCACCAGACTGCTGAAAAACAGCTTTCTAAGTTAGGCACAACCAAGAGGGGAGTTGCTGCACAGCCCACAAAACGCCCCAAAATCAAGCCTCACTTGCTGTATGCTCCACAATATTTGCATATGCCAACAAAATCAATCTCCTAAAGAAACAGCACTGATGTCAGAAATCACCCAACAAGCCACAGAGAGTGAGGACCAAACCCAGCCAGACACTCAAATGAGCTAAGGGAACCAAGCACCACACCACAGCCTTTGCCACAGTGTAACAATACCAGAAGGTTGCCAAATCCAGCCATTTATACTTCACTTTGAAAAAGGACAGGTCCGCTTTGCCGCCTTTTGCGTTGCTCTGCTATTTCCGGTCTCCAATTAGCTGACCCAGGTGTGCGTGAAACAGAGTGCGCACGTGCACGCTAGTAGCGCTACTAGCGTACGTGAGCCTAAACTTGCGTGCATTAACGGACATGGCAGAAAATTCTGTGGTGGGCCAATGAAAGGTAAGCTGCTGTTTCTTTAAATAGTCGTTAGTATAGCCACATGTCACAAGTGTTTAATATACAAGAGTACATTGTTGTCTTTGGTTGTGTGTTGTTTGGTTAATGAGGTCTGTAATTAGTTAATTGCCTACCACACATGGTTCAGTCAGTGCAGTGGAGGTGTTGCTACAAGCACCTGGCCAGTATGTGTGAATCTATTAAGTGGACCTGTTTGTGATTGGCTGTTAGAGCACATAAAACCTGCCAACCCAAAAAGGGGGCGATGCCATTCTGTAGTCTGCATGCGTGCTTGTTGGTTGTGTATTGGTGTGTGTGTGCAGCTACAGGATGGAGCCAAATTCAGGACATCTGCCGGCCACAGCAGGCCCAAGTAGGAGTGTGGTGGGTGCTGTGCGCAGACCTCACTTAAGGAAAAGGGCCCAGCCTGAAGGTGGTGCAGCACCCCAGGCTAAGCGCCCAGGTGCCAAGAGGGAGCCTGAATTTTATTTGGCGGAGAATAATAATCTTGTGCGCCTTACCCTTGCTAAATGGGAGCTGCTCTTTGGCTCCCAAAGCAAGTCAATAGGCAAACAAGAAAGAAGCAAACTGTGGGATGCCATTGGTGAGGAGCTTACTAGCAGTGCTCCACACCCACGTAGTGGCCCATCCTGCAGGAAACGCTTCTACACTTTGAGAGGGGCCCTTATAAAAAAGATGAATCACGATCTTGATGTCGAGAGTGGGACCATCCAGGGTCCAAAGAGTACCTACAGGCCGTATGAGGAGATGCTGAAGGGCAAAATTCCACTTGCACGGCTGCAGGGTGTGGATCCTGGGGATGACACCACAGGTTGGACTGAAGGTACATATTTTCTGTCTATTTTGTGATGGTAATGTTAATGTATGTGATTTGCTTTGTCTCTTTCTGGCCAACTAACAGTAGGACCTGTGAAGTAGTATATTATACCTCATAAATGTTTTACTTTCCTGTGTGTTGCTTTCTGCATAGGTGCACATGGTGATGTCCATGAGTCGGGGGAGGAGGAGGACACCCAAAATCCTGCCCTTCAACCAACCTCCAGCCTAACCCAGTCTGCCATTGAAGGTATTTAACACTAATTTAGTGGCTGGTTGTTTTTGCCCAAAATGGGTGTGGGAGCACCTCAAACAATAGCTTGTACCACTGTTGAGGATTACTAATATGGACCTGCGGACTAATTTCACGCCCACTTTAACCCTCACAGCAACTAACTAACAAGGCCCTAACATGTGTAGCTATGTGGGAAGCCAGAGATGTGTGGCCATATATCTGCATATACATGTGTAAGCCACACTGGCCTTGATTAGTGAATATTATTGATTGAGCTGCTCACACACACCTTAATGCATGGTTTATTTTGTGCCGCACATTACCAATGGCTAAATGTTTGCTTTGTTTTTGCCTAGCTGCCCCGCCATTGGCACCAGCATCTCCTCAGGAGCCAAGCTACTCTTTGGATGCCGGTAAGTGCATGTGTCAACCTTGCTTTATCCGCTTTACCACAAGTGCATGTCTATCATTCCTCTTTTTGATTTGTAGGCCAAGTGACTGGTTCATCTTTGGACCCCACTTCCGAGGTTGCAGGTCAACAGGACCCTGTTGGTGTGTATTGCAATAAATAATGTATCCTTTATGCTGTTTATGTTACACTGGTTCAATTTGGTTAGTCTAATAATCTACATGTTTGCTCTGTCAACTTGAAGATGCCTATTTTGAGTGCTTTTTCCATCCCCAGGGTCAGTCTAATAGTTTTTTGAGTGATTGCAATGCATTTTTTGGGTATATTTAAAGACAAACATTCACCCAAGTAGTTGGAGGAATATTTAGAGACATTAATTGTGTATTTTAGTTGGCCAGAATATCGGAAGTGGCTGTCCGGAAAGGGCCCTTCACGTTGAGGCTGCCAGAGATGAGGGTAAGTAGTTTTTGCTTGATTATCTAGTATGGATTTTTACAATACTTTTGTGGAACTTTATTAGGCCAACTTGTGTTTAAACATGTATTTTCAAGGGCAAAGCTCGAGTGAGGGCCCCACTCCAGACATCTGGGAGATGGTGCGTATGTGTAATTTTAGCAATGTGTCTGATATTATTTGGCCCAATTATTGCCTCATATTCCTCTTACATACATGTTAGCAATCTGAGTTTAACAGATACCTTTTGGCTAGTGTGTAATCTTGCACTTTGTGGAGGTATGGCCTCGATAGGCTATCCATATTACATTTGAGTTTGGTCCACTGACCTACTAACCTGACTTTCCTGTTTAGCATATGCCAACTTGCCGGAGCTCTCTGATGTGGATTTGCCCCTCTCTGGCAGCCAGACCCCGCTCCTACCTGTGCCGGACGTCACGGAGGTAACATGGCTGATTGAGATGACCAATAACCACATTGGCATGTTCGTGGGTAGGCCATGAACCAACATGTCACATTTCCTTTCTTTGTTGTTTTGGCAGGAGGCGGGACCAGAACCCCAAGCTGGGACCTCTTCCCAAGTGCCATGTGGCCAAGCTTCAGAGGCTCAAGCAAGGGTAAGTTGTATTGTTACAGTTTGGGCAAATGATTTGGAGGGGCATACCTGCATTGGTTCTGTTTGACTAAAATGTTGTTTTCTATTTTGTTAGGCTCAAACCAGAGCAAGAGGAGGTGTGGCACCAACCAGTGCAGACTTTTACGAGCTAGGGGTCCGGATGCTGGAGGACTACAGTCGCCAACAGCCACGTGATGTAACTAATGAACGCATTGCGGCATTGGAACATCAGGTGCTGATGTGTCAGCAACAAAAAGAGGCCCAGCAGCGCCAGATAGACGAGTTGCGACAAGGACAACAGCAACCAACTAACCAGGAACTTGTTCGCCTGTCAAATCTGATGGAGCAATCTCTCCAGCGCCAGGAACAAAGTTTGTTGTTGACACAACAGCTCATACAACAGCAGTCTATTTTTTTTTCTGCACTGTTGGCCCCCAACACCGCCCCTAGCAATGACTCCCAACCTCCCCGGCCCCCAAGCCAAGAATATTAATTTGTTTTTTGTTGTAATTTTTTTTGGGAAATATATTTGATTACCCCACCTCTAAATTGTGTTTTTCCTAAGACATAGCTAAGAACACAGTCAGGGATGAGTATCTTGATCTACATATGTAAATGTAGGCAAAAATTTATGCCACACATTGGTGACCATAGCTTACTATGGTTTACACATTAAATGGCTACAAAGGTATGCCAAAATTTACACATGAATGGGTTTGTAGACACTTAAACTATGCTTGACATGGCACAACACACTGTAATTAACAAAATACAAAATCTTTATTAAGAAAGGCGGGCAACAGGCCCAACATTTGGCCGCAAAGTGCATAAAACCAGGGGCCAGTCATCACCCCACCCTAACGACGCCTATTCTTAGCCAGCAGCACAGTCACAGTCTGCGATGCTGGTTTTCACAAGCTGTAGAGAGTAGAAAAAAACCAGATTTAAAAAATAGAATGTGACCTCAACAGACACAGATGTAGCAATGTAATGTCAGTGGGTCCAATTAGCTGACGCTCACATTAACATTGTTGCCCACTGTGCCCTTAGGTGTTACCATTATATGAGTACTAGTGGCTGGCTTAAATGTGGCCACAACATCCCAAGCATACATTTACTCTTAACTCTTGGGAATCAAAGAAGGTATAAGTCCCAGTGTGGACATTTATGTGTTTAGTCACAGCCAAACATCAGGGCCTAAGTCCTAACGAGTAAACTAGTTTGGCCAAGAATCTTAGAGGTCACGACCTAAGCAGGCCCATTTGGTTGGGTAGAAACCACAATTTGTCTCTATGTGGCAAACTCAAGAATGTGAGGCAACAATCAAGCATGCAGACATGCATGTAGGATTGTTGGCCAAACACATGTAACCTAGATGTGTGTTGATTAAACACATAGGTACATTGTAAATGTCTGCAGATTTGACTATAAGACATAGGGTTCACAAGTCTTTAGGCATATGAAGTGGGATGTACTCACCATCGCAGCTGTGGCGGGGGCCCATGCTGCTGGCCGTCCCGGGAGGTGTGGTGGTGATGTACACCGGCTCCGTCTGCGTGGCCACATCTGTCAGGAGAAAGCAAAAGAGAAAAGCAAAATTAGTGGGCCAATGACACATGACTATTTGTCATCCATCTGGTTATGGAGTCTGCCAACTCAAATGCTTGCATGGTTACACACATGTTGTCTGACATTAGCATCTTTCATGGTCCATGAGTTCATGTAAATTCTTTTGGGTTGCAACATGGACACATAAAGATAATGTGCCAATAACCTTGACAGTGCAATGCTAAGGACTAATTTGCAGTTGATTGTAGAATGTTACTAGTATGCAACATGTGTTAGCCGGAACAACTTAACAAAATAACACATTTGCTAGCCCCTATCATGGTGTGGACAGAAACATAGGGGTGGTTGCCATTTGGATTGCACTGTAGTGGGGTTTGTGATGTTAATGTACATTATCAAACCAGCTTGTACTATGGACCAGGAAACATGTGTCTGTTAAAAGTGGGCCAAGACCCAGGATCGATACTATTCTGTGTTTTGGTCCACTTTGGCAGAGCACAACAATTTGAGTGAGACACCGTCCGCCGCCGCTGCCTTCCGCGCATCACTCCTCCAGTGTGTGCGCACGCGCAGGCCATTATGAAACAGAGAGCGCAGACACACACACATCTAGAGGGGCATGCAGGAGGCTGCGGCGGTGGCTTCTGCCACCCCCAATGAGGTAAGGAGTTTGTGGGCTTTTGGGGGGGGGGGCCCTGGGTGAGGGAGGTGATTGGGCATGGAAGCTTAGAGATTCCAAGCACAATCAACAATGGGTGTTGGTCCACTTTAAGGAATGTCATAACATATGGAATGTGAGGGATAACAACAAACACTTACCATGACTATGCCCGTGGAGAAGGCGTTGCCAAAAGGCCATGGAGGTGCCGCCTATATGATGCCCTGCAAATTAGAGAGGAATGGCAAGGGCTAAGTACAAATGGCCAGATGAAACCTGTCACAGACTAACAATGACAAAATGTGCACTCACCAGGGGATGATCCGCCACTTGAAGCCCAGAGAGGGCTCTGAGGAGGAGGCGGGGAGCCTCGGCTCCTCACACTCTGCTCCGAAGATCCCCCAGCCAAAGGGCCACCCTCCTCCCTCTCACTCCCTGCTCCTTCAGGAAGTGTGGGAGAGTCCATTCCTTCCACCCCACTTGGACTCCCCACTTGAGAGTGGCCCCTTGGCTGTTGAGACTCCTCAGAGTCAGAGTGTGAGGAGCTGAGGCTTGATCCTGCCAGCCCCCCAGCAGCACACTCCTCTGGGGCGTCATCCCCTTCCTCCCCTGGGTCCTCTAAATAGGACCCGCGAGAGGGACCCTCCCCCGATGACTCCCCCGAGTCCGCCTGTCTGGTTCGGGGGAGGACTCCCTTCCCACGTTTCCCCAGGGGAGGACGCTTATCTGTGTTGAGGGGGTGAATGAAAAGAATTAATATTAATACCCAAAATGGACACAGCTTAGAAGATTATTTACAAAAAAATATAAACATAGCATAAGCTTAAACTTACCTGAAGCGTAGGCATCATATAGGCGGTACATGCCTTCAGGGTCCCGGCGCTTGAAGTCCGACCATTTTTGCATTATTGATCGGACTGTGAGGTGGGTGTGGAAGCGCCGGGACACTGTGGCCTTCACCTCCATGGCAATTCGCTTCTTGCCCCCACGGGCATAGTCGTATTGGTGGATGCAGAAATCCTATGAGCAATGAAAAACAAACAAAAATCAATACATGACATCAGAACAATGGCCTAAACAGTTATACTGAGAACAGATTAAAGTGGACCAACACCCAGGATTTTGACTATTCTGGGTTTGGGTCCACTTTGGTGGGGCACACCAATCGGGGTGGCCCGCTGTCTGTAACCCCCCGGGAAGGCCAGAAATACTCAACTGACCACGCTCCCACGTGACTGCGCCAGGCTATCACAGCGCTCTGCGCCGCTGTGGTATGCGTGTCCCAGGCCGCTTGGACACGCATACTAGCTCAGCTGCCTCTGAGCGCTGTAGGACGCGTGTTGCGCTTCCCTCTAACAGGGAGTACGCCTGCGCCGGCCATTAACAAATGTCCGGCGCGGGTGCGCACCCTGCTAGAGGGAAGCGCAAGACGCATCCGCGGCTCGCGCATGCACCGATGTAACGGGGCTGAGGTAAGGTTTTTTGACCTCCTGGGGAATTCATCCCCGCAGGACATCCCGATTTGGGATGTCCCGCGGGGAGGGATCTGATTGGTCCGGAAATCTAAGAGATTTCAGCGCCAATCCCCCCTGTGTGTTGGTCCACTTTAAACATAAAATCCAAGATAAACATACTCACTTTGACCACCTGGCCGTTTACGCGGCTATCCACCTGTTTTCTGGTCTGTTTAGCTGGCCCAGGAGGGGAAGGGGTTGGAGGGGGGTTAGGTGGGGGAGGTGAGGTAGGTGGGGGAGGGGTGGTGGGGTCAGAATCAGACGAGGAGCTGGGGAGGCGCAGAATCCGTCTCCTGGGCAGCATGGTGGAAACACAAAGGAGGAAACAGGAACCGGATATGACCAAAGCGACAGGGGAAAAAAAAAAAACGCTCCGCGCACCAGGAACAAGCTAATATCCGCTATGTGCAAGCTAAGTGGCGGAAATAGTCGATTTACGCATTCCAAAAAGCTATTGGACAAAGCGCAAGTAATTTTTAGCTTTATGTGGCTTTGAAACGCAAAGGATGAAACCGGAACCGGATATGACCAAAGCAACTGGGGAAAAAAAAAAACACAAACGCTCCGCGCACCAGGAACAAGCTAATATCAGCTATGTGCAAGCTAAGTGGCGGAAAAAGTAAATTTACGCATTAAAACAAGCTATTGGACAAAGCGCGAGAAAGTTAAAGCTTTATGTGGCTTGGAAACGCAAAGGAGGAAACCGGAACAGCATATGACCAAAGCAACTGGGGAAAAAAAATAAATAAATAACCTCCGCGCACCAGGAACAAGCTAATATCAGCTATGTGCAAGCTAAGTGGCGGAAAAAGTAAATTTACGCATTACAACAAGCTATTGGCAAAGACGCCATTAATTATTAGCTTGATTTAGCTGGGTGTTCAATATCCTGTAATGCATAGGTCCGAGAAAACCAAAAAATCTTATTCCTTCATAAAATAATAACACAATAAAACTATCCAACTACATGATAATGTGGCACACAGGAGAATGCATAACGGGTTGTTATGAGCTTGTACGCCTGAAGAAATCCTGCAAAATGTGGACATGCACGCTCACAACTACAGTGTATTCATTAAGAACGACTGGGGTCGCGGCAAGTGAATTCCGGGAAAATGGCAGAAGGGCACATGTATGAACAGCACAGCGCAGCACAGCGCCGCTCGCGCCGCCACATAGCGAATCAAAACAGCGACTGCACAAACTCTGACCACCACAGATTCATCAAGGACAGGGCTGCCGAATAGCTTGGGCGCTGACAATTTCAATGAGCGAACGTGAGCGCCAAACATGACTGACTAAAAAGTAGCTTTACAAGCCCCGTGTGTTGTGAAAGCAAGCTATTTTGAGCCTAATGTGTTTTGTGGGAGGAGATGCATTTTAGATGTCACTCACAACATTACAGTGTAAAAATTACAAATTTCATCTAAAAAACAAAAATAACAAAACAGATTAATAAAACATATCCCAAAAAACATGTGTTGAATTTTGTGCAAAAGACAAGAACACAAAAACCACTTAAAACAATCATTGCAGTGTCTGCCATTGAAATGTATGGGAGAGCGGCAGGTAGCGACAGGTCAGACCTGGTGCTGTGATGGGATTAGCAGCGGCGCTGTTCGTTGCAGTCGGCTACATGATGAATCCCGCGCTAGCTGACGCTCTTGCCGGCGCTAGCCGCATTTAGCGTGATAAATGCGTCATTGTGGCCGACGCCGGGCGTACTTGAGTCGGTAGCCGCCGTTAGCTGGCGGTACCTGGCGCTCGTCAGACACTACCTGGCGCTATCGCTTGATGAATAAGGCCCATAGATCATGAGCATATGGAAGTCACAAAGTTGACAAAGTACATAAAGGAGATCAGTGTGTGTGTGTTGATCAGGTGCAGTTTTGAAGCCTACACCTCCCACTCATAATTCAGGGGGTTACCTGCATCTTGGGGGTTCTAATGACTTGCTCACTGCCAAGTATCTCTGCATTGTTAACATGCAGTACAGCTTGCCAAGAAATGCACCACATTCCTCCAGGAGGACTGCCTAAAGAATTCTGGAGCATGTATTTATGAAACCTTTTCTTTAAGTGTTTGCTACCAGTGGTCCCCAACCTTTTTTTCACCGTGGACTGGTTCAGGATTTGGTCATTTTACCGCGGCCCGGTGGGGCACTGGGGGGGCTGACTGGGGGCGGGGCTGGGGGTGTGGCTGGGGGCGGTGCGGTGGCATTGATTGTTAATATTGTTTTGATTCAATCATTTTAATGTTAACCTTAAGATAAGGGTTGAGGTACAGATACATAGGATGCAGATAGGGTTGAGGTACAGATACATAGGATGCAGATAAGGTTGAGGTACAGATACATAGGATGCAGATAGGGTTGGGGTACAGAAACATAGGATGCAGATAGGGTTGGGGCACAGATACAAAGAATGCAGATAGGGTTGGGGCACAGATACATAGGATGCAGATAGGGTTGGGGCACAGATACATAGGATGCAGATAGGGTTGAGGTACGGATACAAAGGATGCAGATAGGGTTGATGTACAGATACATAGGATGCAGATATGGTTGAGGTACAGATACATAGGATCCAGATAGGATTGGGGCACATATACATAGGATGCAAATAGGGTTGGGGCACAGATACATAGGATGCAGATAGGGTTGAGGTACGGATAAAAGGATGCAGATAGGGTTGATGTACAGATACATAGGGTGCAGATAGGGCTGAGGTACAGATACATAGGGTGCAGATAGGGTTAGAGTACAGATACATAGGGTGCAGATAGGGTTGGGGCACAGATACATAGGATGCAGATAGGGTTGGGGTACAGATACATAAGATGCAGATAGGGTTGGGGCACAGATACATAGGATGCAGATAGGGTTGGGGTACAGATACATAAGATGCAGATAGGGTTGGGGCACAGATACATAGGATGCAGATAGGGTTGGGGTACAGATACATAGGATGCAGATAGGGTTGGGGTACAGATACATAGGATGCAGATAGGGCTGAGGTACAGATACATAGGATGCAGATAGGGTTGGGGTACAGATGCATAGGATGCAGATAGGGTTGGGGTACAGATACATAGGATGCAGATAGGGTTGAGGTACAGATACATAGGAAGCAGATAGGGTTGGGGCACAGATACATAGGATGCAGATAGGGTTGAGGTACAGATACATAGGATGCAGATAGGGTTGGGGTACAGATGCATAGGATGCAGATAGGGTTGGGGTACAGATACATAGGATGCAGATAGGTTTAGGGTACAGATACATAGGATGCAGATAGGGTTGGGGTACAGATGCATAGGTTGCAGATAAGGCTGAGGTACAGATACATAGGATGCTGTTTGTTACTTCCTGTTCCTCGAGTCATTCTTCCTATATACTGTCAACTAGTGTACTACTGATCTATCTTGAATAATATGAACTAAAGATATTTTTATCTGTATACTTTAAAAACACAATTCTTTGAGTACTCACCTGTAGAATTGTTTTTTCTGTGAATCCATTCCAGACCCTCCTTACACTTGGGATTACCTCCTTGCCGATTGGATGTGACTGCAAGACAAAAAAGAAGTGGCCCCTCCCGGCCCCATAAGTTGCATCCGCCTCCTAACCTAGATCAGTACTTATAAAGCAGTAAAACATAAAACAGAGGCAGGCCGGGAGGCCTCTATATAGGAGTCCATGTTACTTCACACCGAACTCCGCTTGAATTCTCTCAAAATATAACTTCACTTTTTATTTTTCCTCTTTTTTTTTCTAATGCAAAAATGAAAATAATAACTGGACTAAACACCATCAAAAAAAGAGAGATCATGACCCTAAAGGGTGGGAATGGATTCCCAGAAAAAAACAATTCTACAGGTGAGTACTCACAGAATTGCGTTTTTTCTTCCAATCCATTCCAGACCCTCCTTACACTTGGGATCTCCAAAAGTAGTGCCATCTATGGGCTGGATCCCCAGCGTAGAACAGCAGGTAGTTAATTTCACTACCGCCTGAAGAATCTTTCGACCAACCACAGCGTCAGCTGAGGCTCTAACATCTACCTTGTAAAATTTGGTAAATGTATGGACCGAAGACCAGGTGGCAGCTTTACAAACCTGTTCCACCGAGGCCTGATGCTGAAAAGCCCAGGAAGCACCAATGGCCCTAGTGGAATGGGGCGTGACCCGAAAAGGGGGTTCCTTCCCCTTGGCCGAGTAGGCTTTTTATACTGCCTGCCTAATCCACTTACTGACAGTAGATTTAGCTGGCGGAAGCCCCTTTCTCGGCCCTTCTGATATAACAAAAAGAAAATCCGACTTCTGGAAGGAATCTGTAGCTGCCATGTAATATCTTATGGCTCTGACTACATCTAAAGAATGAAGCGCCCTTTCCTTAGCATTGGACGGAACTGGACATAAAGAAGGTAGAATTACCTCCTGATTAAGGTGAAAAGGAGAGACGACCTTAGGTAAGAAATCAGGCTTAAACCATAAAAACTACCTTGTCTCTGTGTAACTCAAAATAAGGAGACTTCATACATAAGGCGGCTAACTCAGAAACACGCTGCACCAAGGTGATTGCCACCAAAAATATCACCTTAAGCGTCAAAATGCTCAATGGAGCGTCAAACATAGGTTCAAAGGGAGCCCCCTGGAGAGCCGATAATACCAGATTCAAGTCCCACACTGGTAAAATAGACTTGCGCGGTGGTTGGACATGAATGACTCCCTGAAAAAAGGTTTTAATGAGCCTATTGCTAGCGATAGACTTGTGGAAAAAAATAGATAAGGCCGATACATGCCCCTTTAGGGTGCTTAATTGTAGGCAAATTTCTAAGCCATCCTGAAGAAATTGCAAAATCCTAGAAACCAAATACTTTCTGCATGAATATTTCCTAACCTCACACCAGGAAATGAACGCCCGCCAGACCCTGTAGTAAATCTTGGCAGATGTCTTCTTCCGGGCCTGAATCATGGTAGGAATAACCCTGCCCGATAAACCTCTCTCTGCTAAGATCGAGGTCTCAATAGCCAGGCCGTCAAAACCAGCATCTGTAAATTCGGGTGCCGAAGCGCCCCCTGTGTGAGAAGGTCTGGATCGTCTGGCAGGCGCCAATGGTCTACCGACATCCTTGCTATGTCTGAGAACCAACTTCTCCTTGGTCAATGAGGAGCCACCAGAATGGTTGGTACCCCCTCCTGAACTATCTTTCTTAGTACACGACCCAGGAGTGGAAGCGGGGGAAAAACGTACAGGAGCTTGAACCCTGCCCAAGAGGTTGACAGGGCGTCCATTGCTTTGGCATCCGTGGCAACGATCTGCCCCCGCGGTGTCCAAAAAGACCTGCCTACAGACAAATGTAGAGGGTCCAACCACCACAGGAGAGATTGCCTGGCCGAGGGCGTTAGAACAAAGACTTGATCCAGCGACTGCGGGGCTCGATCCCAGCTTGCCAACAGATTCAACTGAAGAGGCCTCATGTGAAACTGGGCAAAAGGCACGGCCTCGAAGCAGGCCACCATAAGGCCTACTAGTTTCATCCCCAACCGAATTTGATTCCGAATTAGCAGAGCCTTCTGCTCTGGTAGAAACACCTTGACCTGAACTGTGTCCAGAGTCATTCCTAAGAAATTCCTTACTGGCGCCGGAGTGATATGGGACTTAATTGATCACCCAGCCGAACTCCTCCAGAGTTGATAGGACCGTCTGCGTGTCCTTTATGATCTGCTGAAGAGACCCGGTCGAAATCAAGAGATCGTCCAAGTATGGAATGATGCATATCCCTTGGCTTCTCAAAATGACCATGAGACCTGCCAAGACCTTGATGAATACCCTTGGAGCCGAGGATATGCTGAATGGAAGTGCCACAAACTGGAAATGCTGGCCTTCCAGGGCAAACCTCAAGAATTTCTGATGCCCTGGAAAAATCGGAACATGAAAATACGCGTCCCTTATGTCTATTGTAGTCATAAGATCTCCGGGCTGAATCGATCTTACCGCTGACCTCAGAATCTCCATACGGAAATGTTTCATCCGGATATACTTGTTGAGACCCTTTAAGTCTAAAATAGGACGAACCGACCCGTCCTTTTTGGGAATTGTGAACAGGTTGGAGAAAACCCCCCGACCTTCCTCCTGAAAGGGTACCTGACAAATTACCCCTTTTTGAAGAAGATGCTGAACAGAGGCTCTCAGGGCATCTGCCCTTGACTTGTTCCGGGATGCCCCTGACCAAAGGAACCTTGCGGGCAGTCTTGCTGCAAACTCGATCTTGTAGCTTGATGACACCACTTCTCGGATCCAAAGATCCGCCACGTGGCGTCTCCAGATAGGAGCAAATTGCAAGAGCCGTCCCCCCACCCACTCGGTTGAGGGCACCCCCTCATGCTGGAGTGGGCTTGGCTGGAGGTTTAGGCCTACTTCTCCAGGCACCTCCTGCCCAATTACGAGCTCTGCCCCTGCCCAAGAAATCCCTACGGGAGCATGAAAAGAAGGCGCCTCTACCGCTCCGAAAGGGCCGATATGATGTAGACCTCTGAAAAGGCTGAATCGCCCTCTTCCTCTGAGGAAGTTTGCCATCCTTGACCATACGGTCCAGTCGCTCTCCAAAGAGTCTGCTCCCTAAAAAAGGAAGATCTATAACAGCATTCTTAGCTGCGGCATCCGCCGACCATTGTCTTAGCCATAAGGAATGGCTATTTTTGTTTTGTTTTTCTAAATTTGGAGTCCCTAAGCCTAAGCCAATCCCAACGGGACTGGGAGGAACCACATCCCTTTTATCCTTCTTCCAATATCTAAAAAAAAAAATAAACAGGAGAAAAAATCCCATTAGAAAGAAAAAATGTAATTTCCCCTTTAATGCATAAAAAACCTACTTTAATATCAATATAACCATTTAATAAACATGTAATAAAAAATAGATATAATAATAATAATGTAATAATAATATAATAAGTATCATGAAAAAGATATAAATATCTAACACAAAAAAAAAAAATATATATATATATATATATATATATACTGCCTAAAAATGGGACCCTACCAGCCTGTGCCCCATAACCAACAAACAGCGATCCACCGGATCATGAGTGATTCTCCAGACCGCGCATACAGCTAGGCCATGATCCTTTTAAGCCCCGATAGCCTGGACCCCTAGTGAGGACAGTGGGCCGCAATGGCCGCCACCGCAGCCGCAACACCCGCACTGCCCCAGCCGGGGCTGCTGACACTTACCTCCAGCAAGGGAACCTGCAGAGCGAGCGCGGACACAACCTCCCTCCAGCCAGAGAGAGAGATACTGAGAAAACGCGACCTCGTGCTTCCGCATTTAAGCCCCGCCCCCTGTGTGACGTCAGACCACGCCCCTTAAAGGCACGATCTTTGAATTCGAAAAAACTGAAAAAATATTTTTTTTTTCTTTCAAAAAACAACCTAACATGAACCAGGAAGAAGGATGGGTTGAATAAAAATAAAAAGGTTCCTCAGCAGGTACACCAGAAGAAACCTGCGGCTGACGTGCTTTCCAAGAAGCCTGCAGCCCAGAGCACAAAGAGCTCTGTAAGCGCCCCAAGACCCCGGCACTTCCACCTTACCTCACGAACCCCAAAACAGCCAGACGCTGTGGGAGGCACAGTTTTGTCTAGGGGATCCGTGGAAATAAGGCTACGCATGAAGCCGACAGGGTGCCTTCCCCCGCTTGCTGCCAATCATTGAGAGCGAATCCTGAACAACCTTCACAGTCACTTGCAACTGCAAGAATGAAACTGATCGGCTGCTACTTATAGGGGCTGGGAGGGGCCATGCATTTTTTGTCTTGCAGTCACATCCAATCGGCAAGGAGGTAATTCCAAGTGTAAGGAGGGTCTGGAATGGATTGGAAGAAAAAGGTATGTTTCTGTTTTGTATGTTTTGAGTGTTGATTACATCCTGGTCAAGTGGACCCCACATTTTGGGCTATGGTTTTGAGAGGATAAAAAAAAAAAAATGATATATCACATAACATGACACTGGATTTGAAGAATACGGACATCATATGAATGTTATAATTAATGGCATTGTAAGAACAACATACTCATTTTTTTGAACACTCTGGATCACTAGGTTTGATTCAGAGCTGCTTTCACATGCACTTTCGCATGTGTCTGTGTATTTTTTAAGAGTTTTTGCTAGTTTTTTCGTATTTTACGTTACTGTTTTCATGCGTTAATGCGTTTACGCTAACACGTATACGCGCTTTCCATGATCGTATGTTTATTGGCATTTTTCCGTTATGTCAGGAAACTTACGTTATTGGTATGGGCTTGCGCATGATTTAGAGCTTTGATTGCCGATGACCACTCGTCCCATATAACGGGATTATTTCTGCTCAACTTATGGGGTCATTTTGTAGCCGAAAGCACGGTGTCTGCGATGTTTGCTGCTTACGTTGATGAGCATGAGCGCTTGCAGCTCAACGGGCTAATCTGCATCAGCATGCCAGAAGCCAGATTGCACCGCACACGCATGGACATCGATCGCATGCATGACGTGGAGCTGTTCAAGCTGACCCGCCTTAATCGCGTTTCCCTCTATAATTTGTATAGTGGGCTGCGGCCATGGTTAGCACGCACCACAAGGATTGTGGTGCAATTCCAGGTATGACCAAGATGCTTGGCTGCCTGCAATTTCTGGCGAACGGCTCAAACGGGATGTCCCAGTCTACGCTGAGCCGCACATTAACAATGGCTACCCTGTGTCCCCAATACAGCTCTTTCCCCGACAACATGGTAGCCTGGAACGCGCTTAAGTTGAGATTTTTTAATATAGCCGACATGCCCAACGTCATGGGTGCGATCAATTGTACCCATGTTGCCTTGGTCCCTCCAACAGCTGATGAGTATCTTTTTAGGTTAGTGTTTTAGGTCAACATTATGACTTGGCAGAAATCATGTATTCACAGTATGTTTTCATTTATCTATAAATCCATCCTTAACATGTACACCTTACCAAATCATTTTAATGTTGACCTTAATTAGTCCTTAGCATGTATACCTTACCAAATCATTTTTATGTTGACCTTAATTAGTCCTTAGCATGTACACCTTACCAAATCATTATAATGTTGACCTTAATTAGTCCTTAGCATGTACACCTTATTTGGAAACCACACTCAAAATATTAGTTTTTGTTGTTAGTGTAATTACCTATCCAAATTTGTACAAAGACACTTTAACAATAAGGATCCCTTTTGTATTTTTATGATTTTTTTAGGGGGGTTTTCCTTGTATTTTTGAACTAAATACCTGCATTTCTGCTTTTACAGGAACAGGAAGATGGGCCACTCCATCCACGTCCAAGCGGTGGTTGGGCCGGACCTTAGGTTCACGAGTGTCATGGAAGGGTTTCCCAGATCCACCCACGACGCCTATATCCTGCGCAATTCCAGCTTGTAAGGCCGTTTTGAGTCTGGAAATTTGTCTGGTGGGTGGCTCTTGGGTAAGTTAGGACTAATAATTTCTAGATCCTTTCACTGTATGCCTTGGAATATATTTGCCAAACCCTGTATCAACCTACAGATGTTATTTTCCCTTGATGAAATGCTAAACAATCATGTTGCTTAGAAGTTGACACTAACTTTTTTGTATGCTTTCAGGGGATTTGGGTTAGCCACTCCTGCCATGGCTCATGACACCTGTTCTGCGGCGTCAGACTCAGGCCCAGGAGGGCTATAATGGGGCACATAGAAAGACCCAAGCCTTTGTTGAGAGGGCCTTCGGCCTCCTGAAATCAAGATTTCGATGTCTGGACCATACCGGGGGGGGGGAGGGGGGGGGAGGCTGCAGTATGACCCCAATAAAGTGATAAAGATTATCATTGCGTGCTGTGTGCTACACAATTTTGCTATCAAGCAGCAGGTCCCCCGGTATGTGGAAGTGTCCCCCTCTACAGGCACCACGGACATACCGGAAGAAATATATGATGGCACACAGAGTGCTTCTGCCCAATCCATCTGGGCCCATTTAAGTTCCACTTTCTTTTCTTAATATTCTTGGGGTTTTTTTGAAAATAATGGTATTTTAATAATAATAATAACATGGCATTTTTAGAAAAATTTGTTTTTAATTTGTTTAGCCTTGGAACTTTTTATTTTTGTCATGTAACAAAGGTCTATATTTTAACATTTCATTTGCTTATCTGTAACAAATAATTAATACTAAATACTTTCTTGAGTAAGGCGAAGCGGGAGCACGCCTCCTTTTTGTCCGCTGGCTCCGAGGCGCGCTGCGTGATCCTCCCGGCTGCTCACTCATCATGTCTGACAAGCTGTCCTATAAAGTCGCTGACATCTCCCTGGCAGAATGGGGCAGGAAAGCCATCGAAATAGCTGAAAATGAAATGCCAGGACTAATGAAGTTAAGAGAGATGTACTCAGAGAGCAAGCCCCTTAAAGGAGCCAGAATTGCCGGGTGCCTGCACATGACTCTCCAGACTGCTGTGCTCATAGAAACTCTGACAGCACTGGGAGCAGAGGTGCAGTGGTCCAGCTGTAACATCTTCTCAACCCAGGATCATGCAGCCGCTGCCATCGCTAAAACAGGCGTGCCAGTGTATGCCTGGAAGGGGGAAACGGACGAGGAGTACATCTGGTGCATTGAGCAGACAATCTATTTCCCTGATGGTAAACCACTCAACATGATCCTTGATGATGGAGGCGATCTTACCAACCTTGTTCACACCAAATACCCAGAATTACTGAAAGGAATTAAAGGCATTTCTGAGGAGACCACCACTGGTGTACACAACCTGTATAAAATGAAGGCTGATGGGTCCCTTAAGGTACCTGCCATCAATGTCAATGACTCTGTAACCAAGAGCAAATTTGATAACCTTTATGGCTGCCGAGAGTCTCTGATCGATGGGATCAAGCGAGCCACTGATGTAATGATTGCAGGGAAGGTCGCAGTGGTTGCTGGCTACGGAGATGTTGGAAAAGGTTGTGCTCAGGCATTGAGAGCGTTTGGTGCCCGTGTCATCATCACAGAAATAGACCCCATCAATGCTCTTCAGGCAGCAATGGAAGGTTATGAGGTCACTACAATGGAGGAAGCTTGCAAAGAGGGCAACATTTTTGTGACCACAACTGGGTGCGCAGATATTGTAGAGGGAAGGCACTTTGAACAGATGAAGGATGATTCCATAGTCTGCAACATTGGCCATTTTGATGTTGAACTTGATGTGAAATGGTTGAATGACAATGCCGTTAAGAAAGTAAACATCAAGCCTCAGGTAGATCGTTATGTCTTGAAAAATGGGCGCCACATTATCCTGCTTGCTGAAGGCCGCCTAGTGAATTTGGGATGTGCTATGGGTCATCCTAGTTTTGTTATGAGCAACTCCTTCACCAACCAAGTGATGGCTCAGATTGAGCTTTGGACCAACACTGACAAATATCCAGTGGGAGTGTACTTCTTGCCTAAGAAGCTTGATGAAGCCGTAGCAGCTGCCCACCTTGACAAGCTTGGCGTGAAGCTGACCAAACTAACGGACAAACAAGCAAAATACCTTGGTTTAGACAAAGATGGACCCTTCAAACCTGATCATTACAGATATTGAGTCGATTATGAAGAACCAAAGATGACCAGGCAGAGGGCGCACCTGTTTTATGCAACTCTACTGTTGATTCCAAACTGTTCACCTTTTGGTCACTGCAGCCTTGGTTTACGCTTGTGGCTTCCATATTCCTCGAATGCGCACCTTTTGTGTGTGAAGACTGTACCTCAATATGAGCCTGTGGCTTTTTTGTACCTGGAAATATGCGGTTTATATGCTGTTATTACAAATCAGGTCATTTTACTTCCCAGATTCCTGCCCCAGTCAACAGTGGAAGTACTAAAGGTGTATAAAAACATCTTGTTTAACAAAATACTTTCTTGAGCGTAATGCATTTTTGTTTTCAAAAATTGTATTTTCAAAAATGCATCTTTTGGGAATCAAAGAGAACATAAATGGGTCAAATTCACCCACAACATAAATATTTCAATGCATACATTTTAGCTTACATTGGTAAAATTAGGTGGGGAAGGGCAGTCACAGGCTACGAGGACATCCATTAGCCAAAGTAAGGATACATTGGGCCACACTCCAGTCCAATTTAAATTTGTCACTTCAGGGATGGGCAAGGATACTTCCTCCAGGCAGAATGCTCCCGGTCCACCCACATCCAGAACTATAGTGAGCACTAGTTTTAAGGGCAAGGGAAACAGTAGGGCAGGAATACATAGGCCCACAACAACACGCTCTCCTGCTCAAGGCCCATTTCAGCATTATAATGTTGCCAGCCCTGAGTCATCGGCCAACTCCACAGCTGCAAGTAATTGTGCCACCAAGCCTATGACACCCAGCCCCCAAGAAAGTCCAGCAACATCATTTACCAGCAAAAGTTGGGATGTTAGTCAGGCAAGAATCTCACCAACTATTCCACCCAACCAGGAACAGGCAGCCAGTATCTCATTAGGACCAAACCTGCTGCGTGGGAGCTTGAGCGGGCGCATTACTGAGCCACAAACTATGGCATTGGCAAGTTCTGAGCACTATCATGAGCTGTATGAGCGAAATTCTAAAGGCAGCTGCAAAGGCACAAATACACCAATATGGGTGGCGATCACCAGACAGGTCAATAGTGTGGGAATGGAGAGGAAAGATGTTGAGCAAATCCAACGCAAATTATGATTATGGACACCACCTTCACCCAGATCATCCAACACTGGTCGGACCTGAAGCGAAGGAAGTGGCCCCAGGTGAAGCGATGACTACTAGTTGTTAGATAATCAAAAGCCCTTAGTTAGGCCTCTGTTCAGGAATGCTAATCTCTTCTAGTGAGCAAATGGGATTATAGAATTAGATCCACATGGAGGCGAGCAGTCCGGCCAGTGCGGGATGGATCTGGGCCTAGTGAAGGTGGTGCGTCTCCAGGGCCAAGGTCCTCCCCCTCCTTTGTAGGTGGCTCCGAGCAGCCGCTAGACCTGTCTACAGAGGAGGGGCATCAGCGGCTCGCCAGGGAGTCGGCCCAGATGCCGGAGCCGCAACACTCCGGTAAGTTTCTATGACTGAAGCACACACAGGTACATGCACTTTAAACACACACTCATTCCCTGCTTCTATTCTATTAGATGCCAATGTAGCAGGTGGAGAGCCTGGATTTGAGAGGCAGGAACATTCCGCCCCTGAGGTGCATGCCGAAAGTGGGTGTTGTCACACACACATTATGAAACAAATGTTGCCTTGACCTAATCTGACATTACAAGTAAACATATTTTTCCTTCCTCAACAGCCTCAGATCCAGTTCAGTGGCAGGCCCCAGATAGAATGCTGGTCCCCCAAGCACAGGTCACCCACCAGCCTGGTAAGTTTGAAGTCTACTTATTTTATTACCTATAACATAGATTCGTTCACAGGTCTTTAGAAACTTGAGCCTAATCCATTAGCATAATGAACTATGGCCTCATCCCTAGCCTAATCCATTAGCATAATGAACTATTTGCCTCATCCCTAGCCTAATACATTAGCATAATGAACTATGGCCTCATCCCTAGCCTTATACATTAGCATAATGAACTATGGCCTCATCCCTAGCCTAATACATTAGCATAATGAACTATGGCCTCATCCCTATCCTAATACATTAGCATAATGAACTATGGCCTCATCCCTAGCCTAATACATTAGCATAATGAACTATGGCCTCATCCCTATCCTTATACATTAGCATAATGAACTATGGCCTCATCCCTATGCTTGAACATTAATAAGATTGCATTCCACAGCTAGCAAACATGTATTTTCAAAATATAATTATTGCTTCCTTTCCACAGGTACCCCACGGGAGAGACTGCAACAGCTTACCGGGACGGTGTATCGGCTGGTGGGCAACATCCAGGAGCTTGCTGCTTCAATGGGGACCAGTGAAGACTAAAATCCTGGGGCCTGCCACTTAGTTTTTTATTGTATATATTTTTAAATATTTTAAATGTTTAGATTCATACATAATGTTTAAAAATTGTTGTTAACAAAAAAATTCTAACAAAAAACAAATAAACAAATCAAAGTTAAAAAATAGAAATATATAAAAACAAAGAATCTTAGTATTTAAAAAAAAAAAATTCTAATAAATGTTCTTAAATTTACCCATGTTTCGTGTTTATTTTAGGTTAAGCTATAAACTTTTTAGGCATGAACACAGCCAAAAAATAACAAACACCAGAGTAAATCAAGAAGGAATCAAAAACTAATAAGAAAATGAAGAACATTAGGTTAACATGAATGCCGCAAGAACTTCTAAAGTGTAACCGCGAGTGAGCTAAGGTAAGCATGAAGGACGTGAGATCATCTAAAGTGGAACCGCGAGTGAGTTAAGGTAAGCATGAAGGACGTGAGATCATCTAAAGTGGAACCGCGAGTGAGTTAAGGTAAGCATAAAGGACGGGAGATCATCTAAAGTGGAACCGCGAGTGAGTTAAGGTAAGCATGAAGGACGGGAGATCATCTAAATTGGAACCGCAAGTGAGTTAAAGTAAGCATGAAGGATGGGAGATCATCTAAAGTGGAACCGCAAGTGAGTTAAGGTAAGCATGAAGGACGGGAGATCATCTAAAGTGGAACCGCGAGTGAGTTAAGGTAAGCATGGAAGCAGAAGTGAGTGAAAAAATAGTTGAGACAGGGACATGAATGAGGTAAATAGCTGCGCGCATGCGTACAGGCATGCAAACATAGCAGCTTTCCAACAGATTTCTGAGAAAATCAGTTTGGACGTATATTTATAGAAAGATGCTTTCTGAATCTAATGGGAGACTGAATCTTCATTGGAAGCCACGTTGGAAACTGCTGAAAAAACGGTAGAATACGAGGTTTACGGGGTAACGTATACGTAACCCTCGTTCTGTCGAGGACGCAACAAGAGTCAGAAAATGCCATTCTCGTTGGCCTACGCAGCTACGAACAGTAAACGGAAGGCTTCCGATGCAGGCTCTGAATCATGCGTAAGCTCATACGCATACGGAAGAAAACTAGCCTAATACGACACGTTTTGAGGAGGCTCTGAATCTGAAATAATTGTAACTTTTTGCCTATAAGTATAATGATGAACATACATAAGAATCTAAGCTCAATGAGTTTTTAGCCACAAGAAGAAATAATCTTGACTAGAAAGGTCTGAAACAGCTAATAATATGGAGCAATTGAAACCCCTCCAGCTCACCACTCCAAGCCATCCGCCCCCCACACTTGGTTTATTACATGATCCATTAGTCTAGATCTCGAGGGCTTTATATTTGACCCATGGCTCCCATATCAGAGAAAGTATATTTTTTTATCTGATAACTTAGAAGAAATGTTTTCATTTATTATGATCCAATTGAGTTTATGATGTACTATATCTAAAGGAATGTGCATTTTTTGCAAAGACGCTGCAGTTGCTATTTTGGCAGCTAGTATTCCATACCCAATACATTTTTATTGTGTTTTTTTTCATGGCCAAAGAGAATTGGTCAAGCAAAATACATTTTGGTCTCAGGAGGATTTTGACTGATTAGAAGAAGTGGACAACAGGGCAAGTCCACAATAAATAAAACATATGTCCCCTGTGACTAGAGATGAGCGAACTTTTGAAAAATTCGATTCGACTGATTCGCCGAATTTTCCGACAAAAATCGTTTCGACCCGAATAAATTCGCGACGAATCGCTATTAAAAACGGCTATTTCTGAGCCTCCTAGAGCCTCAATAGGGTTGTAAACCATTCTGCCTTGCTGTAACACGCACAGGATGCGTGCTGGGTTAGTTAAATAATACTTTGAAGAAATATCACATGCAGATCAGAGGCATCGCTAATAGAATCGCAGAGCGGCACAATTGAATTCAAGAGAGTTGAAGTGGCATCACTATGAGGGGCAGGAGCCCAAACATTGCTTTAAAGAGACACTGGAGTTGGCAGCAGCAGGAGCCCAAAAATTGGATGAATCACACCCTGGAGTTGGCAGCAGCAGCAGGAGCCCAAACATTACTTTAAAGAGACTGTGGGGTTGGCTTCAGGAGCCCAAAAATTGGATGAATCACACCCTGGAGTTGCCAGCAGCAGGAGCCCAAATATTACTTTAAAGAGACACTGGGGTTGGCTTCAGGAGCCCAAAAATTGGATGATTCACACCCTGGAGTTGGCAGCAGCAGCAGGAGCCCAAATATACACTGGAGTTGGCTTCAGGAGCCCAAAAATTGGATGAATCACACCCTGGAGTTGGCAGAAGTTGGCAGCAGCAGCAGCAGGAGCCCAAACATTACTTCAAAGAGACCCTGGGGTTGGCTTCAGGAGCCCAACAATTGGATAAATCACACCCTGGAGTTGGCAGGAGTTGACAGCAGCAGCAGCAGGAGCCCAAATATTACTTTAAAGAGACACTGGGGTTGGCTTCAGGAGCCCAAAAATTGGATGATTCACACCCTGGAGTTGGCAGCAGCAGCAGCAGGAGCCCAAATATACACTGGAGTTGGCTTCAGGAGCCCAAAAATTGGATGAATCACACCCTGGAGTTGGCAGCAGCAGGAGCCCAAATATTACTTTAACCCTTTAAACGTCAGCCACGTAAATTTTACGTGGCTGCCTCTCCAACCGTTAAACGCCAGCCACGTAAAATTTACGTGCCTGACTTTCCCCATTAATAAAATAAAAAGTATAAAAAAATATCACTTACCTGACCCCTTGTTTGGTCCGGCCGGGTCTCCTCTTCAGCCAGCGGGGCTCCGATCGCCGATCGGGGCTTCTCCGGCTGCAGGGGAGGGCCCGGAATAGGGTGCCCCCCCCTTTCAGCAGCCGCCGGGATTGCCTGTTAAAAAAAAAAAAAAATGACAGTTACTCACCTCCGCTCCCGCCGACTCCCGCCGCCTCTCCTCTTCATGGGGGGGGGCTCCGATTACCCCCCCGGGTCTTCTGTCTTCTGGAGGGGGGCATAACAGCCCTCCCTCCGTCGCATCTTCCGATGGCGGCCGCCATCTTGGATTTTAGCCCCGCCCCTTCGGGGGCGGGGCTAATGACGTCACCGCCGGGTGTCATCGGGGCACCCGGCAGTTCTCCTCTCAGATGCCGGTGATGGCTGGGCAGAGAAGGAGGGAGGTAGGCGATCCTCCGATCGCCTGCCTCCCCCCTTCTCTGCCCAGCTGTCACCTGCATCAGATCGCCGCGGGACATTGCTTCTGAAGATCGGAGGTGAGTAAAGGTAAAATGTTTTTTTTTTTTTAATAAACATATTTGAAAACATGTGTGTTTGTTTTTATTTATACTTTTAACCCCTTGTGAACTGGTAAGGGGTCCATGACCCCTATACCAGTTCACAAGGCTTGGGGGGTGGCAAGCCACCTGCACTAGCGGGTGGCTTGCCATTAACCCCTGGCACCCCCATTACCTGCCTCCCCAAAGGCCAGGGGGGGGCAGAAGAGCCCGGGCCCACATAGGCTATGTGGGCTCGTAGGCTGCAGGGTGGGGGGGGCACAAAAGCTGGCCCCCCCACTCTGTGCCTACAAGCCCCCATAGCTGGTCCCGGGCTGGTTACTGTGGGTAAGGGGGACCCCACGTCAATTTTTTTTTTGATTTTTAAGGGTTTTTAACCCTTAAAAATCAAAAAAAAATGGGGTCCGCCCCCCCTGGGAGGGGGGACCCTATGTCATTTTTTTTTTTATTAACCCTTTGTGTTCTGTCATCCAGCAGCTATAAAAGGCTTCTAGCAAGTGAGCAGAAGCCAGTGATCGCCGAGGGACACAGTGCTCCAGGATGGATGGGAGGTGAGTACAGTGTAAAAAAAAATAAAAATTAATAAATTTTTTTTTTCTCTGCTTGTGTCTGTGTAATTATTTACATTTAACCCCTTGTGAACTGGTAAGGGGTCCATGACCCCTATACCAGTTCACAAGGCTGGGGGGATGGCAAGCCACCTGCGCTAGCGGGTGGCTTGCCATTAACCCCTGGCACCCCCATTACCTGCCTCCCCAAAGGCCAGGGGGGGGCAGAAGAGCCCGGGCCCACATAGGCTATGTGGGCTCGTAGGCTGCAGGGTGGGGGGGGCACAAAAGCTGGCCCCCCCACTCTGTGCCTACAAGCCCCCATAGCTGGTCCCGGGCTGGTTACTGTGGATAAGGGGGACCCCATGTCAATTTTTTTTTTGATTTTTAAGGGTTTTTAACCCTTAAAAATCAAAAAAAAATGGGGTCCGCCCCCCCTGGGAGGGGGGACCCTATGTCATTTTTTTTTTTGATTAACCCTTTGTGTTCTGTCATCCAGCAGCTATAAAAGGCTTCTAGCAAGTGAGCAGAAGCCAGTGATCGCCGAGGGACACAGTGCTCCAGGATGGATGGGAGGTGAGTACAGTGTAAAAAAAAATAAAAATTAATAAATTTTTTTTTTCTCTGCTTGTGTCTGTGTAATTATTTACATTTAACCCCTTGTGAACTGGTAAGGGGTCCATGACCCCTATACCAGTTCACAAGGCTGGGGGGATGGCAAGCCACCTGCGCTAGCGGGTGGCTTGCCATTAACCCCTGGCACCCCCATTACCTGCCTCCCCAAAGGCCAGGGGGGGGCAGAAGAGCCCGGGCCCACATAGGCTATGTGGGCTCGTAGGCTGCAGGGTGGGGGGGCCACAAAAGCTGGCCGCCCCACTCTGTGCCTACAAGCCCCCATAGCTGGTCCCGGGCTGGTTACTTTGGGTAAGGGGGACCCCACGTCAATTTTTTTTTTTGATTTTTAAGGGTTTTTAACCCTTAAAAATCAAAAAAAAAATGGGGTCTCCCTCCCCTGGGAGGGGGGACCCTATGTCATTTTTTTCTCGATTTAACCCTTTGTAGTGTGGATGGTATTTGTATTTTTTTTGTGAATGTTATAAAATACTTGTTTCAGTTAGAGGGGTCTCCTGGGCAGGAACAGGGGGCTACCGATAAATATGTGGTACCGTTCTAATCGGTAGAAATGGGGCTTTCACATGCAATATGATTTTCCTTAATAAAATACATTTTTTATTTAAAATAAAGGAGTCCATTTTCTAAAAAAAATTATTTATTTATTTATTTTTTTTACTTTACAATATTGTAAAAAAAAAAAAAAATTTACAAACAAGACATTTCATGTTAAAGCCTAAACTCTGCCACAAAAAGAAAATATGCCATTTTCTTGGAAATTCCTGCAAAAATCACAGTTAAACATCACGCAAAATGGTGAAAAATATCCTGTCAGGAGAGGGTGACAAAATCTCAAGTAGACTGGCAGTCAAAAGGTTACAGGTACCTATGCATGTTGGGTATTGTTCTGCTCGGGGGACCTTGCGCTTTCAGATTTAGCTTGTTTTTTCTTATTTGCATATTGATATTTTAGAAAAATGTGTTTTTTATTCTGCTTTTTTATACATTTTTTTGTGAAATCCTGTGCAACCTATGAATTCTTCGAGATATTACTTCCAGAAAGATGAGCCCACTACAACAAGCTGGGTACGCTTAGAAAGCTTAACATGTGTACTTTCAGGGAATATATAGTTTATGGGGGATATTCCAAATGTAAAGGGTTGGTTTGGTAGAAAAAGCACAAGGTGCGCACTTTGTCTGCAGAGCTGAATATCTGAAGTAAAATTACCGTTATGCGCATGCTTTACTTTGGTGTGTTTGGCAACTCTTTCCTTGACAGAACCTATGCATGTTGGGTATCATTCTGTTTGGGGGATGTTGCTTTTTCAGATTTTCTGTTTTTTTCTGGTTTGCATATAGTTTTTTTTAGGAAAATGTGGTTTTGATTCTGCTTTTTTATTCATTTTTAGGGAAACCCTGTGCAACCAAAGAATACATTGAGGGATTACTTCCAGATAACTGCACCCATGTCAACAAGCCTGGTACGCCTAGAAAGCTTGAGGTGTGTACTTCTAGGGAATATATAGTTTGTGGGGGGTATTTCAAATGTAAAGGGTTGCTTTTCTTGAAAAACTGCAAGGTGCGCATATTGCAAAGCATAGTTGTATTTTATCTGAAAATCTCCTAAAGCGTTGTTTCAGTTTGGGGGAGTCTCCTGGGCAGGAAAGGGTGTCTACCAATACATATGTGGTACCGCTGTAACCGAGAGAAATTGGGGTTTCACACGCAATAAGATTTTATTGACAAACTTACATTTTTTATCACAAAAAAACACTACAAATTGTAAAAAATAGTTTTTTTTTATTTTTTTGCACAATTTTCACCCAAAAATATTGAGAATACACTTAGAAAATGACAAACAAGACATTTCATGTTAAAGCCCAGGCTCCGCTGAAAAAAACAATATATCACTTTCCTGGGAAATCCCTGGAAATCCCTTCAAAAATCACAGTTGAACATGGGGAGCGCAAAATAGTGCAAAATGGTCTGGCAACAAAGGGTGACAAAATCTCAAGGTAGGCTGGCGGTTAAAGGGTTAAAGAGACACTGGGGTTGGCTTCAGGAGCCCAAAAATTGGATGATTCACACCCTGGAGTTGGCAGCAGCAGCAGCAGGAGCCCAAATATACACTGGAGTTGGCTTCAGGAGCCCAAAAATTGGATGAATCACACCCTGGAGTTGGCAGAAGTTGGCAGCAGCAGCAGCAGGAGCCCAAACATTACTTCAAAGAGACCCTGGGGTTGGCTTCAGGAGCCCAACAATTGGATGAATCACACCCTGGAGTTGGCAGGAGTTGACAGCAGCAGCAGCAGGAGCCCAAATATTACTTTAAAGAGACCCTGGGGTTGGCTTCAGGAGCCCAAAAATTGGATGATTCACACCCTGGAGTTGGCAGCAGCAGCAGCAGGAGCCCAAATATACACTGGAGTTGGCTTCAGGAGCCCAAAAATTGCATGAATCACACCCTGGAGTTGGCAGCAGCAGCAGCAGGAGCCCAAATATTACTTTAAAGAGACACTAAGGGTTGGCTTCAGGAGCCCAAAAATTGGATGAATCACACCCTGGAGTTGGCAGAAGTTGGCAGCAGCAGCAGCAGGAGCCCAAATATTACTTTAAAGAGACCCTGGGGTTGGCTTCAGGAGCCCAAAAATTGGATGAATCACACCCTGGAGTTGGCAGCAGCAGCAGGAGCCCAAATATACACTGGAGTTGGCTTCAGGAACCCAAAAATTGGATGAATCACACCCTGGAGTTGGCAGCAGCAGCAGCAGGAGCCCAAATATTACTTTAAAGACACACTGGGGTTGGCTTCAGGAGCCCAAAAATTGGATGAATCACACCCTGGAGTTGGCAGCAGCAGGAGCCCAAATATACACTGGAGTTGGCTTCAGGAGCCCAAAAATTGGATGAATCACACCCTGGAGTTGGCAGAAGTTGGCAGCAGCAGCAGCAGGAGCCCAAATATTACTTTAAAGAGACCCTGGGGTTGGCTTCAGGAGCCCAAAAATTGGATGAATCACACCCTGGAGTTGGCAGCAGCAGCAGCAGGAGCCCAAATATACACTGGAGTTGGCTTCAGGAGCCCAAAAATTGGATGAATCACACCCTGGAGTTGGCAGCAGCAGCAGCAGGAGCCCAAATATTACTTTAAAGAGACACTGGGGTTGGCTTCAGGAGCCCAAAAATTGGATGAATCACACCCTGGAGTTGGCAGCAGCAGGAGCCCAAATATTACTTTAAAAAGACACTGGGGTTGGCTTCAGGAGCCCAAAAATTGGATGATTCACACCCTGGAGTTGGCAGCAGCAGCAGCAGGAGCCCAAATATACACTGGAGTTGGCTTCAGGAGCCCAAAAATTGGATGAATCACACCCTGGAGTTGGCAGAAGTTGGCAGCAGCAGCAGCAGGAGCCCAAACATTACTTCAAAGAGACCCTGGGGTTGGCTTCAGGAGCCCAACAATTGGATGAATCACACCCTGGAGTTGGCAGGAGTTGACAGCAGCAGCAGCAGGAGCCCAAATATTACTTTAAAGAGACACTGGGGTTGGCTTCAGGAGCCCAATAATTGGATGATTCACACCCTGGAGTTGGCAGCAGCAGCAGCAGGAGCCCAAATATACACTGGAGTTGGCTTCAGGAGCCCAAAAATTGGATGAATCACACCCTGGAGTTGGCAGCAGCAGGAGCCCAAATATTACTTTAAAGAGACACTGGGGTTGGCTTCAGCAGCCCAAAAATTGGATGATTCACACCCTGGAGTTGGCAGCAGCAGCAGGAGCCCAAATATACACTGGAGTTGGCTTCAGGAGCACAAAAATTGGATGAATCACACCCTGGAGTTGGCAGAAGTTGGCAGCAGCAGCAGCAGGAGCCCAAACATTACTTCAAAGAGACCCTGGGGTTGGCTTCAGGAGCCCAACAATTGGATGAATCACACCCTGGAGTTGGCAGGAGTTGGCAGCAGCAGCAGCCCAAATATTACTTTAAAGAGACCCTGGGGTTGGCTTCAGGAGCCCAAAAATTGGATGAATCACACCCTGGAGTTGGCAGCAGCAGCAGCAGGAGCCCAAATATACACTGGAGTTGGCTTCAGGAGCCCAAAAATTGGATGAATCACACCCTGGAGTTGGCAGAAGTTGGCAGCAGCAGGAGCCCAAACATTACTTCAAAGAGACCCTGGGGTTGGCTTCAGGAGCCCAACAATTGGATGAATCACACCCTGGAGTTGGCAGGAGCTGACAGCAGCAGCAGCAGGAGCCCAAATATTACTTTAAAGAGACACTGGGGTTGGCTTCAGGAGCCCAAAAATTGGATGATTCACACCCTGGAGTTGGCAGCAGCAGCAGCAGGAGCCCAAATATACACTGGAGTTGGCTTCAGGAGCCCAAAAATTGGATGAATCACACCCTGGAGTTGGCAGAAGTTGGCAGCAGCAGCAGCAGGAGCCCAAAAAATGGCCTAAAGACATAAATATGTTTTGCACCATTTGGAAAGTGTAAAACGTGGCACCATGCTGAATCTAGTCGCATGCATCAGGCATTGGTGGGTGGAAATCCTGGCTGATCCATCCCTGATTCATTTTGACAAAGGTGAGTCTCTCCACATTTTTAGTTGACAGACGAGTTCTCCTCGCCGTAACTATGGCCCCCGCCGCACTAAACACCCGCTCAGATGGCACGCTACTTGCCGGGCAGGACAGCTTTTCCAGGGCAAACTCTGCTAGTTGCGGCCACAAATCAAGTTTGGCTGCCCAGAAGTCCAGCGGATCCTCAAGGTGTGTTGGCATGGTCATGTCAAAGTATGACATGACCTGCTGGTTGAGGTCCTGCTCCAGGTCTTCCTGCTGCTCATGAGTAGCCTCACTATGCGGGTGTACAAAGCTACTCATTAGCGACTGAAGACTGAGGCTGCTGCTGCTGATGGAGCTGCTGCTGCTGCTCCTGCCAACCCCCCCAGCGGCCATGGCAGTGGAAGGTGAGCGCAGAGGTCCCCTCGAGTCAGACCTGCGAGAGTATGGACCATGGCGCAGATAGGCATCGGCCAACTGCCTACGTAGAATGTCTTTGTAGTAGTTGAGTTTGTCCTCCCTCTCGGTGGGTTTAAAAAATGCCCCCATTTTGTGCCGGAAGCGAGGGTCCAATAAGGTGGACAGCCAGAAGTCATCCCGCCGACAGATGGAAACAATTCTGGGGTCACTACGCAAGCACGTGAGCATGCTTCGTGCCATTTGCGCAAGTGACTCGGATGGACTACCTGTCTCCATCTCCACTGCATACTGCCACGGTGTGCCCGGGTCCTCTGTCTCGCCTTCCTCAAAAACCTCTAGCTCCTCTGGCTGCTCCTGCTCCTCCTCTCCTGTCCGCTGACTAGATAAACCAGCCATTTCGCCAAGCCTAAACTGTGTTTCGCTGGGCAACTCCTCCTCCTCCTCTTCCTCCTCCTCCTCCAGTTCAGCTCCAACGGGGTTCATGTGGCCGTAAGATGTAAACGCCATGTCTCCAGTGCCCTGACCAGCCATGGTTTCCAACATGTGCTGTAGTACATGAAGCAGTGGAATCACGTCGTTCATCCCGTAATCCTGCCGACTGACAAATAAAGTGGCTTCCTCAAAGGGCCTGAGCAAACGGCAGGTGTCACGTATGAGCTGCCACTGGTTGACATTGAAGTTACACAGGGGAGTCCCCCTATCTGCTTGGATCATCAGGAAATCCGTGATGGCTTTTCTCTGTTCATATAATCGGTCCAACATGTGAAGGGTGGAATTCCAACGGGTGGAAACATCGCAAATCAGACTATGTTGGGGGATACCATTCTGACGCTGTAGCTCAAGAAGAGTGTGTTTGGCGGTGTAGGAGTGGCTGAAGTGCATGCAAAGTTTCCTTGAAGTTGTTAGGATGTCTTGCAGATGGGGGGAACACTTCAGAAACCGCTTGACAACCAGATTGAAGACATGAGCCATGCAGGGGGCATGGGTCAGGCTTCCTTGGCGCAGCGCAGACAAAATGTTCTTCCCATTGTCGGTAACCATGATTCCCATTTTAAGTTTTCTTGGAGTAAGCCATGTTTGGATTTCCTGATGAATACATTTAAGCAGTTCCTCCCCTGTGTGACTCCGTTCACCAAGACAAACCATGTGAAGCACTGCGTGACACCTCCGTGCCCTGCACACATGGTAGACTGGAGGGGCACTGAGACTTGAGCCTACAGTGGAGGGTGAGGAGATGGCGGAGGATGAGGAGGCCGAGTCGCAAGGTGTCACAGGCCCAACGGGCAGGGAGCGCGGAGGCCGAAGCGGCGTGACCTGTCCAAGTTGCTGCTGCTGCTGCAAAGGGACCACATTCACCCAGTGGGCCGTAAACGACATGTACTGTCCCTGACCGTAGTTACAGCTCCAGATGTCGGCGCTGCCATGCACTTTGCTACACACCGACAGGCTCAAGGACTGGCCCACCTTCTGTTCAACAAAAGTGTGCAGCGCTGGTACTGCCTTCTTGGCAAAGAAATGACGGCTTGGGACTCTCCACCTCGGCTCGGCACAAGCCATCAGTTATCTGAAAGGTGCAGATTCCACCACCTGAAAAGGGAGCGACTGCAGCACCAGCAACTTGGACAGGAGCACATTCAGCTTCTGCGCCGTAGGATGAGTGGGCACATACTGCTGTCTCTTGGACATGGCTTTGCTGATGGATTGCTGGCGGGATGCATGACTTGGAGGAGGAGGAGCAGGAGCGACAGAGGATGGGTATGACGCACAGCTGCCTTCGGCTGAGGTGCTGGAGCCTTGGCTGGCAGAAATTGGGAGCTCACTTGGTGAGGAAGCAGACTGGACCACCCCTTGGGAGCCTCGGTTCTCCCAGGTCGCTTTATGGTGACGCATCATATGTTGACGCAGGACCCTGGCCACGCTTATCCTTCTGCCTACATATCTTGCATGTGGCCATGTTACCCTCCTGCGGATGCTTCAGGAAAAACTGCCACACTGCCGAGTAGCTACTTTTCCCACCCCCTGGCCTCACTGATTCACTGCTGCTGTTGCCAACTCCAGGAACCCCTGCTCCACTACCTCCCGATAAGGTAGACTGCCGCACAGCAGGTGCTCTACCCCGGCCCCGGCCGGCTCCAGCCTTTGGAATTGTGCCCCCATGCTGACTGCTACCACCTTGCTGCCTCAGCTACTGACTCCGGGGCAACCTGCGCCCCTCTTCTCCTGATGATGACGATGAAGCCCCTTCATCACCCGGCTCCCAAGTGCGATCGGCTTCATCGTCATCATCATCATCACCGAGTTGTGGCTGTACGTCACTGATGTTCGTGGATTCGTCAACAGTGTCTGGCGCAGGAGCTGGAACGCTCGCAGCACCCACGACACTGTCCACATCACTATTTGTCTGCCTAGCTAGAGAAGCCACCTCCATTTCTTGGCTGGGCAGTAGCTGCTGACTGTCCTCTATCTGATGGTCCTCCTCACTAAAGAGTGGAGCTGAACCCAAAGCATAGGATACGTCGCTGGGGGAGGGAACGGCGTAGGCCAGAGGCAATGGGAGGACAGGGACTGCTCTCGGGGCATGCCAACTCAGGGTTGTGTCAGAGGAACCTACCGACCCTAGACTGGGGGTCTCAGACGTAAGTTGTGATGATGTTGTTGATGAGCGCGTCAACCAATCTACCATGGCAGATGCGTTACTGGTGGAGACCCGACCGCTAGCAGATACTGGCAGATTAGGTCTCTCATCGTGACTCCTGCTGCTACTGGCCCCCAGTCTGATGCGAGCTCTGCCTGCGGAATCTTGGCCTCTGCCACTCCTCTTTTCACTTCCAGGCACTTGTCTGCCCGACATAGTCTAACTGGCGTGGTAGTAGGTGATATTTTAAGAACCCCCGGGCAGCGGTGGGTCTATATGAAACAGAATATAATGCACACCAAAAGTGAGCAGTAACACTCAGCCTCCAACAGGCCTGCTTAGTGTAAATAAGAGAGCTGCTTAGTGTAAATAAAGAGGGGTATGCTATGTTACAGAATGGGATGCCCCAACAGAAGTGCACCTGGCAGGCAGCAGAAAGTCTATGCACAGCAAAAGTGTCTTTATCAGGCCTAATTTCAATTATAATAAGTGCAAATGGTTATATGGTCTTAAACAGAGGCTGCTGTAGTCACAGAATGGGATGCCCTAAAAACCAGCAGTAAGTACACCTGGCAGGGTCCAGTAGTGCTATGCCCAGCAAAAGTGTCTTTATCAGGCCTAATTTCAATTATAATAAGTGCAAATGGTTATATGGTGTTAAACAGAGGCTGCTGTAGTCACAGAATGGGATGCCCCAAAAAAGAAGTGCACCTGGCAGGGTCCAGTAGTGCTATGCCCAGCAAAAGTGTCTTTATCAGGCCTAATTTCAATTATAATAAGTGCAAATGGTTATATGGTCTTAAACAGAGGCTGCTGTAGTCACAGAATGGGATGCCCTAAAAACCAGCAGTAAGTACACCTGGCAGGGTCCAGTAGTGCTATGCCCAGCAAAAGTGTCTTTATCAGGCCTAATTTCAATTATAATAAGTGCAAATGGTTATATGGTGTTAAACAGAGGCTGCTGTAGTCACAGAATGGGATGCCCTAAAAACCAGCAGTAAGTACACCTGGCAGGGTCCAGTAGTGCTATGCCCAGCAAAAGTGTCTTTATCAGGCCTAATTTCAATTATAATAAGTGCAAATGGTTATATGGTGTTAAACAGAGGCTGCTGTAGTCACAGAATGGGATGCCCTAAAAACCAGCAGTAAGTGCACCTGGCAGGGTCCAGTAGTGCTATGCCCAGCAAAAGTGTCTTTATCAGGCCTAATTTCAATTATAATAAGTGCAAATGGTTATATGGTGTTAAACAGAGGCTGCTGTAGTCACAGAATGGGATGCCCTAAAAACCAGCAGTAAGTACACCTGGCAGGGTCCAGTAGTGCTATGCCCAGCAAAAGTGTCTTTATCAGGCCTAATTTCAATTATAATAAGTGCAAATGGTTATATGGTGTTAAACAGAGGCTGCTGTAGTCACAGAATGGGATGCCCTAAAAACCAGCAGTAAGTACACCTGGCAGGGTCCAGTAGTGCTATGCCCAGCAAAAGTGTCTTTATCAGGCCTAATTTCAATTATAATAAGTGCAAATGGTTATATGGTCTTAAACAGAGGCTGCTGTAGTCACAGAATGGGATGCCCTAAAAACCAGCAGTAAGTACACCTGGCAGGGTCCAGTAGTGCTATGCCCAGCAAAAGTGTCTTTATCAGGCCTAATTTCAATTATAATAAGTGCAAATGGTTATATGGTGTTAAACAGAGGCTGCTGTAGTCACAGAATGGGATGCCCTAAAAACCAGCAGTAAGTACACCTGGCAGGGTCCAGTAGTGCTATGCCCAGCAAAAGTGTCTTTATCAGGCCTAATTTCAATTATAATAAGTGCAAATGGTTATATGGTCTTAAACAGAGGCTGCTGTAGTCACAGAATGGGATGCCCTAAAAACCAGCAGTAAGTACACCTGGCAGGGTCCAGTAGTGCTATGCCCAGCAAAAGTGTCTTTATCAGGCCTAATTTCAATTATAATAAGTGCAAATGGTTATATGGTGTTAAACAGAGGCTGCTGTAGTCACAGAATGGGATGCCCTAAAAACCAGCAGTAAGTGCACCCGGCAGGGTCCAGTAGTGCTATGCCCAGCAAAAGTGTTTTTATCAGGCCTAATTTCAATTATAATAAGTGCAAATGGTTATATGGTCTTAAACAGAGGCTGCTGTAGTCACAGAATGGGATGCCCTAAAAACCAGCAGTAAGTACACCTGGCAGGGTCCAGTAGTGCTATGCCCAGCAAAAGTGTCTTTATCAGGCCTAATTTCAATTATAATAAGTGCAAATGGTTATATGGTCTTAAACAGAGGCTGCTGTAGTCACAGAATGGGATGCCCTAAAAACCAGCAGTAAGTACACCTGGCAGGGTCCAGTAGTGCTATGCCCAGCAAAAGTGTCTTTATCAGGCCTAATTTCAATTATAATAAGTGCAAATGGTTATATGGTGTTAAACAGAGGCTGCTGTAGTCACAGAATGGGATGCCCTAAAAACCAGCAGTAAGTACACCTGGCAGGGTCCAGTAGTGCTATGCCCAGCAAAAGTGTCTTTATCAGGCCAAATTTCAATTATAATAAGTGCAAATGGTTATATGGTGTTAAACAGAGGCTGCTGTAGTCACAGAATGGGATGCCCTAAAAACCAGCAGTAAGTGCACCTGGCAGGGTCCAGTAGTGCTATGCCCAGCAAAAGTGTCTTTATCAGGCCTAATTTCAATTATAATAAGTGCAAATGGTTATATGGTGTTAAACAGAGGCTGCTGTAGTCACAGAATGGGATGCCCTAAAAACCAGCAGTAAGTACACCTGGCAGGGTCCAGTAGTGCTATGCCCAGCAAAAGTGTCTTTATCAGGCCTAATTTCAATTATAATAAGTGCAAATGGTTATATGGTGTTAAACAGAGGCTGCTGTAGTCACAGAATGGGATGCCCTAAAAACCAGCAGTAAGTACACCTGGCAGGGTCCAGTAGTGCTATGCCCAGCAAAAGTGTCTTTATCAGGCCTAATTTCAATTATAATAAGTGCAAATGGTTATATGGTGTTAAACAGAGGCTGCTGTAGTCACAGAATGGGATGCCCTAAAAACCAGCAGTAAGTGCACCTGGCAGGGTCCAGTAGTGCTATGCCCAGCAAAAGTGTCTTTATCAGGCCTAATTTCAATTATAATAAGTGCAAATGGTTATATGGTGTTAAACAGAGGCTGCTGTAGTCACAAAATGGGATGCCCTAAAAACCAGCAGTAAGTACACCTGGCAGGGTCCAGTAGTGCTATGCCCAGCAAAAGTGTCTTTATCAGGCCTAATTTCAATTATAATAAGTGCAAATGGTTATATGGTCTTAAACAGAGGCTGCTGTAGTCACAGAATGGGATGCCCTAAAAACCAGCAGTAAGTACACCTGGCAGGGTCCAGTAGTGCTATGCCCAGCAAAAGTGTCTTTATCAGGCCTAATTTCAATTATAATAAGTGCAAATGGTTATATGGTGTTAAACAGAGGCTGCTGTAGTCACAGAATGGGATGCCCTAAAAACCAGCAGTAAGTGCACCCGGCAGGGTCCAGTAGTGCTATGCCCAGCAAAAGTGTTTTTATCAGGCCTAATTTCAATTATAATAAGTGCAAATGGTTATATGGTCTTAAACAGAGGCTGCTGTAGTCACAGAATGGGATGCCCTAAAAACCAGCAGTAAGTACACCTGGCAGGGTCCAGTAGTGCTATGCCCAGCAAAAGTGTCTTTATCAGGCCTAATTTCAATTATAATAAGTGCAAATGGTTATATGGTCTTAAACAGAGGCTGCTGTAGTCACAGAATGGGATGCCCTAAAAACCAGCAGTAAGTACACCTGGCAGGGTCCAGTAGTGCTATGCCCAGCAAAAGTGTCTTTATCAGGCCTAATTTCAATTATAATAAGTGCAAATGGTTATATGGTCTTAAACAGAGGCTGCTGTAGTCACAGAATGGGATGCCCTAAAAACCAGCAGTAAGTACACCTGGCAGGGTCCAGTAGTGCTATGCCCAGCAAAAGTGTCTTTATCAGGCCTAATTTCAATTATAATAAGTGCAAATGGTTATATGGTCTTAAACAGAGGCTGCTGTAGTCACAGAATGGGATGCCCTCAAAACCAGCAGTAAGTACACCTGGCAGGGTCCAGTAGTGCTATGCCCAGCAAAAGTGTCTTTATCAGGCCTAATTTCAATTATAATAAGTGCAAATGGTTATATGGTGTTAAACAGAGGCTGCTGTAGTCACAGAATGGGATGCCCTAAAAACCAGCAGTAAGTGCACCTGGCAGGGTCCAGTACTGCTATGCCCAGCAAAAGTGTCTTTATCAGGCCTAATTTCAATTATAATAAGTGCAAATGGTTACTGTATATGGTGTTAAACAGAGGCTGCTGTAGTCACAGAATGGGATGCCCTAAAAACCAGCAGTAAGTACACCTGGCAGGGTCCAGTAGTGCTATGCCAAGCAAAAGTGTCTTTATCAGGCCTAATTTCAATTATAATAAGTGCAAATGGTTATATGGTGTTAAACAGAGGCTGCTGTAGTCACAGAATGGGATGCCCAAAAAACCAGCAGTAAGTACACCTGGCAGGGTCCAGTAGTGCTATGCCCAGCAAAAGTGTCTTTATCAGGCCTAATTTCAATTATAATAAGTGCAAATGGTTATATGGTCTTAAACAGAGGCTGCTGTAGTCACAGAATGGGATGCCCTAAAAACCAGCAGTAAGTGCACCTGGCAGGGTCCAGTAGTGCTATGCCCAGCAAAAGTGTCTTTATCAGGCCTAATTTCAATTATAATAAGTGCAAATGGTTATATGGTGTTAAACAGAGGCTGCTGTAGTCACAGAATGGGATGCCCTAAAAACCAGCAGTAAGTACACCTGGCAGGGTCCAGTAGTGCTATGCCCAGCAAAAGTGTCTTTATCAGGCCTAATTTCAATTATAATAAGTGCAAATGGTTATATGGTCTTAAACAGAGGCTGCTGTAGTCACAGAATGGGATGCCCTAAAAACCAGCAGTAAGTACACCTGGCAGGGTCCAGTAGTGCTATGCCCAGCAAAAGTGTCTTTATCAGGCCTAATTTCAATTATAATAAGTGCAAATGGTTATATGGTCTTAAACAGAGGCTGCTGTAGTCACAGAATGGGATGCCCTAAAAACCAGCAGTAAGTACACCTGGCAGGGTCCAGTAGTGCTATGCCCAGCAAAAGTGTCTTTATCAGGCCTAATTTCAATTATAATAAGTTAATAAGTGCAAATGGTTATATGTTCTTAAACAGAGGCTGCTGTAGTCACAGAATGGGATGCCCTAAAAACCAGCAGTAAGTACACCTGGCAGGGTCCAGTAGTGCTATGCCCAGCAAAAGTGTCTTTATCAGGCCTAATTTCAATTATAAGTGCAAATGGTTATATGGTGTTAAACAGAGGCTGCTGTAGTCACAGAATGGGATGCCCTAAAAACCAGCAGTAAGTACACCTGGCAGGGTCCAGTAGTGCTATGCCCAGCAAAAGTGTCTTTATCAGGCCTAATTTCAATTATAATAAGTGCAAATGGTTATATGGTCTTAAACAGAGGCTGCTGTAGTCACAGAATGGGATGCCCTAAAAACCAGCAGTAAGTACACCTGGCAGGGTCCAGTAGTGCTATGCCCAGCAAAAGTGTCTTTATCAGGCCTAATTTCAATTATAATAAGTGCAAATGGTTATATGGTCTTAAACAGAGGCTGCTGTAGTCACAGAATGGGATGCCCTAAAAACCAGCAGTAAGTACACCTGGCAGGGTCCAGTAGTGCTATGCCCAGCAAAAGTGTCTTTATCAGGCCTAATTTCAATTATAATAAGTGCAAATGGTTATATGGTCTTAAACAGAGGCTGCTGTAGTCACAGAATGGGATGCCCTCAAAACCAGCAGTAAGTACACCTGGCAGGGTCCAGTAGTGCTATGCCCAGCAAAAGTGTCTTTATCAGGCCTAATTTCAATTATAATAAGTGCAAATGGTTATATGGTGTTAAACAGAGGCTGCTGTAGTCACAGAATGGGATGCCCTCAAAACCAGCAGTAAGTACACCTGGCAGGGTCCAGTAGTGCTATGCCCAGCAAAAGTGTCTTTATCAGGCCTAATTTCAATTATAATAAGTGCAAATGGTTATATGGTGTTAAACAGAGGCTGCTGTAGTCACAGAATGGGATGCCCTAAAAACCAGCAGTAAGTGCACCTGGCAGGGTCCAGTACTGCTATGCCCAGCAAAAGTGTCTTTATCAGGCCTAATTTCAATTATAATAAGTGCAAATGGTTATATGGTCTTAAACAGAGGCTGCTGTAGTCACAGAATGGGATGCCCTAAAAGCCAGCAGTAAGTACACCTGGCAGGGTCCAGTAGTGCTATGCCCAGCAAAAGTGTCTTTATCAGGCCTAATTTCAATTATAATAAGTGCAAATGGTTATATGGTGTTAAACAGAGGCTGCTGTAGTCACAGAATGGGATGCCCTAAAAACCAGCAGTAAGTACACCTGGCAGGGTCCAGTAGTGCTATGCCCAGCAAAAGTGTCTTTATCAGGCCTAATTTCAATTATAATAAGTGCAAATGGTTAAATGGTGTTAAACAGAGGCTGCTGTAGTCACAGAATGGGATGCCCTAAAAACCAGCAGTAAGTACACCTGGCAGGGTCCAGTAGTGCTATGCCCAGCAAAAGTGTCTTTATCAGGCCTAATTTCAATTATAATAAGTGCAAATGGTTATATGGTCTTAAACAGAGGCTGCTGTAGTCACAGAATGGGATGCCCTAAAAACCAGCAGTAAGTACACCTGACAGGGTCCAGTAGTGCTATGCCCAGCAAAAGTGTCTTTATCAGGCCTAATTTCAATTATAATAAGTGCAAATGGTTATATGGTGTTAAACAGAGGCTGCTGTAGTCACAGAATGGGATGCCCTAAAAACCAGCAGTAAGTACACCTGGCAGGGTCCAGTAGTGCTATGCCCAGCAAAAGTGTCTTTATCAGGCCTAATTTCAATTATAATAAGTGCAAATGGTTATATGGTGTTAAACAGAGGCTGCTGTAGTCACAGAATGGGATGCCCTAAAAACCAGCAGTAAGTGCACCTGGCAGGGTCCAGTAGTGCTATGCCCAGCAAAAGTGTCTTTATCAGGCCTAATTTCAATTATAATAAGTGCAAATGGTTATATGGTGTTAAACAGAGGCTGCTGTAGTCACAGAATGGGATGCCCTAAAAACCAGCAGTAAGTACACCTGGCAGGGTCCAGTAGTGCTATGCCCAGCAAAAGTGTCTTTATCAGGCCTAATTTCAATTATAATAAGTGCAAATGGTTATATGGTGTTAAACAGAGGCTGCTGTAGTCACAGAATGGGATGCCCTAAAAACCAGCAGTAAGTACACCTGGCAGGGTCCAGTAGTGCTATGCCCAGCAAAAGTGTCTTTATCAGGCCTAATTTCAATTATAATAAGTGCAAATGGTTATATGGTGTTAAACAGAGGCTGCTGTAGTCACAGAATGGGATGCCCTAAAAACCAGCAGTAAGTGCACCTGGCAGGGTCCAGTAGTGCTATGCCCAGCAAAAGTGTCTTTATCAGGCCTAATTTCAATTATAATAAGTGCAAATGGTTATATGGTGTTAAACAGAGGCTGCTGTAGTCACAGAATGGGATGCCCTAAAAACCAGCAGTAAGTACACCTGGCAGGGTCCAGTAGTGCTATGCCCAGCAAAAGTGTCTTTATCAGGCCTAATTTCAATTATAATAAGTGCAAATGGTTATATGGTCTTAAACAGAGGCTGCTGTAGTCACAGAATGGGATGCCCTAAAAACCAGCAGTAAGTACACCTGGCAGGGTCCAGTAGTGCTATACCCAGCAAAAGTGTCTTTATCAGGCCTAATTTCAATTATAATAAGTGCAAATGGGTATATGGTGTTAAACAGAGGCTGCTGTAGTCACAGAATGGGATGCCCTAAAAACCAGCAGTAAGTGCACCCGGCAGGGTCCAGTAGTGCTATGCCCAGCAAAAGTGTTTTTATCAGGCCTAATTTCAATTATAATAAGTGCAAATGGTTATATGGTCTTAAACAGAGGCTGCTGTAGTCACAGAATGGGATGCCCTAAAAACCAGCAGTAAGTACACCTGGCAGGGTCCAGTAGTGCTATGCCCAGCAAAGGTGTCTTTATCAGGGCTAATTTCAATTATAATAAGTGCAAATGGTTATATGGTCTTAAACAGAGGCTGCTGTAGTCACAGAATGGGATGCCCTAAAAACCAGCAGTAAGTACACCTGGCAGGGTCCAGTAGTGCTATGCCCAGCAAAAGTGTCTTTATCAGGCCTAATTTCAATTATAATAAGTGCAAATGGTTATATGGTCTTAAACAGAGGCTGCTGTAGTCACAGAATGGGATGCCCTCAAAACCAGCAGTAAGTACACCTGGCAGGGTCCAGTAGTGCTATGCCCAGCAAAAGTGTCTTTATCAGGCCTAATTTCAATTATAATAAGTGCAAATGGTTATATGGTGTTAAACAGAGGCTGCTGTAGTCACAGAATGGGATGCCCTAAAAACCAGCAGTAAGTGCACCTGGCAGGGTCCAGTAGTGCTATGCCTAGCAAAAGTGTCTTTATCAGGCCTAATTTCAATTATAATAAGTGCAAATGGTTACTGTATATGGTGTTAAACAGAGGCTGCTGTAGTCACAGAATGGGATGCCCTAGAAACCAGCAGTAAGTACACTTGGCAGGGTCCAGTAGTGCTATGCCCAGCAAAAGTGTCTTTATCAGGCCTAATTTCAATTATAATAAGTGCAAATGGTTATATGGTGTTAAACAGAGGCTGCTGTAGTCACAGAATGGGATGCCCTAAAAACCAGCAGTAAGTACACCTGGCAGGGTCCAGTAGTGCTATGCCCAGCAAAAGTGTCTTTATCAGGCCTAATTTCAATTATAATAAGTGCAAATGGTTATATGGTGTTAAACAGAGGCTGCTGTAGTCACAGAATGGGATGCCCTAAAAACCAGCAGTAAGTGCACCTGGCAGGGTCCAGTAGTGCTATGCCCAGCAAAAGTGTCTTTATCAGGCCTAATTTCAATTATAATAAGTGCAAATGGTTATATGGTCTTAAACAGAGGCTGCTGTAGTCACAGAATGGGATGCCCTAAAAAACAGCAGTAAGTACACCTGGCAGGGTCCAGTAGTGCTATGCCCAGCAAAAGTGTCTTTATCAGGCCTAATTTCAATTATAATAAGTGCAAATGGTTATATGGTCTTAAACAGAGGCTGCTGTAGTCACAGAATGGGATGCCCTAAAAACCAGCAGTAAGTACACCTGGCAGGGTCCAGTAGTGCTATGCCCAGCAAAAGTGTCTTTATCAGGCCTAATTTCAATTATAATAAGTGCAAATGGTTATATGGTCTTAAACAGAGGCTGCTGTAGTCACAGAATGGGATGCCCTAAAAACCAGCAGTAAGTACACCTGGCAGGGTCCAGTAGTGCTATGCCCAGCAAAAGTGTGTTTATCAGGCCTAATTTCAATTATAATAAGTTAATAAGTGCAAATGGTTATATGGTCTTAAACAGAGGCTGCTGTAGTCACAGAATGGGATGCCCTAAAAACCAGCAGTAAGTACACCTGGCAGGGTCCAGTAGTGCTATGCCCAGCAAAAGTGTCTTTATCCGGCCTAATTTCAATTATAAGTGCAAATGGTTATATGGTGTTAAACAGAGGCTGCTGTAGTCACAGAATGGGATGCCCTAAAAACCAGCAGTAAGTACACCTGGCAGGGTCCAGTAGTGCTATGCCCAGCAAAAGTGTCTTTATCAGGCCTAATTTCAATTATAATAAGTGCAAATGGTTAAATGGTGTTAAACAGAGGCTGCTGTAGCCACAGAATGGGATGCCCTAAAAACCAGCAGTAAGTACACCTGGCAGGGTCCAGTAGTGCTATGCCCAGCAAAAGTGTCTTTATCAGGCCTAATTTCAATTATAATAAGTGCAAATGGTTATATGGTCTTAAACAGAGGCTGCTGTAGTCACAGAATGGGATGCCCTAAAAACCAGCAGTAAGTACACCTGGCAGGGTCCAGTAGTGCTATGCCCAGCAAAAGTGTCTTTATCAGGCCTAATTTCAATTATAATAAGTGCAAATGGTTAAATGGTGTTAAACAGAGGCTGCTGTAGTCACAGAATGGGATGCCCTAAAAACCAGCAGTAAGTACACCTGGCAGGGTCCAGTAGTGCTATGCCCAGCAAAAGTGTCTTTATCAGGCCTAATTTCAATTATAATAAGTGCAAATGGTTATATGGTGTTAAACAGAGGCTGCTGTAGTCACAGAATGGGATGCCCTAAAAACCAGCAGTAAGTGCACCTGGCAGGGTCCAGTAGTGCTATGCCCAGCAAAAGTGTCTTTATCAGGCCTAATTTCAATTATAATAAGTGCAAATGGTTATATGGTGTTAAACAGAGGCTGCTGTAGTCACAGAATGGGATGCCCTAAAAACCAGCAGTAAGTACACCTGGCAGGGTCCAGTAGTGCTATGCCCAGCAAAAGTGTCTTTATCAGGCCTAATTTCAATTATAATAAGTGCAAATGGTTATATGGTCTTAAACAGAGGCTGCTGTAGTCACAGAATGGGATGCCCTAAAAACCAGCAGTAAGTACACCTGGAAGGGTCCAGTAGTGCTATGCCCAGCAAAAGTGTCTTTATCAGGCCTAATTTCAATTATAATAAGTGCAAATGGTTATATGGTGTTAAACAGAGGCTGCTGTAGTCACAGAATGGGATGCCCTAAAAACCAGCAGTAAGTGCACCTGGCAGGGTCCAGTAGTGCTATGCCCAGCAAAAGTGTCTTTATCAGGCCTAATTTCAATTATAATAAGTGCAAATGGTTATATGGTCTTAAACAGAGGCTGCTGTAGTCACAGAATGGGATGCCCTAAAAACCAGCAGTAAGTACACCTGGCAGGGTCCAGTAGTGCTATGCCCAGCAAAAGTGTCTTTATCAGGCCTAATTTCAATTATAATAAGTGCAAATGGTTATATGGTCTTAAACAGAGGCTGCTGTAGTCACAGAATGGGATGCCCTAAAAACCAGCAGTAAGTACACCTGGCAGGGTCCAGTAGTGCTATGCCCAGCAAAAGTGTCTTTATCAGGCCTAATTTCAATTATAATAAGTGCAAATGGTTATATGGTGTTAAACAGAGGCTGCTGTAGTCACAGAATGGGATGCCCTAAAAACCAGCAGTAAGTACACCTGGCAGGGTCCAGTAGTGCTATGCCCAGCAAAAGTGTCTTTATCAGGCCTAATTTCAATTATAATAAGTGCAAATGGTTATATGGTCTTAAACAGAGGCTGCTGTAGTCACAGAATGGGATGCCCTAAAAACCAGCAGTAAGTACACCTGGCAGGGTCCAGTAGTGCTATGCCCAGCAAAAGTGTCTTTATCAGGCCTAATTTCAATTATAATAAGTTCAAATGGTTATATGGTGTTAAACAGAGGCTGCTGTAGTCACAGAATGGGATGCCCTAAAAACCAGCAGTAAGTACACCCGGCAGGGTCCAGTAGTGCTATGCCCAGTAAAAGTGTTTTTATCAGGCCTAATTTCAATTATAATAAGTGCAAATGGTTATATGGTCTTAAACAGAGGCTGCTGTAGTCACAGAATGGGATGCCCTAAAAACCAGCAGTAAGTACACCTGGCAGGGTCCAGTAGTGCTATGCCCAGCAAAGGTGTCTTTATCAGGGCTAATTTCAATTATAATAAGTGCAAATGGTTATATGGTCTTAAACAGAGGCTGCTGTAGTCACAGAATGGGATGCCCTAAAAACCAGCAGTAAGTACACCTGGCAGGGTCCAGTAGTGCTATGCCCAGCAAAAGTGTCTTTATCAGGCCTAATTTCAATTATAATAAGTGCAAATGGTTATATGGTCTTAAACAGAGGCTGCTGTAGTCACAGAATGGGATGCCCTAAAAACCAGCAGTAAGTACACCTGGCAGGGTCCAGTAGTGCTATGCCCAGCAAAAGTGTCTTTATCAGGCCTAATTTCAATTATAATAAGTGCAAATGGTTATATGGTGTTAAACAGAGGCTGCTGTAGTCACAGAATGGGATGCCCTAAAAACCAGCAGTAAGTACACCTGGCAGGGTCCAGTAGTGCTATGCCCAGCAAAAGTGTCTTTATCAGGCCTAATTTCAATTATAATAAGTGCAAATGGTTATATGGTCTTAAACAGAGGCTGCTGTAGTCACAGAATGGGATGCCCTAAAAACCAGCAGTAAGTACACCTGGCAGGGTCCAGTAGTGCTATGCCCAGCAAAATCGTCTTTATCAGGCCTAATTTCAATTATAATAAGTGCAAATGGTTATATGGTCTTAAACAGAGGCTGCTGTAGTCACAGAATGGGATGCCCTAAAAACCAGCAGTAAGTACACCTGGCAGGGTCCAGTAGTGCTATGCCCAGCAAAAGTGTCTTTATCAGGCCTAATTTCAATTATAAGTGCAAATGGTTATATGCTGTTAAACAGAGGCTGCTGTAGTCACAGAATGGGATGCCCTAAAAACCAGCAGTAAGTACACCTGGCAGGGTCCAGTAGTGCTATGCCCAGCAAAAGTGTCTTTATCAGGCCTAATTTCAATTATAATACGTGCAAATGGTTATATGGTGTTAAACAGAGGCTGCTGTAGTCACAGAATGGGATGCCCTAAAAACCAGCAGTAAGTGCACCTGGCAGGGTCCAGTAGTGCTATGCCCAGCAAAAGTGTCTTTATCAGGCCTAATTTCAATTATAATAAGTGCAAATGGTTATATGTAGTGATGAGCGAGTAGTATTCGACCGAGCCGGTATTCGATCGAATACTACGCTGTTCGTCATACTCGATTTCGATCGAGTACAGCGGCGATGGCGCACTCACAATTCGTTTCCCCTCCCACCTTCCCTGGCGCGTTTTTTACACCAATCACCATGCAGGGGGGGTGGGACAGGTCCTGGGAGGACGCTGGCATCGCGAAAACGGCGTCTACACGCATTGGCTGGAAAAACCATGTGACCTCGAATATACAAAACTCAGCACTTCCTCTTCGTCAGCATTAGCAGCTTGAACTTAGTGAGGGACAGACGCTCACAGCAGGGAAAGACAGGCTGTCGCTGGCAGGGCCCCATAAGCTCGGAATATCGCTTTTACCACCATCTATACCAGCTACCAGAAGACAAGAGAGTCATTAAGAGCCCTTATTAGGGCTACTACGCTGAACGGTATATGGCTCATATGTAGTCAGGCAGGGCCCCAGAAGCTCAGAATATACCTTTTACCACCATATATACCAGCTACCAGAAGACAAGACAGTCCTTAAGAGCCCTTATTAGGGCTACTACGCTGAACAGTATATAGCTCATTTTCTATGTAGTCAGGCAGGGCCCCAGAAGCTCAGAATATACCTTTTACCACCATATATACCAGCTACCAGAAGACAAGAGAGTCCTTAAGAGCCCTTATTAGGGCTACTATGTTGAACAGTATATAGCTCATTTTCTATGTAGTCAGGCAGGGCCCCAGAAGCTCAGAATATACCTTTTACCACCATATATACCAGCTACCAGAAGACAAGAGAGTCCTTAATCCCTTATTAGTGCTGCTATGTTGAACAGTATATAGCTCATTTTCTATGTAGTCAGGCAGGGCCCCAGAAGCTCAGAATATACCTTTTACCACCATATATACCAGCTACCAGAAGACAAGAGAGTCCTTAAGAGCCCTTATTAGGGCTACTATGTTGAACAGTATATAGCTCATATCCTATGTAGTCAGGCAGGGCCCCAGAAGCTCAGAATATACCTTTTACCACCATATATACCAGCTACCAGAAGACAAGAGAGTCCTTAATCCCTTATTAGTGCTGCTATGTTGAACAGTATATAGCTCATTTTCTATGTAGTCAGGCAGGGCCCCAGAAGCTCAGAATATACCTTTTACCACCATATATACCAGCTACCAGAAGACAAGAGAGTCCTTAAGAGCCCTTATTAGGGCTACTATGTTGTACAGTATATAGCTCATTTTCTATGTAGTCAGGCAGGGCCCCAGAAGCTCAGAATATACCTTTTACCACCATATATACCAGCTACCAGAAGACAAGAGAGTCCTTAAGAGCCCTTATTAGGGCTACTATGTTGTACAGTATATAGCTCATTTTCTATGTAGTCAGGCAGGGCCCCAGAAGCTCAGAATATACCTTTTACCACCATATATACCAGCTACCAGAAGACAAGAGAGTCCTTAATCCCTTATTAGTGCTGCTATGTTGAACAGTATATAGCTCATTTTCTATGTAGTCAGGCAGGGCCCCAGAAGCTCAGAATATACCTTTTACCACCATATATACCAGCTACCAGAAGACAAGAGAGTCCTTAAGAGCCCTTATTAGGGCTACTATGTTGAACAGTATATAGCTCATATCCTATGTAGTCAGGCAGGGCCCCAGAAGCTCAGAATATACCTTTTACCACCATATATACCAGCTACCAGAAGACAAGAGAGTCCTTAATCCCTTATTAGTGCTGCTATGTTGAACAGTATATAGCTCATTTTCTATGTAGTCAGGCAGGGCCCCAGAAGCTCAGAATATACCTTTTACCACCATATATACCAGCTACCAGAAGACAAGAGAGTCCTTAAGAGCCCTTATTAGGGCTACTATGTTGAACAGTATATAGCTCATATCCTATGTAGTCAGGCAGGGCCCCAGAAGCTCAGAATATACCTTTTACCACCATATATACCAGCTACCAGAAGACAAGAGAGTCCTTAATCCCTTATTAGTGCTGCTATGTTGAACAGTATATAGCTCATTTTCTATGTAGTCAGGCAGGGCCCCAGAAGCTCAGAATATACCTTTTACCACCATATATACCAGCTACCAGAAGACAAGAGAGTCCTTAATCCCTTATTAGTGCTGCTATGTTGAACAGTATATAGCTCATTTTCTATGTAGTCAGGCAGGGCCCCAGAAGCTCAGAATATACCTTTTACCACCATATATACCAGCTACCAGAAGACAAGAGAGTCCTTAAGAGCCCTTATTAGGGCTACTATGTTGAACAGTATATAGCTCATATCCTATGTAGTCAGGCAGGGCCCCAGAAGCTCAGAATATACCTTTTACCACCATATATACCAGCTACCAGAAGACAAGAGAGTCCTTAATCCCTTATTAGTGCTGCTATGTTGAACAGTATATAGCTCATTTTCTATGTAGTCAGGCAGGGCCCCAGAAGCTCAGAATATACCTTTTACCACCATATATACCAGCTACCAGAAGACAAGAGAGTCCTTAAGAGCCCTTATTAGGGCTACTATGTTGTACAGTATATAGCTCATTTTCTATGTAGTCAGGCAGGGCCCCAGAAGCTCAGAATATACCTTTTACCACCATATATACCAGCTACCAGAAGACAAGAGAGTCCTTAATCCCTTATTAGTGCTGCTATGTTGAACAGTATATAGCTCATTTTCTATGTAGTCAGGCAGGGCCCCAGAAGCTCAGAATATACCTTTTACCACCATATATACCAGCTACCAGAAGACAAGAGAGTCCTTAAGAGCCCTTATTAGGGCTACTATGTTGAACAGTATATAGCTCATATCCTATGTAGTCAGGCAGGGCCCCAGAAGCTCAGAATATCGCATTTACCACCATATATACCAGCTACCAGAAGACAAGAGAGTCATTGAGAGCCCTTATTAGGGCTGCTATGTTTTAAAAAATGTGTGGAGGCCCAAGAGCTGAGACCTCTCAAACATTGTGTGGAGTCCCAAGAGCTGAGACCTTTTAAAAATTGTGTGGAGGCCCAAGAGCTGAGACCTTTTAAAAATTGTGTGGAGGCCCAAGAGCTGAGACCTTTTAAAAATTGTGTGGAGGCCCAAGAGCTGAGACCTCTTAAAAATTGTGTGGAGGCCCAAGAGCTGAGACCTCTCAAACATTGTGTGGAGTCCCAAGAGCTGAGACCTTTTAAAAATTGTGTGGAGGCCCAAGAGCTGAGACCTTTTAAAAATTGTGTGGAGGCCCAAGAGCTGAGACCTTTTAAAAATTGTGTGGAGGCCCAAGAGCTGAGACCTCTCAAACATTGTGTGGAGGCCCAAGAGCTGAGACCTTTTAAAAATTGTGTGGAGGCCCACGAGCTGAGACCTCTTAAAAATTGTGTGGAGGCCCAAGAGCTGAGACCTTTTAAAAATTGTGTGGAGGCCCAAGAGCTGAGACCTTTTAAAAATTGTGTGGAGGCCCAAGAGCTGAGACCTCTTAAAAATTGTGTGGAGGCCCAAGAGCTGAGACCTCTTAAAAATTGTGTGGAGGCCCAAGAGCTGAGACCTTTTAAAAATTGTGTGGAGGCCCAAGAGTTGAGACCTCTTAAAAATTGATTGTATTAAGCCTAAGAGGTGAGCCATAATTTTTTTCATTAATACAGCAATTCTACGGCGGTTAAGGAGGAGGAGGAGGAGGAGGAGGAGGAAATGGCACTTCATACAGATGGCACTTCACTCTTGGCTGCTTTCCACTGTTGTACAAGCAAAGTCCGGGTCAATCCACTTGCTGTTCATTTTGATTAGCGTCAGCCTGTCGGCACTGTCGGTTGACAGGCGGCTGCGCTTATCGGTTATAATGCCCCCGGCTGCGCTGAACACACCCTTTCTGATAGCACGCTGGCGGCAGGGCAGGCAAGCACCTCCAAGGCGTACAGGGACAGTTCCAGCCACGTGTCCAACTTGGAGACCCAGTAAGTGTAGGTCGCCGAGGGATCGGGGAGGACAGGGGTGTGGTCTGCCAGGTAGTCCCGCAACATCCGCCGATACTTGTCCCTCCTGCTGATAGCGGGCCCCGCAGTGATGGAAGTTGCACGAGGGGGTGACATGAACGTGTCCCACACCTTGGAGAGTGTTCCCCTGGTGGCTGTGGGCCTGATCGATGTTGTCAGACTCTGGGAGACACTCTCCTCTCTGCCGCCAGCGATGCTGGGTGGGAAAATCTGCATCATGTTCTGCAAGAGTTCCCTCTGGTATTCCAGTAATCGATTCGTCCTCTCCTCTACCGGATTAAAAGAGGAGAAGTTATCTTTATACCGGGGGTCCAGGAGTGCGAAGACCCAGTATAGTTTGTTCTCCAATATCCGGACAACACGTATGTCCCGGGAAAAGCAGCCCAGCATGAAGTCAGCCATGTGTGCCAGACTCTGAGTAGGCATGACCTCACTGCCCCCACCAGAAGGATCATTTTCCATTTCCTCCTCTTCCTCCTCCTCTCCGCCCCATCCGCGCTGAACCAATGGGACGCACACAGCCTGACTGCTACCCTCGCCGCCAGCATCCTCTTCCACAGCCACCTCCACGTTGTCCTCCTCCTCCTCATCCTCCTCCTGCAACTGCCACCGAGCAGCAGACAAAAGTGTGGTCTGACTGTCTACCTGCGTTGCGTCTCCTCCTACCCCCATCTCCTCTGTGTGCAATGCGTTCTCCCTTATTGCGATGAGCGATTCTTTAAGGACGCCTAGGAGCGGGATGGTTACGCTCACTATAGCGTCCTCGCTGCTGACCTTCTTAGTGGACTCCTCAAAGATACGCAATACATCGCATATGTCTGCCATCCATGGCCACTCGTGGTTGGCAAACTGAGGGAGCTGAGTTGGAGGCACGCGTGGATGCATCATCTGGTACTCCATCAATGCTTTCTGCTGCTCACACACCCTGGCCAACATGCAATAGGTGGAATTCCAGCGAGTGGGCAGGTCGCACAACAGCCGATGTTGAGGCAAATGGAGGCGTTGCTGGATTTTTTTTTAAGCTAGCAGCAGCTACAGTTGACTTCCGAAAGTGAGCGCACAAGCGCCGCACTTTGACCAGTAGCTCTGCCAGGTTGGGGTAAGTCTTTAGAAACTTTTGTACTACCAAATTAAAAACGTGGGCCAGGCATGGTACGTGATTGAGTTCTGCAAGCTCCAGAGCCGCCACCAGGTTACGGCCGTTATCGCACACGACCATGCCTGGTCCTAGCTGCAGCGGCGACAGCCACATCTCTGTCTGCTGCAATATGGCGTGCCTCACCTCTGCGGCGCTGTGCTTCCTGTCGCCCAAGCTGATGAGCTTAAGCACCGCCTGCTGACGTCTCCCCGTGCCAGTGCTGCAACGCTTCCAGCTAGGGGCTGAGGGCGATGTTAAGGCAGAGGAGGAGGAGGAGGAGGAGGAGGAGGAGGAGGAGGAGGAGGAGGAGGAGGAGGAGGAGGAGGAGGAGGAGGAGGAAGAGGAGGGGGGTCTATCAGAACCTGTGCTGGCAATCTTGGGCGGGGGTGGTATGTAGGCCGTCCCTGTTTGCGACCCCGTCCCCGCTTCCACAACATTCACCCAGTGTGCCGTCAAAGAGATGTAGCGTCCTTGGCCGCAAGCGCTTGTCCACGAGTCGGTGGTCAAGTGGACCTTTGCGCTGACTGCGTACCTCAGGGTCCGCCTGATGTTACGCGACACGTGCTGGTGCAGGGCGGGGACGCCACACCGGGAAAAATAGTGGCGGCTAGGGACGGAATAGCGAGGTGCGGCAGCCGCCATCAGGTCGCGGAAGGCCTGCGTCTCCACAAGCCTAAATGGCAACATCTCCAGGGCCAGCAGTTTGGAGATGAGGCAGGTTAAGGCTTGGGCTTGGGGGTGACTGGAGGCGTACTTCCGACTGCGGTTGAACGCCTGCGAGATGGACAGTTGATGGGACGAGGAGATGGAAGGTGCAGACGAAGATGCGGGGGAAGGGGGGGCTGAAGGAGAAGGCCCCAAAGTAGCCGAGGCAGAGGCAGATGTGGAGGTGTCCTGGCTGGAGGTCTGGACCGCAGTGGCAGCACACAACAAAGGGGAAGAGGCAGTGGCAGCAAGACGGGGCGCAGGTTGTATTGCGTTTGCTCTCTCCCACTCAGCCCAGTGCTTGAATTCCAAGTGACGGCGCATGCCTGAGGTGGTCAGATTGCTCTTCTCAGAGCCCCTACTCAGTTTTGAGTGGCAGATTGCGCAAACCGCGCTCAGTTTGTCATCCGCGCAAACATTAAAAAATCTCCACACCACAGAAGTACGAGGCCTCGATGGGGGAGCTTCGCGCGACTGCCTGCTGCCGGGAAGAGCTTCGGCCCTGCTGGCTGTGGCCTGCCTTCTCTGTCTGGACTGTCCTCTGCCTCTGGACTGTCCTCTGCCTCTTGCTGCCTTATTCGGTGATGCGCAGACCGCATCTCCACTGCTTTCCCCGCTGGACATCACCCCTGTCCAAGTGGGGTCGGTCATTTCGTCGTCCACCACCTCCTCTTCCACTTCCTCTCTCTGCTCCTCCTCCTGCCCACTGGACATTCCAACAGCCTCCCTTGATGGCAACTGCGTCTCATCATCATCGCTCATGATAGCAGATGCTGGTTCCGGGTCCACATCACTAGCAGATGGCGGATACTCAAGTGTTTGGGCATCACTACAAACAAATTCCTCTGCTAGCTCCTGGGATTCTTGCAGCACATCTGGAAAAGGACCCGAAAAGAGGTCCTGGGAGGGGTCAAGGGTGGGCTGACTCTGTTGGCCAGGTTGGGAGGAAGAAGGGTCAGAGTGAGACTGTGTGGATGACTGGGTGGTGGACAAGTGACTGGAAGCGTTATCGGCCATCCATTGCACCACCTGTTCACGCTGCTCAGGCTTTAACAGAGGTGTACCCCGCCCCCCGCATAACTGTCCCATAAAGGCAGGGAAGCTGGATGAGCGTAATGCTGGCTGCCCCTTACCAGCACGCATTGTATCCCCACTGGCTTCAACGCGGTTTGTGCCCCCACCAGCATTTCCGCGCCCCCGTCCTCGTCCACGTCCCTTTGCGCTAGCCCTCCGCATTTCAGACGTTTTACTTTTTTGGCCACGCGTTATGCCAAATATAAAAATATTTTTAAGAAGAACACCTGGCTATACAGCCGTATACTGCCAGAAGGTGAAATGGTGCCTATACGCACCGGGTATATAACAAGGTTTTGTTGGTAAAGAGGACACAAAACGGTAGTGCCAAATATAAAAAATATTTTTAAGAAAAACACCTGGCTATACAGCCGTATACTGCCAGAAGGTGAAATGGTGCCTATACGCACCGTGTATAAAACAGTGTTTTGTTGGCACAGAGGACACAAAACAGTAGTGCAAAATATAGTTTTGTATATAGGTGCTAATACACCACTGAAGTCTTTCTGTCCCTATTCCAGCATCAGCAGCTACCCCTCACTAAAGCAGCCGTTTTGAGCAGAGTGTATATAGTTTTGTATATAGGTGGTAATACACCACTGAAGTCTTTCTGTCCCTATTCCAGCAGCAGCAGCTACCCCTCACTAAAGCAGCCGTAGCTGCAGCACTAATAAGTGCTCAGCTCTTGGGCCTCCACACAATGTTTGAGAGGTCTCAGCTCTTGGGCCTCCACACAATTTTTAAAAGGTCTCAGCTCTTGGGCCTCCACACAATGTTTGAGAGGTCTCAGCTCTTGGGCCTCCACACAATTTTTAAGAGGTCTCAGCTCTTGGGCCTCCACACAATGTTTGAGAGGTCTCAGCTCTTGGGCCTCCACACAATTTTTAAAAGGTCTCAGCTCTTGGGCCTCCACACAATGTTTGAGAGGTCTCAGCTCTTGGGCCTCCACACAATTTTTAAAAGGTCTCAGCTCTTGGGCCTCCACACAATTTTTAAAAGGTCTCAGCTCTTGGGCCTCCACACAATTTTTAAAAGGTCTCAGCTCTTGGGCCTCCACACAATGTTTGAGAGGTCTCAGCTCTTGGGCCTCCACACAATTTTTAAGAGGTCTCAGCTCTTGGGCCTCCACACAATTTTTAAAAGGTCTCAGCTCTTTGGCCTCCACACAATTTTTAAGAGGTCTCAGCTCTTGGGCCTCCACACAATGTTTGAGAGGTCTCAGCTCTTGGGCCTCCACACAATTTTTAAAAGGTCTCAGCTCTTGGGCCTCCACACAATGTTTGAGAGGTCTCAGCTCTTGGGCCTCCACACAATTTTTAAAAGGTCTCAGCTCTTGGGCCTCCACACAATTTTTAAAAGGTCTCAGCTCTTGGGCGTCCACACAATTTTTAAAAGGTCTCAGCTCTTGGGCGTCCACACAATTTTTAAAAGGTCTCAGCTCTTTGGCCTCCACACAATTTTTAAAAGGTCTCAGCTCGTGGGACTCCACACAATGTTTGAGAGGTCTCAGCTCTTGGGCCTCCACACAATTTTTAAAAGGTCTCAGCTCTTGGGCCTCCACACAATTTTTAAAAGGTCTCAGCTCTTGGGCCTCCACACAATTTTTAAAAGGTCTCAGCTCTTGGGACTCCACACAATGTTTGAGAGGTCTCAGCTCTTGGGACTCCACACAATTTTTAAAAGGTCTCAGCTCTTGGGCCTCCACACAATTTTTAAGAGGTCTCAGCTCTTGGGCCTCCACACAATGTTTGAGAGGTCTCAGCTCTTGGGCCTCCACACAATGTTTGAGAGGTCTCAGCTCTTGGGCCTCCACACAATTTTTAAGAGGTCTCAGCTCTTGGGCCTCCACACAATTTTTAAAAGGTCTCAGCTCTTGGGCCTCCACACAATTTTTAAAAGGTCTCAGCTCTTGGGCCTCCACACAATTTTTAAAAGGTCTCAGCTCTTGGGACTCCACACAATGTTTGAGAGGTCTCAGCTCTTGGGCCTCCACACAATTTTTAAGAGGTCTCAGATCTTGGGCCTCCACACAATTTTTAAGAGGTCTCAGCTCTAAGCTTCCCTTACTGCTGGGGTGACACACTGTAACAAACCTCCTCCTGTAAGCTTCCCTGACTGCTGGGGTGACACACTGTAACAAACCTCCTCCTGTAAGCTTCCCTTACTGCTGGGGTGACACACTGTAACAAACCTCCTCCTTTAAGCTTCCCTTACTGCTGGGGTGACACAATGACACAAGAGGACATGTCTGACCACATCTCACACACACACACACACACAATGACAATTAGGGGTGGGGTCTATTTATTTTCCCCCTTGCCTATGCCATCTGTGGTTGTCATTAGGCAACGTGATTTTAAGGGGTGCAGAATTTTGTTCTTCTTTTTTGTACAGTTTGGCTTGGGGTCCATGGCAATGTAGAGGAAAGAAGGTTTCCTTGTCTTGTCTCACTTTACGTAGAAGTTATATTGTGTTTGGAGTGTATTGTTGAGTGGCTGTGATAGTGGCGTAATAGTGCGACTTGGGCGCGTTATATGCACCCAGACATGCTTCCCCTGCTGTCCCAGTTGCATTCCAGCAGTGTTGGCATCATTTTCTGATGTTTCAGGGTGGACTTGGTGACCTCCAAGTGGTCGAATTGAGATTTCCAAGTGTCGAGCATTTTTTTCCCATAGACTATAATGGGATTCGATATTCGGTCGAGTAGTCGAGTAACGCGGTCTATTCGAATCGAAATTCGAAAATTCGAATATTTCACTACTCGCTCATCTCTAGTTATATGGTGTTAAACAGAGGCTGCTGTAGTCACAGAATGGGATGCCCTAAAAACCAGCAGTAAGTACACCTGGCAGGGTCCAGTAGTGCTATGCCCAGCAAAAGTGTCTTTATCAGGCCTAATTTCAATTATAATAAGTGCAAATGGTTATATGGTCTTAAACAGAGGCTGCTGTAGTCACAGAATGGGATGCCCTAAAAACCAGCAGTAAGTACACCTGGCAGGGTCCAGTAGTGCTATGCCCAGCAAAAGTGTCTTTATCAGGCCAAATTTCAATTATAAGTGCAAATGGTTATATGGTGTTAAACAGAGGCTGCTGTAGTCACAGAATGGGATGCCCTAAAAACCAGCAGTAAGTGCACCTGGCAGGGTCCAGTAGTGCTATGCCCAGCAAAAGTGTCTTTATCAGGCCTAATTTCAATTATAATAAGTGCAAATGGTTATATGGTCTTAAACAGAGGCTGCTGTAGTCACAGAATGGGATGCCCTAAAAACCAGCAGTAAGTACACCTGGCAGGGTCCAGTAGTGCTATGCCCAGCAAAAGTGTCTTTATCAGGCCTAATTTCAATTATAATAAGTGCAAATGGTTATATGGTGTTAAACAGAGGCTGCTGTAGTCACAGAATGGGATGCCCTAAAAACCAGCAGTAAGTACACCTGGCAGGGTCCAGTAGTGCTATGCCCAGCAAAAGTGTCTTTATCAGGCCTAATTTCAATTATAATAAGTGCAAATGGTTATATGGTGTTAAACAGAGGCTGCTGTAGTCACAGAATGGGATGCCCTAAAAACCAGCAGTAAGTGCACCTGGCAGGGTCCAGTAGTGCTATGCCCAGCAAAAGTGTCTTTATCAGGCCTAATTTCAATTATAATAAGTGCAAATGGTTATATGGTCTTAAACAGAGGCTGCTGTAGTCACAGAATGGGATGCCCTAAAAACCAGCAGTAAGTACACCTGGCAGGGTCCAGTAGTGCTATGCCCAGCAAAAGTGTCTTTATCAGGCCTAATTTCAATTATAATAAGTGCAAATGGTTATATGGTCTTAAACAGAGGCTGCTGTAGTCACAGAATGGGATGCCCTAAAAACCAGCAGTAAGTACACCTGGCAGGGTCCAGTAGTGCTATGCCCAGCAAAAGTGTCTTTATCAGGCCTAATTTCAATTATAATAAGTGCAAATGGTTATATGGTCTTAAACAGAGGCTGCTGTAGCCACAGAATGGGATGCCCTAAAAACCAGCAGTAAGTACACCTGGCAGGGTCCAGTAGTGCTATGCCCAGCAAAAGTGTCTTTATCAGGCCTAATTTCAATTATAATAAGTGCAAATGGTTATATGGTGTTAAACAGAGGCTGCTGTAGTCACAGAATGGGATGCCCTAAAAACCAGCAGTAAGTGCACCTGGCAGGGTCCAGTAGTGCTATGCCCAGCAAAAGTGTTTTTATCAGGCCTAATTTCAATTATAATAAGTGCAAATGGTTATATGGTCTTAAACAGAGGCTGCTGTAGTCACAGAATGGGATGCCCTAAAAACCAGCAGTAAGTACACCTGGCAGGGTCCAGTAGTGCTATGCCCAGCAAAGGTGTCTTTATCAGGCCTAATTTCAATTATAATAAGTGCAAATGGTTATATGGTCTTAAACAGAGGCTGCTGTAGTCACAGAATGGGATGCCCTAAAAACCAGCAGTAAGTACACCTGGCAGGGTCCAGTAGTGCTATGCCCAGCAAAAGTGTCTTTATCAGGCCTAATTTCAATTATAATAGGTGCAAATGGTTATATGGTCTTAAACAGAGGCTGCTGTAGTCACAGAATGGGATGCCCTAAAAACCAGCAGTAAGTACACCTGGCAGGGTCCAGTAGTGCTATGCCCAGCAAAAGTGTCTTTATCAGGCCTAATTTCAATTATAATAAGTGCAAATGGTTATATGGTCTTAAACAGAGGCTGCTGTAGTCACAGAATGGGATGCCCTAAAAACCAGCAGTAAGTACACCTGGCAGGGTCCAGTAGTGCTATGCCCAGCAAAAGTGTCTTTATCAGGCCTAATTTCAATTATAATAAGTGCAAATGGTTATATGGTCTTAAACAGAGGCTGCTGTAGTCACAGAATGGGATGCCCTCAAAACCAGCAGTAAGTACACCTGGCAGGGTCCAGTAGTGCTATGCCCAGCAAAAGTGTCTTTATCAGGCCTAATTTCTATTATAATAAGTGCAAATGTTTATATGGTCTTAAACAGAGGCTGCTGTAGTCACAGAATGGGATGCCCTAAAAACCAGCAGTAAGTACACCTGGCAGGGTCCAGTAGTGCTATGCCCAGCAAAAGCGTCTTTATCAGGCCTAATTTCAATTATAATAAGTGCAAATGGTTATATGGTCTTAAACAGAGGCTGCTGTAGTCACAGAATGGGATGCCCTAAAAACCAGCAGTAAGTACACCTGGCAGGGTCCAGTAGTGCTATGCCCAGCAAAAGTATCTTTATCAGGCCTAATTTCAATTATAAGTGCAAATGGTTATATGGTGTTAAACAGAGGCTGCTGTAGTCACAGAATGGGATGCCCTAAAAACCAGCAGTAAGTACACCTGGCAGGGTCCAGTAGTGCTATGCCCAGCAAAAGTGTCTTTATCAGGCCTAATTTCAATTATAATAAGTGCAAATGGTTATATGGTCTTAAACAGAGGCTGCTGTAGTCACAGAATGGGATGCCCTAAAAACCAGCAGTAAGTGCACCTGGCAGGGTCCAGTAGTGCTATGCCCAGCAAAAGTGTCTTTATCAGGCCTAATTTCAATTATAATAAGTGCAAATGGTTATATGGTCTTAAACAGAGGCTGCTGTAGTCACAGAATGGGATGCCCTAAAAACCAGCAGTAAGTACACCTGGCAGGGTCCAGTAGTGCTATGCCCAGCAAAAGTGTCTTTATCAGGCCTAATTTCAATTATAATAAGTGCAAATGGTTATATGGTGTTAAACAGAGGCTGCTGTAGTCACAGAATGGGATGCCCTAAAAACCAGCAGTAAGTACACCTGGCAGGGTCCAGTAGTGCTATGCCCAGCAAAAGTGTCTTTATCAGGCCTAATTTCAATTATAATAAGTGCAAATGGTTATATGGTGTTAAACAGAGGCTGCTGTAGTCACAGAATGGGATGCCCTAAAAACCAGCAGTAAGTGCACCTGGCAGGGTCCAGTAGTGCTATGCCCAGCAAAAGTGTCTTTATCAGGCCTAATTTCAATTATAATAAGTGCAAATGGTTATATGGTGTTAAATAGAGGCTGCTGTAGTCACAGAATGGGATGCCCTAAAAACCAGCAGTAAGTACACCTGGCAGGGTCCAGTAGTGCTATGCCCAGCAAAAGTGTCTTTATCAGGCCTAATTTCAATTATAATAAGTGAAAATGGTTATATGGTCTTAAACAGAGGCTGCTGTAGTCACAGAATGGGATGCCCTAAAAACCAGCAGTAAGTACACCTGGCAGGGTTCAGTAGTGCTATGCCCAGCAAAAGTGTCTTTATCAGGCCTAATTTCAATTATAATAAGTGCAAATGGTTATATGGTCTTAAACAGAGGCTGCTGTAGTCACAGAATGGGATGCCCTAAAAACCAGCAGTAAGTGCACCTGGCAGGGTCCAGTAGTGCTATGCCCAGCAAAAGTGTCTTTATCAGGCCTAATTTCAATTATAATAAGTGCAAATGGTTATATGGTGTTAAACAGAGGCTGCTGTAGTCACAGAATGGGATGCCCTAAAAACCAGCAGTAAGTACACCTGGCAGGGTCCAGTAGTGCTATGCCCAGCAAAAGTGTCTTTATCAGGCCTAATTTCAATTATAATAAGTGCAAATGGTTATATGGTCTTAAACAGAGGCTTCTGTAGTCACAGAATGGGATGCCCTAAAAACCAGCAGTAAGTACACCTGGCAGGGTCCAGTAGTGCTATGCCCAGCAAAAGTGTCTTTATCAGGCCTAATTTCAATTATAATAAGTGCAAATGGTTATATGGTGTTAAACAGAGGCTGCTGTAGTCACAGAATGGGATGCCCTAAAAACCAGCAGTAAGTCCACCTGGCAGGGTCCAGTAGTGCTATGCCCAGCAAAAGTGTCTTTATCAGGCCTAATTTCAATTATAATAAGTGCAAATGGTTATATGGTCTTAAACAGAGGCTGCTGTAGTCACAGAATGGGATGCCCTAAAAACCAGCAGTAAGTACACCTGGCAGGGTCCAGTAGTGCTATGCCCAGCAAAAGTGTCTTTATCAGGCCTAATTTCAATTATAATAAGTGCAAATGGTTATATGGTCTTAAACAGAGGCTGCTGTAGTCACAGAATGGGATGCCCTAAAAACCAGCAGTAAGTACACCTGGCAGGGTCCAGTAGTGCTATGCCCAGCAAAAGTGTCTTTATCAGGCCTAATTTCAATTATAATAAGTGCAAATGGTTATATGGTGTTAAACAGAGGCTGCTGTAGTCACAGAATGGGATGCCCTAAAAACCAGCAGTAAGTACACCTGGCAGGGTCCAGTAGTGCTATGCCCAGCAAAAGTGTCTTTATCAGGCCTAATTTCAATTATAAGTGCAAATGGTTATATGGTGTTAAACAGAGGCTGCTGTAGTCACAGAATGGGATGCCCTAAAAACCAGCAGTAAGTACACCTGGCAGGGTCCAGTAGTGCTATGCCCAGCAAAAGTGTCTTTATCAGGCCCAATTTCAATTATAATAAGTGCAAATGGTTATATGGTCTTAAACAGAGGCTGCTGTAGTCACAGAATGGGATGCCCTAAAAACCAGCAGTAAGTACACCTGGCAGGGTCCAGTAGTGCTATGCCCAGCAAAAGTGTCTTTATCAGGCCTAATTTCAATTATAATAAGTGCAAATGGTTATATGGTCTTAAACAGAGGCTGCTGTAGTCACAGAATGGGATGCCCTAAAAACCAGCAGTAAGTACACCTGGCAGGGTCCAGTAGTGCTATGCCCAGCAAAAGTGTCTTTATCAGGCCTAATTTCAATTAGAATAAGTGCAAATGGTTATATGGTCTTAAACAGAGGCTGCTGTAGTCACAGAATGGGATGCCCTAAAAACCAGCAGTAAGTACACCTGGCAGGGTCCAGTAGTGCTATGCCCAGCAAAAGTGTCTTTATCAGGCCTAATTTCAATTATAATAAGTGCAAATGGTTATATGGTGTTAAACAGAGGCTGCTGTAGTCACAGAATGGGATGCCCTCAAAACCAGCAGTAAGTACACCTGGCAGCGTCCAGTAGTGCTATGCCCAGCAAAAGTGTCTTTATCAGGCCTAATTTCAATTATAATAAGTGCAAATGGTTATATGGTCTTAAACAGAGGCTGATGTAGTCACAGAATGGGATGCCCTAAAAACCAGCAGTAAGTACACCTGGCAGGGTCCAGTAGTGCTATGCCCAGCAAAAGTGTCTTTATCAGGCCTAATTTCAATTAGAATAAGTGCAAATGGTTATATGGTCTTAAACAGAGGCTGCTGTAGTCACAGAATGGGATGCCCTAAAAACCAGTGCACCTGGCAGGGTCCAGTAGGGCTATGCCCAGCAAAAGTGTCTTTATCAGGCCTAATTTCAATTATAATAAGTGCAAATGGTTATATGGTGTTAAACAGAGGCTGCTGTAGTCACAGAATGGGATGCCCTAAAAACCAGCAGTAAGTACACCTGGCAGGGTCCAGTAGTGCTATGCCCAGCAAAAGTGTCTTTATCAGGCCTAATTTCAATTATAATAAGTGCAAATGGTTATATGGTGTTAAACAGAGGCTGCTGTAGTCACAGAATGGGATGCCCTCAAAACCAGCAGTAAGTACACCTGGCAGCGTCCAGTAGTGCTATGCCCAGCAAAAGTGTCTTTATCAGGCCTAATTTCAATTATAATAAGTGCAAATGGTTATATGGTCTTAAACAGAGGCTGATGTAGTCACAGAATGGGATGCCCTAAAAACCAGCAGTAAGTACACCTGGCAGGGTCCAGTAGTGCTATGCCCAGCAAAAGTGTCTTTATCAGGCCTAATTTCAATTATAATAAGTGCAAATGGTTATATGGTGTTAAACAGAGGCTGCTGTAGTCACAGAATGGGATGCCCTAAAAACCAGCAGTAAGTACACCTGGCAGGGTCCAGTAGTGCTATGCCCAGCAAAAGTGTCTTTATCAGGCCTAATTTCAATTAGAATAAGTGCAAATGGTTATATGGTCTTAAACAGAGGCTGCTGTAGTCACAGAATGGGATGCCCTAAAAACCAGCAGTAAGTACACCTGGCAGGGTCCAGTAGTGCTATGCCCAGCAAAAGTGTCTTTATCAGGCCTAATTTCAATTATAATAAGTGCAAATGGTTATATGGTGTTAAACAGAGGCTGCTGTAGTCACAGAATGGGATGCCCTCAAAACCAGCAGTAAGTACACCTGGCAGCGTCCAGTAGTGCTATGCCCAGCAAAAGTGTCTTTATCAGGCCTAATTTCAATTATAATAAGTGCAAATGGTTATATGGTCTTAAACAGAGGCTGATGTAGTCACAGAATGGGATGCCCTAAAAACCAGCAGTAAGTACACCTGGCAGGGTCCAGTAGTGCTATGCCCAGCAAAAGTGTCTTTATCAGGCCTAATTTCAATTAGAATAAGTGCAAATGGTTATATGGTCTTAAACAGAGGCTGCTGTAGTCACAGAATGGGATGCCCTAAAAACCAGTGCACCTGGCAGGGTCCAGTAGGGCTATGCCCAGCAAAAGTGTCTTTATCAGGCCTAATTTCAATTATAATAAGTGCAAATGGTTATATGGTGTTAAACAGAGGCTGCTGTAGTCACAGAATGGGATGCCCTAAAAACCAGCAGTAAGTACACCTGGCAGGGTCCAGTAGTGCTATGCCCAGCAAAAGTGTCTTTATCAGGCCTAATTTCAATTATAATAAGTGCAAATGGTTATATGGTGTTAAACAGAGGCTGCTGTAGTCACAGAATGGGATGCCCTCAAAACCAGCAGTAAGTACACCTGGCAGCGTCCAGTAGTGCTATGCCCAGCAAAAGTGTCTTTATCAGGCCTAATTTCAATTATAATAAGTGCAAATGGTTATATGGTCTTAAACAGAGGCTGATGTAGTCACAGAATGGGATGCCCTAAAAACCAGCAGTAAGTACACCTGGCAGGGTCCAGTAGTGCTATGCCCAGCAAAAGTGTCTTTATCAGGCCTAATTTCAATTATAATAAGTGCAAATGGTTATATGGTGTTAAACAGAGGCTGCTGTAGTCACAGAATGGGATGCCCTAAAAACCAGCAGTAAGTACACCTGGCAGGGTCCAGTAGTGCTATGCCCAGCAAAAGTGTCTTTATCAGGCCTAATTTCAATTATAAGTGCAAATGGTTATATGGTGTTAAACAGAGGCTGCTGTAGTCACAGAATGGGATGCCCTAAAAACCAGCAGTAAGTACACCTGGCAGGGTCCAGTAGTGCTATGCCCAGCAAAAGTGTCTTTATCAGGCCTAATTTCAATTATAATAAGTGCAAATGGTTATATGGTCTTAAACAGAGGCTGCTGTAGTCACAGAATGGGATGCCCTAAAAACCAGCAGTAAGTACACCTGGCAGGGTCCAGTAGTGCTATGCCCAGCAAAAGTGTCTTTATCAGGCCTAATTTCAATTATAATAAGTGCAAATGGTTATATGGTCTTAAACAGAGGCTGCTGTAGTCACAGAATGGGATGCCCTAAAAACCAGCAGTAAGTACACCTGGCAGGGTCCAGTAGTGCTATGCCCAGCAAAAGTGTCTTTATCAGGCCTAATTTCAATTAGAATAAGTGCAAATGGTTATATGGTCTTAAACAGAGGCTGCTGTAGTCACAGAATGGGATGCCCTAAAAACCAGCAGTAAGTACACCTGGCAGGGTCCAGTAGTGCTATGCCCAGCAAAAGTGTCTTTATCAGGCCTAATTTCAATTATAATAAGTGCAAATGGTTATATGGTGTTAAACAGAGGCTGCTGTAGTCACAGAATGGGATGCCCTCAAAACCAGCAGTAAGTACACCTGGCAGCGTCCAGTAGTGCTATGCCCAGCAAAAGTGTCTTTATCAGGCCTAATTTCAATTATAATAAGTGCAAATGGTTATATGGTCTTAAACAGAGGCTGATGTAGTCACAGAATGGGATGCCCTAAAAACCAGCAGTAAGTACACCTGGCAGGGTCCAGTAGTGCTATGCCCAGCAAAAGTGTCTTTATCAGGCCTAATTTCAATTAGAATAAGTGCAAATGGTTATATGGTCTTAAACAGAGGCTGCTGTAGTCACAGAATGGGATGCCCTAAAAACCAGTGCACCTGGCAGGGTCCAGTAGGGCTATGCCCAGCAAAAGTGTCTTTATCAGGCCTAATTTCAATTATAATAAGTGCAAATGGTTATATGGTCTTAAACAGAGGCTGCTGTAGTCACAGAATGGGATGCCCTAAAAACCAGTGCACCTGGCAGGGTCCAGTAGTGCTATGCCCAGCAAAAGTGTCTTTATCAGGCCTAATTTCAATTATAATAAGTGCAAATGGTTATATGGTCTTAAACAGAGGCTGGTGTAGTCACAGAATGGGATGCCTCACAGCAGACTTAAGATCAGTTCAGTATATATGCACAGTTAGTATAAGCAGCCTGAAAACGCTAACAAAGCCTGTCAGCCAGCTAGTAACACTCAGGCTGGATGAAAAAAAAAAAAATCTCCCTGTGACAGCCTCCGATTTTTCCTACCTTTCCCTGTTTTTCACTGACTTTCTGTCTGTCTCCTGTCTGTCTCCTGCCTGTCTCCAGCCTGTCCCTGTCTGTCCCTGCCTGTCTAACTGCCTCTCTCTCTCACTACAACGTTCTGTCTCTCATGAATGCAATAGAGAAATGAGGAAGGAAAAGCAAGATGGCCGACTTAAATAGCGCTGTGACGTCACCGGGCTTGCTGGCTGCTGATAGGCTGCATGTGACTGCCCCAGCTTGCACTGGCGCGGGATAGATGTCCAGACATGTCCCGTCCGCCATCTTAGAATGCCTGTAAATGTAAATGAATGGATGTTAAAGGAAAACTTCGAGCGATCGAATCGCGGGGAAATTCGGATTCGATCCGAATCGAATTTTTCCTGAAATTCGGATCGAATCCGGGTTCGTCCGGAACGATTCGCTCATCCCTACCTGTGACCATGACCAGAGCCTCTAAAACAGTCCAAAGATTTACCAGGACATGTATTAGCACTCGATTTGGAGTCATGTACCACTGTAAAACTCACTTTTTAGTTTGCTCCTAGTCATGTTAGTCTTGTTTGCTTCTAGTCATGTTAGATGTTTTTGCAGCTGTGAAGACCAATTTATTCTACTCTCCAATCCACAGTTTCTCAACATGTATGGGGGCTTGAACATTGGGGACATTATGCTGTTTTAGAAGTTAAATTCCTCCAGCTTCACCTAGAGTGCACCAGCAATAGGATTTAAATGTTCTGCGTTTTGTGATGTCTCCTGTAATCCCCTTCATTTTAGAAATATAATATTTTAATATTTGATTGGCTCTAAACATCTCCAATGTTGGCATATGATATTTCTCTTTAAACAGGACCAACACCCGTTATTACATTAACGGGTGTTGGTCCCGCTCTTTGCTGCTGAGAAGAAGCTCGAGGGGGCATCCAGAACGCTGGAGCCCCCTCACACCTAAATGCACAGGACGCTTAAAACACTCACCTTCCTTACGAGCCAGCGCCGGGAAAGGAGTCCCGCAATTGGCCGCCGGCCAGTCACGTGGGCGGGTCCTGCCGGCGGCCGACACCGAGGACGCGACTACAGCCACCTATGTCCAGCAGCCTAGATGAAACTTCTTCCCAGGGATGGGGGTTTATGAGTTCTGTTATCCACCAGGACCCAACAGTAGCCACTTGCTTTCATTCACTTAGGTCCTCTGGGGTGTAACAGAGTCCCACGCTCATCTTTCTATTGCCAAGTACCTGGCAAGAAAAGAGTTGAGTGGTGACTGAAGTCAGCATCTTGGCGAATCCTATGTCAGAGGTGCCACATCATGATTAAGTTATCCCTAACAGAATCAGGAAACAGCTCTCTGTGAGTGTGCAGCAAGTACAATAGATTGGTGTGTGGACATATCTAAACTATTAAAGTATTAGTAAATTTTGATGTGCCATGAATCCAGTCCTTAAGGTAGTGTTTCAGGGCTGCTAGGTTTTATTTGCTCAAGAAATGAATTTCCCCATTTGTTGGATATTGCTGAAGGATGGGAAAGGCAATAGTGTGATGCTTCTTACCCCAAATGAACCCTCTGAAATTACTGTTGAACTTCTGCAACTCTTTTGGGGATAGCAAAACAGACAAGTTGAGTAGAAATAAAGTATTTGGGACATTACTACCATCCTGAGCAGGTACGCTATACCCAAATAAGACGGGATCAGGTGTCTCCACAACTCAGTTTCTACTATTTTGTACTAAAGGATTCAGGCTTTAAGCATGGAGTCTGTGCGGATTCTTGGTGATCATTGCCCCTAAAAACGGTATGGTTTCTTTGTGCCATATAAAGGTACATTGTCTCTCCCAGGGAGACTGCCACTGCTTGTTGAGAATGAGGGCAGGTGATTTGGATGGGTTGATCCTTTATCCAGATTAGGCCCCCCCATCCTCTCTAGAAGATTAAGGATCGGGGTCAGAGCCTCCTCCGGGTTGGAGACATTTAACAAAATATTGCACGCAAAGACTTTAATGTTTGGGATCCTATGCGAGTTCTCCCTGGATTTGGGTAGTTGAGAGAGTGCTCGCAGAATCTGGTCTATGTTAAAGAGAATAGGGGAAAATGGGCACCCTGTCTTGTCCCTCGGGGCATTTCTATATTATTTGAGAGTTTCTGGCTAATTATCCATTTAGTGTACGGGTTTCAATAAAAGGAATTAAATACTGTTAGAAATTTGGCCCCATAGCCCTGTTATTCCAGAAGAGCTAACAACCAATCCCACTCCAACATATCGACTGCACACTCTACATCCAAGCTGACAAGGATGCTGGGGCAGCACCTTCTCCTCACCAAAACCACAGTGGCCGCTAGTGCTGACCATATGCCGATTCGGTGTTAATCTGGTTTGATAGGATTTTTGCAAGTAGCTCATAATCAAAATTTAAGAGTGAGATGGGCCTACAGAACATGATGACGCTTTATAAATAGATAATAATATCAGATGGGTCGTTTCCAGGGTTAGGAATCAGGGTTGCCATGGCTTGGTTAAACAATGGGGGTGGAGATTGTCTCTCTATCAAGCAGTTAAAGAGATGTGTGTGTAGTGGATCTACCTCAAGTGGTAGAAGTTTATAAAACTCAGCTGAGTAGCCATCAGGTCCCATGCCATATTATTTGACATGTCCTTGATTGCTCTGTGCACCTCTAGTGGGGACTAGATCGGATCGCTCAGCAAGTTCCTCTGAGAATCAGTTAGTTTCGAAAGGTTTGGGGACTCAAGGACCTAACTGTCTAAATCCACCTCCACTCCCCCTGATAAGTATAGGTTGTTGTAATGGGTTTGTCCTCATCCCAGGTGTGCAAGGGCCTATCCAGTTGCTTTCTGATTGACACCAATTATTTTGTAGGCCCCTTAGGGTTGGTTAATTTTGCTGAGCCCACCTACCCAATGGAAGATTTTCTGCCTGTTATGGTCTACCCACTGTTGCGCTGCATTGGTTAGGTATGCATTTAAAACAAACATCCTGCTTTCTTTGTCAGTTTTCCCCCTGTATTCCTTCTGTGGGCTGAAACTTCTTGAATCGCTTATCTGGACTGTTTGCGCTTACCCGCTACATATGATATAATTCTACCCCTCATCACGGCCTTCCCAGCATTCCACATCAGGCAAGGTTCATCCCAGTGTTGGGCTTATTGTCCAAATTTCTTGATGAACTTCCAATAATAGTCAGGGAATGTCCAGTTTGGGCCAAGCTTTAAGCCCAGGCTAAGCAGGATGATATGGCCAATGAAGGTCTCCGCAACCCAGGGGAGGAGTTGTTCCTTGTCAAAAATGTGTCAATTCTTGAGAGTGACCTGTGTGTCCTGGATACACAAGTGTACTCTTGTGTTGGATTTGGAGCAGGGGCCAAATATCTACTAGGGGGGTTGAGCCCAGCAGGTGAGCCAGGCCTCTGTTGGCCCTGGGTCCTCTCCCTGGGTGTCCCTCCGTCTGGTCCAACACTGGGTCCACTGTGACATTTAAATGATGTTGGGCATGTCACCTGCCAGAATCAGCTGAAGAATACTTGTATCAAATTAAGCATTATCTGAACTGGGGAGTAAATATTCAGCAGAGTTTAGAGGACTCCAGCAAGCTCCACCCTCAAGAGTAGATAGCAGGCTTGGTCATCTTTTACCTCGCCTTTTACCACCACAGGGAGATGTTTTTCAAGAATGAAGGCTACCCCTCTTTTATTATTCTTGTAGGATGTGGCGTGTATCTGACTCTTGTAAAAAGACTATGTCAGTTACCAACCTCTTCAGTATTTGGAGTGTCTTTCTTCTCTTCACAGGGGAGTTACAGCCCGCCATGTTCCAGGAAACCACATTTAGGTTCCTTTTAAGGTGTCTGAACCAGGTGTATTAGCCAGGGGAAACCTAATAGGGAGACGTCCAAAAAAAAATTGACCTATCATAATCACGAGGTTCCCAGCTTCCCCCAAAGGAAAACGGAAGTAGATCCAGAGCTCCCGACGTCATTGGCAGAGCACCAATGGGCTGAAAATAAACTGGACAGATGGACAACGTGGCTGACTAATATAAGAAAACTAAACAGAGGGCAGGCTCCCCCACCCCTGCTGACCCCCAAATCACAGAGTGCAAAAACATCAGTAGTAGGAATTACAAAAGTCATCCCTGTCTCAAGGAACCTAACAAAACCAGAACCATTCACATCTAAAGAAGAGGTATGGGGACAGTGTATTTGGCCATCAGCATCAGGCTTTGTCTGGTGGGAACAGATACTGCCTAAGCTGTGTGCGTTGGTTCATTTGGATTCATATAGATTTTAGTCTGAGTGCTTGGTGCCACTCATAATTTGGCTGAATTAAGTAATGCAAATCTGATTCCATGCCCCCCCAGCATTTTACAGGCCAGTGCAATTTCTTTCCTCCTCTGGGTTACTGGGGATAAAAAATCCTGAAACACCAATATTTTGGATCCCTCTATGGATTTGCTCGACCTTTTGGTACGCTGCTAGAATTGCCTCCTTGTCCAAAAAGTGGAGATATTTGACCATTACCAGAGAGTGCCATAGATGCAGACAGGAGCCTCCGGGGATCAAAAAGAGAGTATGGTCCAATTCCTGGTGGAACAGATGATCGATCCTCCCTTTTGGTGTGAGCTTTGTAGCTAAAAAATAGGCAGATGGCTGCAGATTGTAGGATGACGTGGTAAACTTGATTAAAATGCAAAAACGCTATGTAAGATAATGGAAATAACTGATTCTGACTGGCCATTTTTCCCCAGAATTCTGCTAATTTTGAACTTTGCTTGCGGATGAACTACTGAACCCTGATACAATAGATCTTCCTCTTTGAGGAAGAGGTCACAGAGAGGGCCTGCTCAGAGATCTGAGGAGAGAAGACTAGTCTGGTGCTATGAGCAACTTTCACCAGAACTATTGAGAGAAGTCCCAGAGGTGGGAAGCCATAGGCGTAAAGCTCCTCCCAGGAGTGGAAGAACAAATCTACTCCCTTCAGATCATCCCTAGATAAAAAATCTTGAAAGAAGAGAATTATTCCTTTTTGCAAATAGGTCTATAATCTATAATGCCCCATGGAACACACGCCTTTGGTTGAGCTGGCAAAATCCAATCTCTGCCGCTGCTTCTGTCTATAGACAAGCCCCTGTAGCTGGGATGCTGGATATGCCTCACAAGACATGGTTGCCCCCAGGACTTATGTATCGCAAAGGATTCCTGCTTACGGGTGAAGGCAGGTGAACCTAGGACACAGAAGCATGGTCAATAAATAGTGAGGTGTCGAAGAGGTCAGGTGGAATCGAAGTTGGCTCAGGAAGCAGACAAGAATGGTCAGACAGAGCAGCAACAGATGATAACCACAGAGGTCAAAAGGCACCCCCTAGCACGGAAACCATCATGGGAGTGAGAAAGTGAAGGTTCTAAGATCATTGTTTTTAATTTCATGTAATACACATTAACAGATTGATGGGGGTGTTTGGACATTCCAACTGCTCCAGTTTATCTCAGCTAGGTCACTGTCTTTTGGAGTAGTTAGCAGATAGCTGAAGAATCTGAGCAACTTGGTAATATTTATATAAATTTGGTAACCTCAGTCCTGCTTGAGTTTTGGGGGTATACAAGGTACGTTAATCTGTAATTACCCTAAAAGTAAAAATTTGGCAATGAGCATCCAGAAGTCGCCATTATACAGAACATAGATTTTCTCTTAAAGTAAGAAAAAAAAAGGAGAGAACATTTTTTGCAGCAATCTGAATAGCGCGGGTATGCTATCTAGATGCAGAATTTTTACTTTTAGGGTATTTATTCCAGTTTAATTAATCCTTCTACCCCCCACCTGAATATAGTTATTCATCTCACTCTGAAGTGTTTTTACTTCTTTTGGTGTGATTGCTATGGCTACATAAACAAATAAATATTCTCAGGAGCAGTTTTAGTAGAGCAACCATTATAAGAACAGACCGGACCAGACTCTAAGGCTCTCCTTTAATTTCCCTATCAAAGGAGGATACTAGCATAGTGTGCTGTCAATTTTACACCCAGCCTTTGTTGCTCCAATTTTAAAATGAACATTGAGCTGATTCTAGAGACCAAATATTGGGATAGATTGATATTTAATGCCTCCGATTGTAAATCATTAAACTTAAAACCTTGAGAAATTTGAAAAAAGTATACAAATTTTCATGAGATAAAGATAAAGAGTAAAGATCTGAAATGAATAGGATATCATCAGCAAACAAAAAGCATTTTTTAATGTCATTTCCCATTTGAATGCCTTTAAAGCAGTCCGAAAGCTAGGTAAAAAAAAAATTATAAAAACACATAATAAATTGAACTATTATTGATAAGCATGCAAACTGCGGCATGCTTATCAAAAATTAGATCTTACCTATCCGGTCACTCTGGGAGTCCGCTAAATTTGAAACTTAGGAACATAGAAGGTTGACGACAGAAGGAGACCATACGGTCCATCTAGTCTGCCCTTATGTAACTGTATGTACTCTTTATCTTAGGATAGATGTGTGCTTATCCCAGGCATGTTTAAATTCAGCGACTGTTGATTTTTCAACTACCTCTGCTGGAAGTTTGTTCCAAGCATCTACTACTCTTTATGTAAAATAATATTTTCTAACATTGCTCCTGATCTTCCCCCCGACTAGCTTCAGGTTGTGCCCCCTTGTTCTATCATAAAGTTTCTTCCTAAAAACACTTCCCTCCTGAACCTTATTCAATCCTTTCACATATTTAAAAGTCTCAATCATGTGCCCCATCTCCCTTCTTTCCTCCAGACTGTACAAATTTAGTTCTTTAAGTCTCTCCTGATAAGTTTTAAGTTTAAGTCCTTCCACCATTTTTGTTGCCCTCCTTTGGACCCCTTCTATTTGAATGATGTCTTTTTGCAGGTGAGGTCTCCAGAACTGCACACAGTATTCTAGCTGTGGCCTTACCAAGGCTCTATACAGCGGCATCACAACCTCCCTCTTCCTACTGGTGATGCCCCGAGCTATGCAGCCGAGCATCCTGCTTGCTTTTCCCACTGCCTGGCTACACTGTCCACTCATTTTGCAGCTATCAGTAATCAGTATCCCTAAATCTCTCTCCTCCGAGGTCCTGGATAACACAGTGCTGCCCATACGGTACTCAGAGCAGGGATTCCTTCTACCCAAGTACATGATTTTACATTTAGAGACATTAAACTCTAGTTTCCACAGTTTTGACTATCTATCCAGTAAAGCTAAATCATTTCCATGTTGCAGACACCTCCAGGGACCCTATTACTAACCTTTGTATCATCAGCAAACAGACAAACTTTTCCTACCAAGCCTTCTATTATGTCACTTACAAATATATTAAAAAGAATGCGGCCCAGGACAGAGCCTTGTGGCACACGACTTGTAACTCGCCTTTGTTCAGATTGCACGCCATTAACAACAACTCTCTGATACCGATCCTTCAGCCAGCTGGAAATCCACTGAACTATCCAGGGATTGAGTCCTACCTTCAATAACTTATCTATGAGCTCTTTATGTGGTACAGTGTCAAAGGCTTTGCTAAAATCCAGCTAGGCGATATCCACAGCACCACCATCATCTAAGACTTTAGTGACATTGTCAAAGAAATCAATAAGATTGGTCTGACATGATCTGCCCTCAGTAAAGCCGTGCTGTTTTGGGTCCAACAGGTCATTACATTTTAGTTGGGAATTATCTGTTTTTTTTTAAGAGTGTTTCCATTAATTTTACCACTATAGATGTTAAACTAACTGGCCTGTAATTACTGGCTTTTTCTCTACTCCCCTTCTTATGGATTGGTACGACATTGGCCATTCTCCAATCATCTGGAACCTCACCAGTTGAAAGGGAATGGTTAAGTAAATCAGTCAGATTGGCTGCAATCACAAATCTTAGTTCCCTTAGAACTCTGGGGTGGATTCTATCTGGACCCATCGCCTTACTTACCTTTAGATGTGCCAGCTCGGCTAAGACATCAGCCTCCAGAAACTCCGGAGCTGTACTCCCCAGCTGGATGCTGTGCTATGGCCATGCCTTCTACTATCTGAAAATACTGAACAAAAGTAGCTATTCAGATGGTCAGCCACAGCCTTATCTCCATCAATATAATTATTTTCTCTATTTCTAATTTTTGAGACTGTATTATTTTCTTCTCTCTGTCACCAATATATCAGAAAAAGGTTTATCTCCCCTCTTCATATATTTGGCAATTTCTTCCTCCTTTTGCCCTTCAGCAGTCCATATAATCAGTTTTGCTTCCCTCTGTTTCATTTTATACGCCTCTCTGTCAGCTACACTTCCACTTACCTTATACTTCTTATAGGCAGACTTCTTTTCTTTTATGATAGTGCTGACTTTCCTAGTAAACCATAGTGGTTTCTTCTTCCTTTTATTCTTGCTAGTTTGTCTCACGTATTGCTTAGTTGCCTTTAAGATGACCATTTTTAATAGTGACCACTGGGCACTCACTTCTGCTACTCTGTTTCACTCACCTAATTCCCTTTCTACATAGTCTGCCATTTCCTTAAAGTTTGTTTTCCTAAAGTCTAACACTTTGGTTCTGGTGTGTGATTGCACAATGTCTGTTTTTATTCTGAACCATAAGCATCGATGATAAAAATAAATTACAAATACCGCGCTCACGAATAAATAAACAAGATCCTTATAAAGTTCTTAAAGGGACGGGTGCTCAACATGCAAAAAACTCCTTTTTCAAAAATATCCCAAAGTGCATGCACACCTGGCCGCAGTGCTGGTCACAATCCTTCACCGCAAAAATGAATCTTCTTACCGACTACATTCAGTCATCAAGGCTTTAAATGATCTTAGTCTGCGATTTCCATACTCTTATTCAGATCTCGATGGCTCACAGGAGGCCAGCCAAATACACCTTAGTTAGATCCCAAAGGACACCACTCTTCTGTTAATCACACTTCGATGGCTCGATCAATATAAGTGGCACATAAAACAGAAGGAAAAAGGACAATCTAGTGTGATTCCGTAAAATGAAAACAGTTTAATACTGAAGAAATGCACTCACATGCGCATAAAAAAAATAAAACATCCATAAAAAGGGTGGCTCTCACCGACTCCTCACAGACTCAGACCTGGCCAGATCCAATTAAAAGACATAGACAAACTGAAAGCGTACCGCCTGCTGCCGCCGACGCGTTTCGTTGCTAATAGCAACTTTGACGAGGCTGGCAGCATGGCGGGAGAGCAGACATTTAAATACCTTAACCAATAACTGAACACCATAGGAGTGTGCAGTCAGACCAATGATGTATGGCCAATCCTAAAGCCGGCGCCGAAATGAAAGAAGCCCAAGGAAGTTGCCACGTCAGCCGCATCAAAGCGAGTCTGACGCCGCCCCTCGCTCCCGGCGTCTGCGTATTCATTAGACAGACACACAACCTCTTCTCCCCCCACGTAGGCTATGCCGCTGTTAAGTTGCACAAACCCCGTAAAGGAGAGGAGAGCCGTGACAACGGCTCCACGTAGACTGTGTAGTTGTTAGCTACGCAAACGGCGTAACAGGCAATTTAAGAATCGGCATTGGCTTAAACAGATGGCCGGAGCGGTCTGAGCATGCTCAAGGCAGAAAATAAAGCCCAAGTGCAATGCTCAAACCGCCAATCATGCATTCAGGCAAACCTAAAAACTTTAAAACAAGGGTTGTGAGGCCTCAATAAATAAAATTAAAAGGTCCCATACTAATGAAAATATAGGTAAGTACTGTGAGAAGGGTATGGTTTGGGAGAACAGATATCTGCCCTTGAAATGGTTAAACTGGGAATGGTAAGCCTTGGGTGTGTCTCTGGTAACCAAAGGGTTAACACAGACACAGTATAAGCAGGATTGATAGTCTGTGTTGTCTATGTTGGCCATAGCTAACATAGACAGATTGTAAAATACGTACTGGGACCTGCTTGTTCTGGAGTGAGTGAGGTTGGTAGTGGGACGCTCACTCCACCCGGGGGGGGTCCGGTCCGGGGCTTCCACAGCCCACAGCTGTGGATCCTCGGGTCCTAATTTAAAGCTCACTGCAGAGCTGAGGAGTGTGGCCATACCCGGAGAGCTGACTGCTGGACTAAAGGAGGTATTGAATGGGCCACACAATGCTTGTGATTTGTAACTGTGGGCCGGATAGCCAGTCCCACGTATAGCTAGGGATTGTTATATATTAGTGAGTTGCTTAGCCGAGCAGGATTTATTTTTGTTTAAGCCTGATGTTAAGGCCCTGTGTTTGTTGGAAGCTACAAGTGTGAAATAAAAAAACACTTGAATTGAACTGTATCCTGTCTGTGACCCTGCTTACTGCACAGCTACCAAGTATCTACCAGAGCGGTTCCCCACATATGGTGGCTTGGAGCGGGCACAGTGCAGTGAAACATACACTGGGTGCATGTCCTGGCCTTCAACAAGCAACAAGCCACAGCCATGGATGAGCTAATTAAACAGCTGGTTCAGTCCAACTTCCAGCAACAGAAGGCACACTCTGAGGCTATGCAGGCCCAGCAACAGGCCAACTTACAGCAGCAAGAAACTAACAGGCTGCTAGCACAGCAGATGACAGCACTGGCGGCTGCACAACAAAAGCTGGGTGCAGCAATCCCGGAGCGGGATGCCAGGAGAGAAGTTCGGAAAGCCATGACAAAGATGACGTCAGAGGACGATGTAGAGGCCTTCCTAACAGGCTTTGAAAGAGTGGCCACCCGTGAAAGGCTGCCGCAGGAATACTGGGCAGAGGTTCTGGCACCCTTCCTCATCGCAGAACCACAGCAGGCCTATTTCGACCTAAGCGAGCAGGAAGCCCGGGATTATGCTACTGTAAAAGCGGAGATCCTAGCCCGTTTGGGAGTTGATATATACCTACGTGCCCAAAGAGTCCATAGCTGGAGGTTCCAAGAGGCGTTACCACCAAGGGCCCAGATGCACCACCTCATCCACCTGGTTCGCAAGTGGCTTCAGCCGGAGACATCAACCCCAGCCAAGATGGTGGAGAAGGTTGTTCTGGACCGCTTTTTGAGGGCCTTGCCAGGTGAGATACAGCAGTGGGTAGGACATGGGGACCCAGCTGACGCTAATACTTTGGTGGGGATGGTGGAGAGGTACTCAGCCACCCAAGCTCTGAGGAAAAAGGCCTCTCCATCCCCAGCCAGCCCCAAGTCCAGAAGGCCTATGGTACCTGCTAACTCCCGGGCCAGTGCAAATCCCTATGTTCAGGTGATGCCCCAGGGGAGGAGGAGAGCGGAGGCTCCTATCTGTTGGACCTGCCAGGAACCTGGCCATATTGCAGCCAAGTGTCCCCATAAACCTGAGCCCATGGACTGCAGCTCTGCCAGGAGGGTTTCCCTTTATGCGGCCCCGGTTTATACTGCTGCTACTCCAGACTCTATGGATGAGCGCCACCTCTGCCAGGTGACAGTGGCAGGGCTCCAGGTGCTGACGCTGTTGGACTCTGGAAGTCGGGTGACTCTAATTAATGGATCCCATATTAACCCTGGGACTGTCACAGGCCACACAGTTGGGGTCCGGTGTATTCATGGGGACGTGAAAGACTATCCTACTGCCATTGTGACCATCCAGACCCCCTGTGGAGAAAGTCAACATGAGGTTGGGGTTGTCATGAACTTGCCCCATGACCTTATTTTGGGACGGGATTTCCCCTTGTTCTGGACTCTGTGGCGGGGAAATCAGAGGACGGGGAGACCACCCTTAAGAGTACAACCCCAACAGAAGAGTCAAGTCTTAGACCCGGAGCCCAACGACCCAGACTCTGGGGTCCCAGCTGTAGGGGTGACCAGTGATGAAAGTAATGTAAGCACTGTATTTCCCCTAAATGTGATGGCCGGTGAGACTGAAGAGTTAGTGACTGGGCCACAGTTTTCAGATTTGGAGGTATCCCGTGACAACTTTGGCACAGCACAACTCCAGGACCCTACACTGGTCCGGGCTAGGGAAAATGTTGTGGTGGTGAATGGGGTGCCCCAGCACGCCAATGCTAATCAGATATTTCCCCACTTCATGGTTGACCAAGAACTTTTATATCGGGTTGACAAGATGCGGGGTGAGACCTGGGAGCAATTGCTGGTGCCCAAGCCTTATCGCCAAACCGTGCTGATGTTGGCTCATAAACATGTGCTTGGGGGACACCTAGGTGCCACAAAAACGTTGGATCGCATCCTGCAGCGGTTTTACTGGCCAGGGGTATATACTGAGGTTAAACGTTATTGTGAATCATGCCCCGAATGTCAGTTGCGTGCTCCTATGAGTCATTTTCGGAATCCATTAGTACCTCTTCCCATCATCGAGGTCCCATTTGAAAGGATTGCCTTGGACTTGGTAGGACCGTTGGTTAAGTCTGCCCGGGGGCATCAGCATATACTTGTAGTGATGGACTACGCTACACGGTATCCTGAAGCCATTCCCCTGCGGCACACATCGGCGAAGCTGATAGCTAAAGAGCTATTCGCCATGTTTTGCCGGGTGGGCCTGCCCAAGGAGATCCTCACGGACCAAGGTACCCCTTTCATGTCTAAAGTCACCAAGGAACTGTGTAAACTCTTTAACATAAAACAGTTACGCGCGTCGGTATACCATCCTCAGACGGATGGATTAGTGGAGAGATTCAACAGAACCTTAAAGAGTATGCTGAAAAAGGTGGTGGACAAAGATGGGAGGGACTGGGATGTTATGTTGCCCTCTTTAATGTTCGCAGTCCGGGAGGTACCCCAAGCTTCTACGGGGTTTTCTCCCTTTGAATTAGTCTATGGCAGACATCCCAGAGGCCTGCTGGACATTGCAAAGGAGACTTGGGAACAGGAGCCCACTCCCCACAAAAGTGTTATAGACCACATCGCCAGTATGCAGGACAGGGTGGAAGCCATTATGCCCATCGTTAAGGAGCACATGGAGGCTGCTCAGAAGGCTCAAAGCCGGGTTTATAACAGGTCAGCCACAGTAAGGACCTTTAAACCTGGTGACCGTGTTTTGGTTCTGGTTCCCACAGTGGAGAGCAAGTTTCTAGCCAAGTGGCAGGGGCCGTATGAGGTATTGGAGAAGGTGGGTGAAGTAAACTACAGGGTACATCAGCCTGGTAGGAGGAAGCCTAAGCAGGTGTACCATGTCAATTTACTCAAAGCATGGAAGGACAGGGAGAGTCTGCTTACAGAGAAGTCTCCGGTTAAACGCCCTTCTGTGCTACCCCCTCAGGCTACCGTTAAGCCTGCGGAGGTGGGGGCAGAAGTGACGATTGCAGATACCCTCACGAAAGGACAACGCCAAGAGGCTCTAGAATTTGTAGCTAGGAATACAGACGTGTTTTCAGAGTTACCAGGGTACACGTCCGTAATCAAGCATGACATTGTCACGGAGCCTGGGGTGAAGGTTCGGCTAAGACCATATCGAGTCCCTGAGGCTCGTCGACAGGCCATTGCAGAAGAGGTTAAGAAAATGCTGCAGTTGGGAGTCATAGAGGAGTCCAAAAGTGAATGGGCCAGTCCCATTGTTCTGATTCCCAAGCCAGATGGTACCCTACGTTTCTGCAATGATTTCAGAAAATTAAATGAAGTTTCTAAATTTGACGCCTATCCCATGCCACGTATAGATGAGCTTATTGAGAGACTGGGAGGTGCTCGATATTTCACTACGCTCGACCTCACCAAGGGATACTGGCAAGTACCCCTGACAGAAAGCGCTAAAGAGAAGACAGCCTTCATCACCCCTGAGGGCCTATTCCACTATGTCGTGTTACCGTTCGGGCTTCACGGGGCCCCCGCGACGTTCCAACGCTTAATGGACATAGTGCTAAAGCCTCACAGGAGATACGCCTCAGCATATTTGGATGATATTATCATCTTCAGCGATGACTGGGAGAGTCACTTGGCCAAAGTACAGGCTGTGGTGAACTCTTTAAGGGCAGCCGGCCTAACTGCAAACCCCAAGAAGTGTGCGGTCGGGATGGAGGAGACACGCTACTTGGGGTATGTGATTGGACGAGGCATAATTAAACCCCAGGTCAACAAGGTTGACGCTATCCAGGAATGGCCTCAACCTGTCAGCACCAAACAAGTCAGGGCATTCCTGGGCATTATTGGGTATTACAGGCGGTTTATACCCAACTTTGCCACGCTGTCAGCTCCCCTGACTGACCTTTTGAAAGGAAAAGGGTCCGTCATGGTGCGGTGGAATGCACAAGCAGAAAGCGCTTTTCAGGCCTTGAAGTTGGCATTATGTGGATCCCCCATCCTCATTACGCCAAACTTCAAGAAAGAATTTATTGTGCAGACCGATGCGTCAGATGTAGGGTTAGGAGCTGTCCTGTCTCAGGAGGTGAATGGAGAGGAGCACCCAGTTACCTACCTGAGCAGAAAACTCACACCAGCTGAGAAAAACTACAGCATTGTAGAAAAAGAGTGTCTGGCGATAAAGTGGGCCTTAGAAGCACTAAGATACTACTTGCTGGGAAGACGGTTCCGTCTGATAACTGACCACTCGCCCCTCACCTGGATGAGTAGGTCCAAGGAGAGGAATGCCAGAGTCACAAGGTGGTTTTTGTCGTTGCAAAATTTCAGTTTCTCAGTGGAGCACCGAGCTGGGAGACTGCAAGGTAACGCGGATGCCTTATCCCGGACCCATTGTTTGATGTCAGAAGTTCGCCCCAGTGGGTCTGAACTGAGGGGGAGGGAGTGTGAGAAGGGTATGGTTTGGGAGAACAGATATCTGCCCTTGAAATGGTTAAACTGGGAATGGTAAGCCTTGGGTGTGTCTCTGGTAACCAAAGGGTTAACACAGACACAGTATAAGCAGGATTGATAGTCTGTGTTGTCTATGTTGGCCATAGCTAACATAGACAGATTGTAAAATACGTACTGGGACCTGCTTGTTCTGGAGTGAGTGAGGTTGGTAGTGGGACGCTCACTCCACCCGGGGGGGGTCCGGTCCGGGGCTTCCACAGCCCACAGCTGTGGATCCTCGGGTCCTAATTTAAAGCTCACTGCAGAGCTGAGGAGTGTGGCCATACCCGGAGAGCTGACTGCTGGACTAAAGGAGGTATTGAATGGGCCACACAATGCTTGTGATTTGTAACTGTGGGCCGGATAGCCAGTCCCACGTATAGCTAGGGATTGTTATATATTAGTGAGTTGCTTAGCCGAGCAGGATTTATTTTTGTTTAAGCCTGATGTTAAGGCCCTGTGTTTGTTGGAAGCTACAAGTGTGAAATAAAAAAACACTTGAATTGAACTGTATCCTGTCTGTGACCCTGCTTACTGCACAGCTACCAAGTATCTACCAGAGCGGTTCCCCACAGTACTTACATAAGAGGTACAAGGAATCCATGAAAAAATAATAATATTCCATTACAAACATAAATGGGTTTCCTACATCCCCCAAGCATAAACCAAAAATAGAGTTATCTATGAAACAATTTAAATCAAACTCGACATTTAAACCAGAGGGTGTCAGTGAATTTTCCCTCTGGGAACCTCTCCAATGTGTTTCAACATGATCAATGCCAATGTAAGTAATTTTTGTAGGGTCACAATCATGGGATTCCTTAAAATGGGCAGAGAGGCTATGCAAATCATACCCGCGCCTAATATTATATATGTGCTCACGTATGCGGGTACGAAGCTCACGTGTGGTCCTCCCCACATATAATAGGCCACATGGGCACCAAATTAAGTATATCACATGTTTAGTGTGACACGTGATAAATTGTGGAATTTAAAAAATTTGACTCGTCTTAAAATCTTCAAAAGTTTTTTGGGGTTTGGTTAGCGCCCTACAAGTCCTACATCCCACACACCTCCCACATTTGTAAAAACCAAGGAGTGTGTTAGTTGTTAATGTAACACGTAATGGGGGATCCACAAAACTTAGCCGATCCTTTAAATTGGGCGCCCGTCTCTATACTGGGAATTAAACCCCGTGATAAAAGCAGTCTTTGGGCCTTCCTGTGGTTCCCTCTTCCCATTGGAGACCAAACCCTCCCTAGGTGTATCCCGCACAGCTAACCTCTGGGCTTCGACCACTTCTGGGTTGTAACCTTTCTCTATAAAGCGTTTCTTGAGAAGTTCTGATTTGTCATCAAAATCCAGAACCGAGGTGCAATTGCGCCTAATTCTCAGGAACTGGCCTTTGGGAATAGCCGAAAGCCAATTGGGATGATGACAGCTGGAATGGGGGACAAATCCATTTCTATCAGTTGGCTTAAAGTAAGTAGTCGTGCTCAGCTTATGCCCAACCTTCTTAATGGACAAGTCTAAAAAAACTGCAAATAGACTGGCCTCAACAATGAATTCTAAATTAAATTGAAACTAAAGAACAAAAGAGACCGCACCAACTATTTTATGTACACACAGTGTGCTGGCTGCACAGGGTTAAGGCAACTAGCCTATTAAAACTATAGCAAGACAACCGGGGGGGTCCCACATAACCCCCCAAAAAACCCTTTTTAAGGCAGTAGCACCACTATAAATGACCAAATTTTAGAAATATTATCAAAATTTATTATTCCATAAATCTACATTTCTTTACAAAAAATGCTGTAAGACAAATTTAAAACCATTTAAAAAACATATATACACAACACTAACACCAAAAAAGGGGAGGGGGGGAGAGAGGGCAAGCCCACCACTGCTCTCAACAATGCCAATATATGAATAGCAACCTGCTCTGCAGTTACACTATTGCTAGTGATTAGATAAAGTGCTAGAACAATTAATAAAGAAGTAAAAAACAAACAGAACACTAAACCAGTGTTTATCTAAGTGCAAACTTAGTCAAACTTGGTCAAACTTTTGTGGATTTTAGGTAATATATAAATCATAGGGATCCTAGAGGCAGACGGTGTTAAATAGTCAAACTCTTTTTTAGAGAGGATCCCCTTCAAGGCCCCTTCTTGCAATAATAACCCCAATTTAACCTTAAATTCCCGAATCGGGTCCCTTTCAAGCTCGATATAGGTGTCAGTATCTGACAGGAGTCTTTCCACTTCTTCTAGATAATCACATTTATTCATGACAACCAGCCCCCCCCCTTTATCCGCGGGTTTGAGGACAATGTCATGTTTGGTCTCAAGCTCTTTGAAACCTTTAAACATAGTGGTTGGCCATTTCGGTTTCCTAACTTCTATTTGCTTTAGATCCCTTACTAATGCCGCCTTAAACGTCTCTATGTGTGAGTTTCCTACATTTGGGGGGTTAAACAAATAATTATTCCTCAAGCATGAATGCCAAAAAATACCCTCTGATTGATCCACCTCCCTCAGTGGTTCACCAGACTGGGACCCCTGTTGGTTTAGGAAAAATATTTGGACATGTAATTTCCTAACAAATTTATTCACATCCACAAAAAGATCAAATTTATTAATTTCCCTTGGAGGGGAAAATTTCAGACCTTTATCTAGTAGGATCAACTCCTCCCTAGATAATATAACGGTGCTCAGGTTGTAAATCCCCTCCCCTATTGCCACCTTGGTCTTCGAATGTTTCGCTCCTGCCCGTCTCCCCCTTGGTCTTCTACTTTTCGTTTGGCTCCTCTCACTCCTGAGTGCCATTTGTCTTGTGGCGGCGAATGATTCCGCCACCCGACCCTGGCGGGGGCCTCGTGGAAAGGGGTTCCTAAGTCTGGGGAGCCTGTCCGTACTGGGAGGTGTCGATTAAGGCCCACGGTAGTACCTTGTTGGGGCTGCCTCGGCCGCACTGATGGCTGTGGGGATGGTGCCTCCGCATTCCGCCTACTTGTTCTCCATCCCTCCCATGGAGTCTGCTGTCCATTTCTGAAATCCATCCGTCTAGCTGGATAATATCCCCGAGGCTGGTAATTTGAACCCACTCTCTCCATCCCTTGGTTTACATGTCGATTTCCATCTGGGAGTGGCAGGTGTAGTAGGGATATTCCCCTTTTGGGTCCCATTAGTATGGTCCCTTCCTTCTGTCTCAACAGCTATATTATTTTGCCATTTGAAGACATTATTAATGGTGTAATCTCTCTGATCCCTTTGGATCTTTTTCAATTTCCTAGTCCTAATAGTTTTTTCTTCCCTCCTAAGTTTTTCTTTCAAGTCATCAGATCTTTGTAAAAAATCCGGGGTTGTGCTAAATGGGACAACCCTTTCACTTATAACTTCATAAGCATTGATGGTCACTGGAACCCAGATTTTCATCAACCCTGACCTCGGACACCAGATCCCCATTGGTCAGAACTAAGTCCAGAATGTTATCTCCTCTAGTTGGCAATGTCACAAGTTGTTTTAGAGACACTCCATTAAGGGCCTCTAATATATTCCTTCTCTTGCATGTCGATGCAGTTGGGATATTCCAGTCCACATTGGGCATGTTGAAGTCACCTGTAATTACAATGTCCCCCTTCTCTGCCATTCCACTGTTTTAATCTATTAACAGGTTATCTAGATACTCAGATTGTCCAGGGGGCCTATATATCACACCAATTCTGACCATAGCTCCCTCCTTAATCTGCATGGTAACCCAGAGAGTTTCTAGTTCATTATGTGTATGCTGAATTATTGTTGATTGAAAGGCAGTCTTGACATAAATGTCTACTCCACCACCCTTTCTATCTAATCTGTCTTTTCTGTACAATGTGCAACCGGGTATGGCTATCTCCCAGTCATTGTGATCTTTGAACCAAGTCTCTGTTATTGCAACAAGATCTAATTCATCTCTGGATATGATAGCCATTATTTCACAGAGCTTGTTGCCCAAGCTGCGGGCATTGGTACACATCATGCGGATGTTGTTGGTATTGTATTTTAGTGTGTCCTTGATATTTTCCACCTCTACCCTCCCTCACTTTGGTATTGTATTCTAGTGTGTCCTTGATCTTTTCCACCTCTACCCTCCCCCACCTCTATCGCTGCCATGTTGCTACTGTACACCTGGGAGGAGAAAAATCTCACAATCCTCTTGGGTGCTCTATGCAAATCTTGAGCCTGCACCTGGCCAAATGATTTCTCCATTCATGCCAGTGCGCATTGAGATCTGTAAGCTGCGGAGGTTTGACCGGTGACCATACTCCACTAGCCCGGGGACATCCCACCCTCCCCCGGGAAGGTGAGTAAGTCCATGGGACTTTTATATTTTGGTCTGCTTTAACATCTATAGTTTGTCTGATTTTACAGGCCAAATATTCTAATGTTGGAACAATGGGAATAATGTAATGGATAATGCCTAGTTCCCCTAAAAATATTCAATGTCTGAGAGTGGCTTGAGAGTGGGAGTAGAGGTTATCCAGTAATAATCCACAAACCCTAGGTGCCTAAGGACCCACTTTAGATATAATCAAAAGCCTTATGAATATCTATGCAAAGTAACATGGGGTCCTTCTGATGCTGATCATCACAATTTGTTGTAACAGCAAATATATCCACCACCTGCCTAAACTGGTCTGGACCCTGTCTGTCTGGTATAAAACCTACCTGTACCAAGCATGCTACAAATGAATTACATAGTAACATAGAATGTAAGGCTGAATAAAGACTTTAGTCTATCCAGTTCAGCCTGATAATTAACCCTGCACACCAGAATTTTTGTCATAATTAGAGATAAGGGACCAAACTATTTGAACTGGAGTTTGCTTTGTACTTCAAAGGCAAAAGGCACAGGAAGCAGAGGAAGCAGGGGTCACAGATGATGCAATGCAGCAAGCCAATCCGCTCCTAGCCCATTACAAGCTACCCCCTTTGATGTGAAATCATGCCCTGCCCATATAAAACTTGAATCCTGTCTAAACGCTGGCCATGCTGCTTCTTGGTTGTTGACAGGCCCCTTATCAGGCAGGGACTTGGGGGGGGGGGGTATTATTCCATGCTTTTTTCCCACTGACCAACAGCCGATGCCAGTGCTACTCTGAAAGGGGGCATTTGGGGATATCTAAGCTGTGTGTATTTTTTTCCAAAAGCACAACCTGATTATCCCCTTTTTTTAGGGGGTCACCTACCTACTTCTCATAGTCTCTGGAGTGGCAAGTTGTCTTTTTTCCAGAACCGAAAAAGGTTTAAAAGTTAAATCGGTCCGTCACTCTGAATAAGAGTCTATCTTATATGTTTCCCACACCCTGTACATACAGATTGCCCACATTAAAAATCATCCTACCTGCATCTACTGCATGTTATGAGCCTTTAAACATCCAAGATGGCGGCTCATGGGGCATCAGGCAGCCTGCAAACAGGAAGTGCCCTTTGACTGTGCTGCTCTGCATTCTGGGATTGCTGACCTTTTCCTGATCCCAGCTCTGCTCTGGCTGAGCAAAGCACAGCTATAACCCACCCCCTGTATCTCACTCTCCTCTCCTCAGTAAATGTGATGCTTCTGAGTCAAGATGGCGGTTCCCGTATCCTAAAGTCCTGAACAGAGTTGCAGCCCAGTGGGGAAAAGAATAATAAGTAAATGACTAAAAACTTAAAATATATTAACTTTAGATGCTGGGTAATCATTTTTTAAGGGTTTAGGCTCTTTAATAAATCATGGTGAAGGTCCGGTTTAACCCACAGGGCCACTACCTTTTACTGAGTGTGTATTGAGGGTATTCACCTACTCAGGGTTGAAATAGAGCATCGAAGAATCTGAGGATTATCCAGTGGGCTCCAGCACTAAGTGTGCATCACAAATAAGAGTAGCTGTGGGGGGGGGGGGGGTCAGCCAGGTGGACATCGCACATTGCAGGTCCTATAGACATAAAAAGAAATGCCAAGCCCCCGCAGCCATCTGGCCTGCAGCCAGGGGCTTTTTTTCTTGTTTAGGCCGGGTGGGAGCAGATCAAGAATGCGCTTCCACCTCCCGGCATGGTGATCTTCATCATGTAGTTTGGACACCCTGCAGTAGGAGAAGCTGCTTTGTGGAGGGCAGGCAAGTCTTGAGGAGTGGTGTTAGGTTTGAGTGTCACTAGGGTAGGGAGGGACTGGGCCCTGTGGCTGTGAGGTCTATAGGCTCGAATCAGAGGCACATTCGTCTGGACTTCCATAGCTGTCTGTGAAAGTTTTTGTATGTGTTTGTCATTTTTTTGTTTTTTTTCATTAATTTTTCACCTGTAGCTCATGGGCATTGAAATTGTCCAGAGGGCTGAGACAAGATTGCACCGGCGACGCATGCACATCGATAGCATGCATGATGTTGAGCTGTTCGAGCTCACCAGACTTAATCACGCTTCCCTCCATAAGTTGTATAGTGAGCTGCGGCCATGATTAGCCCGCACCACAAGGAAGGGGCAAGCAATTTCAGATATGACCAAGATGCTTGGCTGCCTGCAATTTTTGGTGAACGGCTCGTTCCAGAGGCTGGGTGCCCTCTCCGTGGGGATCTCCCAGCCTACGCTGAGCCGCATGCTATCCAAGTTTTTGGTAGGCATGGCTACCATTACTCGGAAATATATTTGATTTCCTGAGGACATGGTAGCCAGAAACGCGATTAAGCTGGCATTTTATAACATCGCCGACATGCCCAACGCAATGGGTGCCATTGACTGCACCCACGTTGCCCTGGTGCCTCCGGCAGCCAACTAATATATCTACAGTCAAGTTCAATCTGTCATTTTTACAATAACTTGACCTTATTTTTTCTTTAATTAAAAAAAAACCCAACTTGTAAAAAGTCCCTCTTTGTAAAAAGTCCCCCCTTGTAAAAAGTCCCTCCTTGTAATTATTCCCTCCTTGTAATTATTCCCTCCTTGTAAAGAGTCCCTGTGAAACAATGGACCGTTTCTCCAAAATTTCACATGTGTTCAAAAGGAAAACATTTTAATGTGTACCTGAAATAGACACTTCAAAGTTAATCTTTACTTTTTCAGACATACATATCCTTTTTTTTTTGTGTACAAAATACTTATGTACTTGGTTAGTGTTATTTGTATTGGCCCACAGGTTTTGCTTAGGGTGTGATTAGTTAGTGTTTCACTAGTTTTCCTTGCCTTGCTAATGTTTTTGTTTTTATTTTTTCCCAGGAACCGCAAAATGGGCCACTCACTGAATGTCCAAGCAGTGGTGACCCCTTAGTCTGCTCGCCGGGTTCCCAGGCTCATCCCATGATGCCTACATTCTTAGAAGATCTGGATTATACGGTTGGTTTGAGTCTGGGGAATTTTCCGGTGGATGGCTCCTTGGTAATTTGACGCCAATAACGTCATGTTTTTTATATGTATGCCTATGAATTTAGTTTGTGTCCCATGTATGAAACTATGCCTATTTGAACACCTTGTTTGCATGTGAAACACGACCTTAACCATTCGATTTTTCAAGCAACAAAGCCTTGCCAAATGTTTGTCCTGCATTTGCAAAATTTTTAATTTGAATTTATAGTAAATTAATCATTAGTCTTGACTTTATGATAGGGTCTGCGCCATCTTTGCTTAGATGCATTAGCTATATGGTGAGGAGATCCTAGACTGATCCCAAAGAAAATATCCCCATAGAAAAGGCCGCACTCTAATAAAATTGCAGTATTTTTATTATTGAATAGATTCTAAATAAATAAAGAAGAGCAACACATCACAACACAATACAAAATTAAAAAACATACACACAAAACAGGGGGTACACCATGAAAAATTAGATATACCGTTGCCTTTTTGGATTTGTAAGAAACGGGCTGCCACCGGGGCAGCCGATACACCCTGGCGAAGTGTGACACGCAACGCGTCGATGGCAGCTGCTACGGGGGATCCCCTGGTGACAAGGTGATGTAAGCTTACTTATTTATTTGTTTATTATTTGGCGCTCTATATCTCATACCTATACTTGGCCTGAATCGTCAGTTTCATGTTTATTATCTACTGCACTTTAGCACTATAAATGTTTCAGCTGTTTTTCAGTTTTTAAACGGTATATCTAATTGAGTCTTTTTGCTTTGCACAATTAGCACATATGCATTATGCACTTTAGCACTTTATATAATTTTTAATCTAGGTATTTTTTTAGTTTAGAGGTACCTATGTCTTATGTCTAGTATTACATTCACTTCTTGTGTATATTAGTTATTTAACACTGTATTCAGGCTTGTTTAAATATATTAAATTATACGCCATAATACCCATTGATGATAGTAGTCACCTTTTTCATGGTGGACCCCCTGTTTTGTGTGTATGTTTTTTTAATTTTGTATTGTGTTGTGATGTGTTGCTCTTCTTTATTTATTTAGAATCTATTCAATAATAAAAATACTGCAATTTTATTAGAGTGCGGCCTTTTCTATGGGGATATTTTCTTTGGGATCAGTCTAGGATCTCCTCACCATATAGCTTTATTTTATCCCCACGGCCTAGCACCTTTATTCAGTTAAGGACCAGGCAGTGCACATCCACTCCAGTTGCACGTAGTTTGCTTAGATGCATTACACTTACTGAGTAGAGGAGAGCGGGATAAAGTGCAGGGGCCGGGTTAGAGCTGTTTTTGCCTCAGACAAAGCAGATAAGGGGTCCTGAAAAGTTAAGATATCCAACAATGCTGAGCAGCACAGTCCTAAACCAATACCTGTTAACAGTCTGGCTGATTGGCCATCATCCGCCATCTTTGATGTTTAAATTGTTCCCACATCTATTAGATGTTTTTAGGCTTTTTTATTGCCTGTGCAATATGTATGCTCATGCTGTTTAGCAAATGTGACCTAGCCACTTAGTCATATTGATGGGCCTTTTTTGGTATTCAATTTAGGTAGTAATGTGTAATTTATGTGTTTTGCTTACAAAATTTGCAGGTGATTTCGGCTATCCACTCCTTCCGTGGCTGCTGATGCCCGTCCTCCGGCCCCAGAATGCCGCCCAGGATGCATATAATAGGGCACACCGGAATACCAGGGCCGTGGTGGAGAGGGCGTATGGCCTATTAAAGACCAGCTTCAGATGCTTGGACCATACCGGGGGAGCCCTTCAGTATGACCCCAAAAAGGTCATAGATATTATCATGGCGTGTGCAGTGTTGCATAATTTTGCCATATTGCAGCGTATACCCCGGTATGTGGATTTGCCCCCCTCTCCACCTACCGATGATCCAGAGGAGGACTACCGTGGCCCACCTAGTGCGTCTGGCCAAGCCGTGCGGTCAAATTTGATAGCCACACATTTTTCCCAATTTGTTGTCCCTTTGTTTTGTCTTGTCACTTTATTGATTGTTTATTTAGTTTTTTTGCCCTTTGTGTTGGTTTGTTTAATTATTTTATGTACAAAAGAGTAAGGAATTAATTACTAAAAACATCACACCTGATTTGAAACTCATGTCTTTTTTGTGCCCAAGTTGTTAGTGAAAACTTTAAGTAATCTTTATTCCCAAAAAACCTAAAGGCATCAACGTAGTCAACAACAGGTTAAGTAAAAATTTTGGGGGTTTATTTGAAAACCAAACCTTGGAGTTGATGGTCACTCCCATAGTTCATGTAAACACATGGTCAAACAACAAATGTCATTTTTGGCAAATCATGCCACATTGCAATTGGCCACAGGCAGGAGTTTCAAAGTAAGGCAATCCAGGCCAAAGATTAATACAAAACTTCAATACAAACACATATGTGACAAGCATTGGCATGTCCAGATTTTTTACCAAACAAACAGGGCCACAGACACACCCTCTCCTGCTTGGCCACATTTGCCACAGGCACAGGTGTAAATCAGCCATACCTATGCCACATCTACACCTGTTACTCAGTGGCCCACCCAAGCAAGAACCCCCAGTCCAAATCCAAGTCCTGTTCAATCTCAGCCAGGGGTCAAGGTAGTAGTTTGCCAGCCCAGAATGTCCTCCAATCATGCCTACAAACAGGAGGAGCCAGAACCAATGTAATTAGGCCCAAGCCTGCAGCGCAACAGCTTGAGTGGCAGGTTCAGTGAGGCTTGACCTCCGGCATTGGCTAGTGGGCTACCTCAGGGGGGGATGCCCATAAAACCCAGGTTGGGGCCCTTGGAGATGGGCCCTCACCTGGGCCTGTGTGGCATTCAGAATCTGCAACTGTTCCAACATGTTTCTATTAGTAGTTCGAAATTCAGCCATCGTGGCACTGAGATTGTTAGATAAGGTGGCCATGTGGCTGTTGCTATTTCTACCTTCCTCAAGCATGGCACTGCAATAATTCGATAAGGTGGCCATGTGGCTGTTGTTGGACCTAAATTCAGTCAGGTGTTATTTAATGTCTCTAATTGGCCATGAAGATGCTCATGGTTTCTTTGATTTTTTAGGTGAAATAACCGCCTCTCATGGTGCCATTCTGACTCCATCATCGGCGCGCCCCTCCCCTTGGAAACTGGCCAACGTAGCTGACTCCCAATTCCCCGGGTTGTGGGGCGTGCAGATGATGGGCCTCTAGGTCCACCAACAGCCACAGGTCTGCTTGGTAAATCCTCAGCAGCAGAGCTACCACTGGGGACGATGGGCTGGCAGCATGCAGCCAGCTTTACTCTGCTGCTGAGGATTTGTTGGAGAAACATGTTGGGACAGTTGCAGATTCTGTCCCGGGGGGGCTGTACAGAAGGTCCCATGAAGGTTCCATCCTCCTCCAGCTCCTGGATTTCCTCCATCAGTGTGTGGGTCTGTTGGGACATGTGAAATAAAAAAGGTTCAGTTTGGGCAATACATATGCAATTCCGCAAAAAGAAACATGGCAAGTCACATGCATAAGCAAAATCAGAAAAAGACACTTACCATATATATCGGATCCTGGGTCCGAGGCAGCACGGAAGTTGACGGCATGGTCAAACTGGCTGAGGACTGGGTGTTCGTGGCTGGGTGGCCACTGAAGGCGCAGGTGTAGACGTGGCATATGGTGAGTGCCTTGACACCTGTGCCGGTGGGAATGTGGCCGAGGAGGAGAGGGTGTGGTTGAAGAAGTCGGGCTTTGGGCCCTGTGCCTCTGTGGGCCCTTAGAAGAAGCATGCCCCTTGGAGGTAGTAGGCTGGTCCAGGGGTGAGCCAGAGCTTTGGCCTCTTGGCCGATGCCTTGCCCTCTTGGCCGAGGATTTGGAGACCCGTGCGGGTGGGGATGGCGACCTTGGGCTTCTTGGGCGGTGCCTTGCCCTCTTGCCATGAGACTTGTGGCCACGTGCGGGTGGTGGTGATGCCGAGCTCGGGTTGCTGGGGGTTCTTGGCCTTCTTTGCCGGTGCCTTTGGCTCTTGCAATATTTTTCAACATGTGCGGGTGGTGGTGATGGCGAGCTAGAGCTGCTGGGGCTTCTTTCCTGGTGTGTTCTTTTTTTAGCCTTGGCTTGGGAGACACGTGGGTGGTGTGATGGGGACCTGGGGGGGCAGGGGGTTCACACCCTCTTGGTACCTTTTTTGGCGCCCGTTGTTGTTGCCTTGCTGGCCCGTGGCTTCCTCTTGGCTGCTGGCTCCTTTTTTTGCATTTTTTTCAGCTTCGGCTGAGCACTGGGGGTTGCCTGCAGCTTACTTTTTGGCATCTGGGAGTGAGTTGTTGGCCCTGCACAAGGCTCCTGCCGCTTTGATGGCTGTTTGCTGCTGCTGGCGTCCTTTGCTGCTTTTGGCATATTCTTTTTGGGTGCCACAATGTTGAGACTCTCAAAGAGAATGGGCTGTGTGTCCAGGACCCTTTAAATAAGATTAGCGGGGTCTGGCCGTGTGGAACCTGGAAACCGCAGGGGCATTACTTATCTGCTGCAGACAAGAGGCAAGATGGCGCCCACAATCTTCACCCGCCAACAAGAAGAGCTCATCATGCTTGTAAGTGTCTTTTAATGCCTTTGATTTGCCATCTAAATGAATGCCTAGCCCTTAAGGAAGAGCAGGAAGAAACGGTTTGTTTACAAAGTGTCCAAAACCGGCGTGAGGGCCCACACGTGCGAACCAACACTGAGGTCAGCTTCAAGGATTGGATTGGGCTAGAAATGTGTCTGTTAATGTCATTTAGTCAAATGATCGATTGTTGACAGATATTTGTATGCAGTTTTAACTAAATCCTATGTTTATTTTGTGTTTTGTAGACCATGCTGGAGCGCAGGTACGACTACCTGCCCAACTCTTTTATGAAGTGCACCGTCGCCCTGGAGATCATTGGGAAAATACAACATCAGACGGACACCACCTTCACCCACACACAGATCATGCAGCATTGGTCGGACCTGAAACAGCTGCACTTGCCCCGGGTGCGGCGTTTTTTCGGACTCCATTTCCCTAGTAAGTACATCGAGATTGCATGCCAGATGTAACTAATCCAGAAGGTAGCCTTTATTCATAAATGCTTTTCTTTTCTAGTGTTGGAAATGGATTACCGAATCCGCCACACCCGGAGGCGCACAGGCCGACCAGTGCTGCATGAATCTGCAGCTGGAAGTGAAGGTGGTGGATCTCCAGGGTGACGGTTCTACCCCATGTGGCACGGCGTGGGCAGGCAGTCGTACCCATCGATGCAGGCGGGAGCCTCTGGTATGTGACTCTTCATGTAACCGCACACACATATACATGCTTAATGACTGAGCAGAATGACCTCTGCCCACTTGCTTAGATTAATGACTTAGCAGAATGACCTCTGCCCACTTGCTTAGATTAATGACTTAGCAGAATGACCTCTGCCCACTTCCTTAGATTAATGACTTAGCAGACTGACATATGTCGTCATGATTTAGGTTGGCAACTAACAAACTTTCCATCCACAGGTGAGAAACATGTATTTGTCGCAAAATAATGTATTTTTTAAAATTTTATACAGGGACCACACGGGCAAGAGTTGAAGAAATGAATAGAAGGGTCCTTGAGTTGGTGGCCGATATGCAGCAGCTGGTTGACTCGTTGGGGACAACAGAAGAAGAATAGTGTTCTGGGTCCTGCCACTGTGTTTTTTTATGTAAATAGTTTTTTATTTTTTTAATTTTAAAACATTTTAAAGTTTTTAAAAAAAAAAGTTTTTCTAAAATTTGTAAAAAAAAAAAAAACATTTTAAAAAGCCCCCCCAAAAATGGGCTTCTACTAAAAAAAAAAAAAAACAAAACCAAAATAAAAGTTTCAGTGTCATTTTTTCACACAAATACATTAACACCAAACAAAGGGTGAAATAAATATTTAGAGATGAAGATTCAGATGACCGAGAAGTGATTTGGGTAAGTTTTAGGGGCCTGAAATGGAAGAAGAACCTAAGCGGGAAGTGATTTGGGTAAGTTTTAGGGGCCTAAAATGGAAGAAGAACCTAACCGGGAAGTGGTTTGGGTAAGTTTTAGGGGCCTAAAATGGAAGAAGAACCTAGCCGGGAAGTGATTTGGTAAGTTTTAGGGGCCTAAAATGGAAGAAGAACCTAACCGGGAAGTGGTTTGGGTAAGTTTTAGGGGCCTAAAATGGAAGAAGAACCTAACCGGGAAGTGGTTTGGGTAAGTTTTAGGGGCCTAAAATGGAAGAAGAACCTAACCGGGAAGTAGTTTGGGTAAGTTTTAGGGGCCTAAAATGGAAGAACCTAACCGGGAAGTGATTTGGGTAAGTTGTAGGGGCCTAAAATGGAAGAAGAACCTAACCGGGAAGTGATTTGGGTAATTTTTAGGGGCCTAAAATGGAAGAAGAACCTAACCGGGAAGTGGTTTGGGTAAGTTTTAGGGGCCCTAAAATGGAAGAAGAACCTAACCGGGAAGTGGTTTGGGTAAGTTTTAAGGGTCCAAAAAGGAAGATGGAGGATAGCGCTAAGTGGTTGGGGTGAGCTTTAAGGGTCCAAAAGGGAAGATGGAGGATAGCGCTAAGTGGTTGGGGTGAGCTTTAAGGGTCAAAAAGGGAAGATGGAGGATAGTGCTAAGTGGTTGGGGTGAGCTTTAAGGGTCCCAAAGGGAAGATGGAGAATAGCGCTAAGTGGTTGGGGTGAGCTTTAAGGGTCCAAAAGGGAAGATGGAGGATAGCGCTAAGTGGTTGGGGTGAGCTTTAAGGGTCAAAAAGGGAAGATGGAGGATAGCGCTAAGTGGTTGGGGTGAGCATTAAGGGTCAAAAAGGGAAGATGGAGGATAGCGCTAAGTGATTTAGCTAAACATTGTAGTAGAAGTGAGGGTGGCAAGTATGTAGGCGAGCACTTTAATGAGTTAAGTTTGTAGTGCGCAGGCGCAAGATCGTAAGGATTCACGTCCGGACGATTATTTATTGAAAACAGAATCTATCGGGAAAATCGAAAGCCGACGTTGTAACATGAGAAAATAAAACAGAAAAGTCAAGCTGGAAAATGACATCCTCGTACTCGTACTCTGGCATACGAATGGGTGGAAACTTTACTGAAGGTCAGCAATGCATGCATAGAATCGCGGGAAAATTTGAAAAAAAAATGAAAACGGCACAAAAACGAAAGTCTTTTTTTGTCTCTCTGAATCGAGCCTTATATGCAAAGAAAAAAATATGGGGGGGCTACCTGCTTGGGCAGAGACATGTGCATTGAAGGCATTCACCAGGGGTGTGCAGGGGTGTGCATTCACTTGGTTGAGGTCTTCAAGCATGATCCAGCATATTGGTTAAGAGGTTATCACGGGTTAAGAGGTTATCAGGAAGTTATCCCCCTGATAACCTCTTAGTGATTATGCTTGAAGACCTCAAGCAAGTAAATACACACCCCTGGTAAATGCCTTCAATGCAGATGTCGCTGCCCAAGCAGGTAGCCATCTGCGTGAGGGACATTGAGCGCTTGTCCATCCTAATCTCTATTCAATACTGCCAGTGGGTGCTGGGGTCCACCTCATCCACCTCCTTGTCCGCCAGCTCATGATGCTCCTCTTCACCAGATAAGCCACCCAGTGGTGAGTCTAAGCATTGAGCTTTTCCTCACTCTCTCAACCAAGTGAATACACTGTAAATTATATTAGTAAACGATTTAGGAATCTCTCTCGGAAGGTGGAAATACAGACTTATTTCGCTGCAAAACCGAGGGTCTACCAATGTGTGTACCCTCTCCAATCCCATGACTGATAGGAAGGCAGGAGTAGCATCAGCCAAACATGCCATCTGTAATGTCCTGTGAGTCTCCAAGTCTGCCAAGCCCCCATGCACCACGACAGACACGGTTGCCTCAAGGTCTTAAAAGGCGCAAAAGGATGCCAGATCACGGTGAAGATAGAAGGAACACAAGGGTATACTAACACCAAAGTCATTCACTGGAAATCAGTCCAACAGAGCGTCTACTCACGGGGGTGAGGCAGGAGAGTAGTCAGTAACTAGCCGGGTGGTCAGAGGTACGCAGTATCCAAAGGGGTCAGACAAAGATCAAGGTCAGGCAGGCAAAATGGTCAGTACAGGCAGCGTGCTGGGAGGGTCAAACAAAGCCAGGTCAATCTCGTGAATAGCACAGATAGCGTCACACCCTGAGCAGTACTGGCGAAAAAAGGCAAGGCGTTCAGGGCTGAACTTTATTTAAAGAATGGCTGGCCAATGGGAGTACAGAGGGAATAGTGTATATGATTGGTGTACTACAATCCAGGATGGGATTGGAAGCTAATCCCAGCCCCTGGGAACTCAGGTGTACGTGATTACACTATTGCTGGATAGAGCGCCATCTTCTACAAGCCGGTCTGTCAAAAAGCGCCCCCTGCTTCAGACTGCCGGGTAATGCCGCACTGGCCAGGAGGCGCTCGTTGCGGGTCCCCAGAGAATCTCGAATTCTTGCTGACTATCAACTATAACAGCAGGAGGAAATGCGTCGGCCTCCCTCCATTTGCGAACTTAAGGCGGGACACATGAAAGAAGTTGCAAATTCTTAAAGATGGTGGAAGTTTGAGTCAGTATGTAACCTGATTTATGTTTTGCAGGATATCGTGGTCATCTGCAAATGGAGGATTTTGTGACCATTCTGATTGGATATCAGAGACAAAACAGCTGAGGTATTGTTCTAAAGATTGGTTGGTTCTCTCTGTCTGAAATGCTGAGGACAAGGAGACAGAGAAACTCAGTCAAACACAGAACGCTCTCCAGAATTGCAATAAAAATTGTACTCCCCGATCTGAGACTACATCTTCAGGAATTCAGTGGAGACGGAATACATGGACTAAAAATTGTGCCAATTCTTGGGCTGTGGGCAACTTCTTCAATGGAACAAAATGTGCCATCTTGCTAAACCGATCCACCACAACCCAAATGACTGTAAACCCTTGAGATTGTGGTAGATCGGTGAAAAAATCCATAGCAAGATGTGTCCAAGGCAAGGAGGGAATGGACAGGGGTACCAACGATCCGACAGGGGCACGCCTAGGAGTCTTACTGCGGGGGCAGGTTTTACAGGCTTGAACGAAAGACTGCACATCTTTTCTCAAGGAAGGCCACCAGACATGGTGAGATAAAAGTGCTGTTGTTCTTTTAACCCCGGATGGCCCACCATCTTGGAGTCGTGAAATTTCTACAAAACTGCAAGACGGTGGGTCAAAGGTACAAACTGGACATGGTCAGGTTTACCCAAGGAGAATCTGCTTGAAATTGGCTCAACTGTGAGAGATCAGATTGAATAACGGCTACCATCTTGTGCTGTGGAAGTATAGATTACTCTCTTCAAGAGGATTTGGAGTGGGAAAACTCTGAGCATCGGCCTTAACCTTTTTTGTTCCCGGTTTGTAAGTAATGGTAAACTTAAAGTGGACCAACACCCAGGATTTTCAATATCCTGGGTGTTGGTCCATTTCCGCGGGGTGTGTGAAACCCCCCAGAAAGCCCCAAAAAACTCACCTCACCGCCGACGGACAAGCGACGGACAAGCTGAGGCCGCTGGAGGCCGCCTCTCACGTGTCCCTTTTGCAGGGAGCGCGCCCTGCAAGAGGGACACGTGAGAGGCGGCTGCGGCCCGCGCATGTGCCGTTGGGGAGAAGGTAAGGTTTGTGGGCGTCCGGGGGGGTTTCACACAGCGGGGCATCCCGATTTTGGATGCCCCGTGGGGAGGGAGCTGATCGGCCCGGTAATCTTATAGATTCCCGGGCCGATCAGCGGTGGGTGTTGGTCCACTTTAAGAGAGAAAAAAAGAGACAATCAGCCTTTTAGCAGATTCTATGCATTCTAAATTTTAGCAGATTCTATGTATTCTAAATTTTTATGGTCCGTATAGACTGTGCTTGGAAACTGGGCCTCCTCCAACCAATGTCTCCATTCCTGGAAGGCCAATTTTACTGCTAGGAGTTCCCGGTTACCAATATCATAACTCCGCTCAACGGAGTTAAACTTTCTAGAAAAGAATGCGCAAGGATGTAACCATTCAGGGGAGCCACTATATTGAGAGAGAACCGCCTCTACACCAAGTTTGGAGGCGTCAACCTCGACAATTTAGATAAAGGCTGTAACAGAATTTTCATGGTTTACGCTAGGCCTAAATCATAAAATTCCCAACAGCTCAACAATCTAGGAGAGCTCTAACAGACTGAGATTCTAAATCAGTCTTAATCTTTACAGGCAGAGTAATCTAGGCACAACTAAGAGGAGATACCTTGCAGCCTAGGTTTCCTCGACCCCACCTAGGCTCCGAAGTTTTCAAACGGCTGCTTCTTAGGACAGGCTCAAAAAAGGTGGCCACCACCTCCACAATATAGGTATAGCCCTTCCACCCAACACCTCCGTTTCTCGGCCTCAGTAAGCTTGGTGGTACCCAGTTGCATCGGGGGGGATCGAAATTTTGGACTTAGTACTGACTTCCAGATGAACCCCTTTTTTTGCATGTCTTTCCCGGATGTGCCAATCAATGCAAAGGGCTAACTGCATGGTCCCATCCAAGGTGTTTGGTACAGAATGTTTAACCATGGCATCCTTGATGGCACCTGAGAGGCCCAACCAAAATTGTCCACACAAGGCTGGATTATTCTCAGCCTGTCGTCGACCTTGTTGCAGGGAGCATAACCTGGCGTCCACAGTAGCTCCCCGGTCACAATCATCGTAGAGAATCTTCATGGCTTTGAAGAATTCATCTACCGACTGTCGAGGGTGGTGCTGAGGTGAAAGCCCAAAGGACCAAGATTGGGGATCTCCATGGAGGAGGGAGATGGAAACCCTGCTGCTTTGTGTCTATGGAGTGAGTGCAAGAAGGATCTTGGACAGTGGCTGGACTAGTGACTGACAAGAATAGCTCCCTTCTTCCCAAGACTGTAATAGCTAATTTTGAGTGATTGATTCTCAATGCCCAGAAGCGGAGAACACAAGGAAGAATTCCGATTTTCTAAATTCTTTAGGTTATATAGGCCTGGAAAAAGAGGGTTAAGTTTAAAATCCCCAGGAAAACCTGAAGGTGTTTTGCGTATCTTTATTTCCCTCTTTCAGGAGACACACAAGCCTGTAAAGCCTTAAATTGCCTGTTCAGGCACACAGTAACTTCCCACCCTATCCCCTTGCAAAATAAGTCATTTCAAAGCATCTCAAGATCTCCCATTATGAGCTGATTTACCAAACACTTCTGACATTATGCCACATCTGTGGAAATTAAAGTGGTTCAAAATATAATTAAAATATTCTTTTTTACACTGACACTAGTTGCTGCACTGAAATTAGGAAATTTGCTCAAACATTAGCTGTGCTGCAACATGCTAACAAAAAATATAAATTATATTGTGTTTATATAATTATTTTACGTTAAAGTGTATTACTTATAAAGTGTATTACTTACACTTACTTTAAGAGTCCTGCACTACCACCTCTTATTTCCATTTAACACCCACTACACATTTGGCCATGACTACAAAAAGGGTACTGCTTATGGGGATGGTTACCAGAGAGACATGTGAGACACGTGATATCACTGTGGCACTAGCATTCCTATTACTGCCCATACTTAGGAGTTTTAAATGATATGATTTTTTATGAATGTATTGTAAACATACTTACTTCTCCATTTCTAATAGCAAAATTCAACAGACCATCTTTCTGTAGGCAAGTAAGTATACTTCCCAGGTAATATGTGGGCAAGCATAGTTGAGTTTCACATGTTCGATTCATTGGAGGTAAAGGGTGCTCGGTCTTATTATATGGGTAATCAACTGTAGCACCACTCGATGAATTCACTACAGCCTGTAAAAAAAATAAAAATTAATTAAATAGCCATTAGGACCAATAGTTATATATAATAGTTTATATTTTAGTTGTTTTTATTAGGGTTTTCAAGTTAATCAAGTTACAATGCAGTAATTGAATTTCAGCTTTAAAGTGGACTGAAACCGAGCTTGATTGGCCCGGGAATCTTTTAGGGCCGATCCATTCCCTCCATCCAAAATCAGGATGCCCCGCTGTGTGAAACCCCCCAGCGTCCAGCAACGCATGCATGAGCCTCGGCCGCATGGCCGCTATCCCTCTAGCAGGGCGCGTGCCCCCGCCGCCCATTTGTGAATGTGTTCCCTGTGAGAGGAAATCGTGTGATGTGGCCGCCAGTGCGCTCCGAGCTGCTGTGCTAAGACGTCGGTTTAGGCGTCCATAGCTCAGTGGCTCCGAGCGTGCTGATTGGACGAGCAGTCGCGCCTGCGCCGTAGGACCGCAGTGAGGTGAGTTGATGTGGAAGATCTGGGGGGTTTCACATAGCGGGGTACCCCCGATCTGGGTGCCACGGGGGAAGGAACAAAACCCAGGATTGTCAAAATCCAGGGTTTTGGTCCACTTTAACATACATCGACAGCAAGTCTATTACATTAAAACAAATTTGAAATACAGGATATATCAATATACCCTAAGGACCAGTAGTTATTCTTTATGGATCATAGTTAGCGAACCCGTTGAAGTTGGGGCTCATCGCAAAAGTTTGGTTCGGGCTCCCGAACTTGATTTGAACCAGAACCCCTTTGAAGTCAATGGGAACACACACTTTGGGACCCAAAATGGCCGTAAAATGTGGGTACTAAGGGCTACAATTGTGGGTAACACCAGGGCAATTGCCCTGCACAAAATGAAGTAGGGAAAGTACAAAATAATAACATAAAAAAAAGTGAATATCTATCTATCTACATATATATATATATATATATATATATATATATATATATATATTTTTTTTTTTTTTTTTTATTCCTAAATCAGTTATGAATCGCAGGGAAAAAATATCATTTTGTGAGTACTCACCTGTAAAATGGGTATTACGAGTATGTCACACACCCTGCTTCCAACATTCATGACACTTGGGTAACCAGCCTGTAGAGGGCGAGATGACATGAGAAAAAAGGAGCCCCTCCTGGTCCATAAATACCCTGTATATATATATATATATATATATATATATATATATATATATATATATACATTTTTTTTATTCCTAAATCAGTTATGAATCGCAGGGAAAAAATATCATTTTGTGAGTACTCACCTGTAAAATGAGTATGTCACACACCCCGCTTCCAACATTCATGACACTTGGGTAACCAGCCTGTAGAGGGCGAGATGACATGAGAAAAAAGGAGCCCCTCCTGGTCCATAAATACCCGGGACCTCCCACTATTCCTCAGTCTTTTAAAAAAGCAGTGAAGAACCAGGAAGAGCAAATTATATAGTGAAAAATAATAAGAAACACCATATAAAGGATCCCAGAACAAAAAAGGGCGGGGGAAGCGGGGTGTGTGACATACTCGTAATACCCATTTTACAGGTGAGTACTCACAAAATGGTATTATTCCTAGTATGTCACACACCCCGCTTCCAACATTCATGACACTTGGGACATCCAATAGCATTATCTATAATGGGCGGGGATCCACAAGGAAAATAAGGCATAACTTAAATTACTGCAGCTTGCAGAACCTTGCGACCAAAAGCAGCATCCACTGAGGCCCGCACATCAACCTTGTAAAACTTGTAAAAAGTGTGAACCGAAGACCAAGTAGCAGTCTTGCAAACTTGTTCAACAGAAGCCTGGTGCTGAAAAGCCCAGGACACACCAACAGCACGAGTAGAATGAGCAGTAACACGAAAAGGGGGAACCTTCCCCTTAGCAGAATAGGCCCCAACAATCGCCTGACGAATCCATTTACTAATGGAAGATTTGGCGGATGCCAAACCCTTCCTAGGCCCAGAAGGCACAACAAAAAAGGCATCTGTCTTACGGAAAGCAGAAGTAGTAACCAAATAATACTTAACACAACGAACAACATCCAAAGAATGTAAAACCCTTTGAATGTTATTACTAGGATTAGGGCATAATGAAGGAAGAACTATATCCTGATTTAAGTGGAAGGCAGACACCACTTTAGGAAGAAAATCTGGTTTAAAACAGAAAACCACCTCAAGTGGCACCCCTGGTCCTGCTCCATGCGACAAAAGACAGACCGATTTGGGTATCTAATGACTTCTTAAAATGTTCACCTATCTCCCCAGCTTCGCTGTTATGGCTCCCGAAAGCTTCCCGACCTAAATCCCTACCTCCTGCCCTGGCGTTTTCCCTCTCCGTTTGGGATGGGGTGAAATCCCATTTTACTTCTTCTTTAAAGCCGGCCTCCCCGCTGCTTGGGAATCCCCTGTTCCCTCCGGGCGTTACCCACGCCAATAATTTCAGATGGTGGGTAGAGAAAGGTCATACCAAAGTGGAGAATTTCTGCACCTCAAGGGGGATGAAAACAGCCCAGGACCTCAACTCAGGGGAGAACCTGCCCCCATCTGAAACCTTTAGGTTTTTACAGATCAAGCATTTTATTAATAGCACGCTGACCCGCTCTCCTCCTCCATATCAAAGTACTGATTTTGAATCCCGGTGTATCAGAGACCACTTCAGTGGAGGTTTGATATCGAGCCTTTATGCAACCCTAGTGTCCCCACCATTCCCTATTAAACATAATTATATGTCTCAGCGGGAGAGAGAGCTGGGGTGCGACGTGGAGGAGGAAGAGTGGCAGAGAACGTGGGACAATATAAAGAAGATTTCCTGTAACACATTAGTTTTAGAAAATGCCTACAAGACACTATTTAGATGGTATCTCACACCAGACCGTCTTCACAAGTTTTCCCCATCAACTTCCCCACTCTGCTTTAGGGGATGCCCTTCCGTAGGATCTATGGCCCACATCTGGTGGGACTGCCCTATAGTCTCAGCCACATGGAACAGGGTATACAAACTGCTTTCTGACATCATCCATCTCCCAATGACTAAGAACCCTAGGGAGGCTTTACTCTCCCACAAATCAGGTAGATACTCTAAAAATCATTGGAAATTAATTCAACACGTCCTAGCCACCGTCCGCCTCACCATTGCCAGAAACTGGAAATCCCCCAGAATCCCCTGGCAGGAGATCTTGAACAGAATCTCAGATACACTGTGTAACGAGAAAATCACAGCGATTAAAAGCGATACTTATGAAAGATACCTTGATGTATGGACCCCTTGGCTAGAATATATAGATGTCGGCCACCACCAGACAGACCCAGTCCACCCAGTTTGAATATAGTGAAATTCAACTCTACTTCAAGTATGGCCTCCAGCCTCGGATCCATCCCTATCCCCCTTCCCTCTTCCCATCCCACTCCCTTCTCTTTTCCCTTCTTCTACTTTTCCTTTTCTCATCTCATCCCACTGTCAATCAATCCTATCAACTATGCATTAATCTTTAGCTCCAACCACTGTTCCTTAGCACCAATAAAGAATGGAATGCTTAGTACATGCCCCCCAGTCCAGACTACAACCCACCGCATCCCAAGCACTTGCTGCCCTGTGTCAGAAGTTGACCCTAATAGTTAGCACCATGTTTTAGTGCAATTATACTCAGGAATCTTCATACCTCTTTTGATAACTATTGGAAAATCTGTTAACGCAAGTACACTCAGGAATCTTCATATCTCTGTTGATAACTATTTGATACTGTACCATTATGTACATTCTGTAAACCTGTTCAACTGTCATCATTAATGCATATGTAATGTCTGATCCATGTATATCTTATATGAAAACCCAATAAATTCTTTGTAAAAGAAAACAGAAAACCAACTTATCCTGATGCCTCTCATAGTAAGGAGCCTGTATTGACAGGGCCGCCAATTCAGAAACCCGACGGACAGAGGTAATAGCAACCAAAAAGGCAACTTTCTGAGAGCGAATATGAAGAGGAACCTCCTGTAAAGGTTCAAAAGGAGACGCCTGCATAGCAGAGAGCACCAAATTAAGATCCCAAACTGGAAGTAGGGGCTTTCTAGGAGGCCGCACATGCATGACCCCCTGGAAAAAGTCTTAACCAAAGGATGAAGAGCAAATGACCTTTGAAAGAAAATAGCCAAAGCAGAAAACCTGCCCTTTCAAAGTACTAATCTGGAAGCCCAAATCCAGACCCCGTTGCAGAAACTCCAAAATCCTAGGGATAGAAAATAGCCTGCAAGGCAGGGACCTAGACTCACACCAGTCAATATGGGACCTCCAAGTCCTGTAATAAACCACAAAGGAAGACTTCTTTCTAGCTCTAACAAGAGTCAAAATGACAACATCGGAAAGGCCTTCCTCCTTCAAGATGGAGATTTCAGCAGCCACGCCGTCAAAGCCAGCATTGGTAAATTGGGGTAACAAAATTGACCCTGAGTTAAGAGATCTGGAAGAAGAGGCAGAGGCAACAGATCCTCTGCCAGCCTTGTGACCTCTGCCACAGGCGTCTTGGCCACTTTGGAGCCACCAGAATTGCTGGTGCCCCTTCCAGAACCAACTTGCCCACCACCTTGCTTATCATGGAGAATGGGGGAAAAAGATACAGGAACCCCAGATCCTTCCAGGCAAGAGACATGGCATCCACTGCCACTGCCAGAGAATCCTGGGACAGAGACACAAAGGCTGGAAGCTTGTGGTTGTGGCGAGACGCAAACAGGTCCAACCGCGGAGTCCCCCATTTGTGACAAAGGAACTGAAAGACCTTGGGGTTGAGAGACCATTCTCCCTGGCGAGCGCATGCTCTGCTCAGGGAGTCTGCCTCCATATTCTCTATCCCCGGAATGTAAACTGCCGATATGCAGGGGAACATTGATCTCTGCCCACTGAAGGATCAGGGGCACCCCAACTGCGAGTCCCTCCCTGGTGATTGATGTATGCAACTGCTGTTCGGTTGTCTGACCGAATCTGAACCGGCAAACCCCGCAAGAGATGAGTCAGTCGGAGCAGCACAAGACGAATGGCCCGAAGTTCCAATAAATTGATTGGGGAGTGAGCCTCCAGAGGCCCCACAACCCCTGAAACCGGTGTCTCCTCCAGATGCCTCCCCCAGCCCGTAAGGCTGGCATCTGTGGTGACCAACTCCCAACAAGGGGTCAGAAATGCTTTGCCGTCCCCTGAGATTGCTCGAAATCAGCCACCACTGGAGGGACTGCAGTACGAGGGGAGACAACAGACAAGTCCGATTCAAAGACAACGGGCGCTTGTCCCACTTCGCCAGGAGAAAGAGCTGAAGCGTCCTCATGTGGAACTGAGCAAAAGGAACCGCTTCGAGCGTGGCCACCATCAACTCCACTAATCTCATCCCAAGCGGATAGGCTGATGAGGATTGGACAGGAACAGATGAATTAGAACAATCTTGGACTCAGGAAGAAATACCCTGACCTGAAGGGTATCCAGAATCAAGCCCAGAAAGGGAATCTCCCTTACGGGGACAAAGAGAGGATTTGGCATGGTTTATCACCCAACCAAACCTCTCTAGTGTAGTCACCACTGTTCTGGTGTCCAATTCCATCTGATTGAAAGATGACGCTGTGATGAGCAAGTCGTCCAGAAATGGCACGATGCGAATGCCCTGGACCCTGAGAATAGCCATTACTCCTGCCAGGATCCTGGTAAACACTCTTGGGGATGGAGTGAGATGCAAGAGAAGAGCCGCAAACTGAAAATCGTGGTCTTCTACTGTGAATCTGAGAAACCTTTGATGAGCGGCAAAAATAGGAATGTGCAGATAAGCATCCTTGATGTCTATGGACGTCATAAAGTCCCCCTGGCGGAGAGCGTCGATCGTTGAACGCAACGACTCCATGTGGAACTTTCGGAAACGAATAAACTGATTGAGTCGTCTCAAATCTAGAATAGGCCGAACAGAGCCGTTCCTTTTTTGGGAACCGCAAATAGGTTGGAGTAAAACCCCAGACCTCTTTCCACTGGAGGAACCTGGCGGATAACATCCATGTTTAAAAAGTTCGCCACAGCTGCCCAGAGCCCCTGTGCGATCACCGGATCTGTGGGACATCCGAGACCTGAAAAATCTGGGAGGAGGCCGAACCTCAAATTCCAGCTTGTAACCAGAGGACACAACTTCCAGAATCCATCTGTCTGATACCTCTTGACCCAAGCCTGGAAAAAAGAATCGCAGCCGTCCCCCTGCCCGTACGGGTGAGGGCGCCTCCTCATTGCTGGGCAAGCTTGGAAGTGGACTTGGGCTTAGATCCCCCACTCTGACCTGGACGGCTACATCCTCTTCCTCTGTTCCATGCAGTCCCCCTTGGGGCTGAAAAGGGCTGATCCTCTGCCCGTTCTGGAACCACGAAAGGAAGGGTTAAAAGGAAGCCGATCCCCGAAGGAACAGCGTTGCTTCTTACGCTGAGGCAATTTGCCTCCTTTAATGACAGAATCCAACTTCTCACCAAAGAGGCTTAATCCCCCAAAGAGAAGTGCTGTAAGCAACTTCTTTGCCACTGTGTCAGCCGCCCACTGGCGTAGCCAAATAGACCGCCGAATCTCTACAAGCAAGGCAGAAGTTCTGCTACACAAGACCATGGAGTCATCTAAAGCAGCAAGTACAAAAGACACAAATAAATCACATCGCTTGAGAGCGGAAAACTCCTCAGAGGCTGGATCAAGCCCTGAGGTATTCAATAGGTCTCTAATAACAGACCTAATAGTGACTGCCATAAGTGCCGAGGCACCCACAGGCCGCAAGGCCGAGCCAACGCTAACAAACGCATGGCAAGCCATTTGATCAATACGTTTGTCCTCCCCATCCTTAAGGGAAGTAGATTCCGGAGAATGCAAAACAGAGGAATTGGACAAACTGAGCACAGGTGAATCCACCACAGGGGGGATGACCAACGCTTACGGTGTCTGCAGGAAAGGGATATTTTTTTTTTTTTTTTTAATCCCAGCCCAAAGGAATGCCAGGAAGCCGCGCAGGCTTTTCCCATTCCTTAAGAATGATATCTTCAAAATGTTTCTGATTAGGAAATTCAAAACGAGGCTTGGAGGCTCCAAAGAACTCCCCTTTCTGAGGAGGGACTGCTTCTGGAAAATCGATAGCCAAGACCTCATATAATTGAGCAAGAGCTTTAGGGGTGTCAAAATTCTCCCCTTCACCTTGTTCAGCGTCAATACCCACAAATTGTTGAACATCCGAAACATCAGATTCTTCAAAGAATTCTCCTTCTTCAAACGGAGAACAATCAAAAATGCTCGCTACAATCAAGCTCATTTGCCTCAACGGCCAGAGCTAAAGGTTTTCTTTTAGCTGAGGCCCTCTTGGCCACAGAGCTAGACATTTATTTTTCAATGTGAGTCAATCAGGCACATACATCAGAAAGCGACTCTCTACCCATGACAATATCACTGGGGGTATGGACAAGACAAGGCGGTGTGGGGGACGAGGCAGGAGCCACCGACCCTGAGGCTTGGGCCCCTGACTGCTGCATTATAACCAATTGAACACAAGATACACAAAAAAAAATGCGTTATCCCCAACAAGGGATGCCCCACATCGCAAACACTGCCGAGTCTGTCCCGCAGGTACTGAAAAGCCAGTATCCTGAGATGCCTCCATATGGTGTTTATTAAAATATATTTGAGGTCTCACGGAGGGAGCAAGCTCCCATATACACCCAAGGGTGTATCTACCTTTGCCCGAGCCCATCAGCCAAGGCTGGGAGGCTTAACATAAATATCAAAGGAGGGGCTCCTTTTTTCTCATGTCATCTCTGCAAGATCGCCCTCTACAGGCTGGTTACCCAAGTGTCATGAATGTTGGAAGCTGGGTGTGTGACATACTAGGAATATAAAAATTCCAAAGCTAATTGTCTTTTTTATTGCACATCCAGGGACAGGCAGCTGGTATGCTGAGCCACATAGAAAAATATCTAATTGTCCTTTTCCTTGTACATCCAGGGACAGGTACAGTAGCTACTGAGCCAAATTGTCCTTTCCATTGCACTTCCAGGGACAGGCTGCTGATATACTGAGGGACAGCTAGGGACAAAGAAAACCTCTGCTAATTGTCCTTTTCATTGAATCAAAAAAGAGAGTAACTTTTTGAATATCCCTCAACCCTATATACTGGGTGTTGGGTCTTTCAGTGTATGCCTTTTTCTTACAATGAATACATTAAAACTTGGGGTTTAGGTAAACATGTTGTGTTTAAACCTCACACCCCAGGGATGGGGATGTCATCCTAATAGCACCTCAAACCAAATGTGTTTCAATAAAACAAGTACGCTTATTACATAAAGGTTAACATTTCAATTTGTCCAATTACAGCAGTTATAGATAAAAAATTCCAAGCAACAGGTTCTTTCTTTAGGCTGATGAATTTCATTGGTCTCCTGTTAATTTCATCTGAGCCACAACATTAATACAGTTTTTTTTTTCATTCCACATTTACAGATCAATAAAAATATTATATTACTTACAGAACCAACTTGGGCTTAGTATTTTTGTATGTGAACCCAGAGATCCTATTTACATTATGCTGGTAAATCCCATACAGTCTATTCAATTAATAGCTTTGTATTAATATATATATATATATATATATATATATATATATATATATATATATATATATATTCAGCCAATATTCAAATATTTAAAATTGCTAATAAACTTATTTCTAAACATATTTTTTAAATGTATAATGTCCTTTTTCTTTTATTTTAATTAATATTCATCCATATTAAAAATACAAAACTGAGTGTTTGTCCTGGGTAGAAATTACACTTTGCCCCCACTTTAGAGTCTCCACCATGCAGGAAACATATAACAGCCTGCTATGGACTGGGGATCAAAATAGCAAACCTCTTTATAACTGGAGCTTCCAGTTGATCTTATTTCCCCTCACAGGTCACAATGCCTCGCACCATATTCAAAAACCACCTATAATTGAAATAATTTTTTCACATTTTATTTCCAAGTATTCCTATTTGTATTAAAAAACATGTTTAAAAATATATTAAAAATATGTATAGATAAACTATATAAAGAACATTTTAAATAATGAAATATTTATGAAATATGAAATTATTTGTGTCTCTTGTTTTTTTAATATTTTCAGTTGTATAAATTCTCATATTGTGTATTAATTGTATTCCCCTATATATAGATAAATTCTTTCATTACTATAACCAGTTTGCTTAATTGTAAATAGTAACATGGGAACCACATTTGTTCTTTTTATTATATATCACAATGTATATATTACAATGTAGCCACTCCTAGTCTAGGTGTTAAAGTGGACCAACCATCAAAAATGACTTAAACTAGACCAACACAACAAACCATGATCATATGCATCCCTCCACAGAGCAATTTAGATTGCTGCACATACAAATTAATTTATATTTTAACTCCAGAAACAGAGGGTGGAGTAATGGGTCAAGAGCAGCAGATAAGTAACTGGGTAAATGTAGATTGAGGCTCCTATTGGGTTGAATGAGAATGTGGCGTTCACACCTTTTCTGGGGGGGCTCTCAGTTTTGTACACATGTATTTTTGTACATGGTATTCACCAACACATATTAAATTATTATAATTTTTTTTTTTGTGTGGTTCACCTATGGTATAAGTTTGTGGGCAGATGTTACAATTCTGCACAATATCACTACATATGGCACTTTCTTCTTGTGACATGGATAATGTCTAGAGATGAGCGAACTTTTGAAAAATTCGATTCGACTGATTCGCCGAATTTACCGACAAAAATCGTTTCGACCCGAATTTATTCGCGAAGAATCGCTATTAAAAATGGCTATTTCTGAGCTTCCTAGAGCCTCAATAGGGTTGTAAACCATTCTGCCTTGCTGTAACACGCATAGGATGCATGCTGGGTTACTGAAATAATACTGTAAATAATTAGGACATGCAGATCAGAGGCATCGCTATTAGAATCGCAGAGCGGCACAATTACAGAGAGTTGAGGTGGCATCACTATGAGGGGCCCCTATATTGCCTGAAAAACACACCCTGGAGCTGGCAGCGGCAGGAGCCCAAATATTGGCTGAAACACATCCTGGGGTTGGCAGCAGGAGGCCAAAAATTGGCTGAATGACACCCTGGAGTTGCAAGCAGCAGCAGCAGCAGGAACCCAAACATAGCTTGAAAGAGACACTGGAGTTGGCAGCAGGAGCCCAAAAATTGGATGAATCACACCCTGGAGTTGCAAGCAGCAGCAGGAGCCCAAACATTACTTTAAAGAGACACTGGAGTTGGCAGCAGGAGCCCAAAAATTGGATGAATCACACCCTGGAGTTGCAAGCAGCAGCAGCAGCAGCCCAAACATAGCTTGAAAGAGACACTGGAGTTGGCAGCAGGAGCCCAAAAATTGGATGAATCACACCCTGGAGTTGCAAGCAGCAGCAGCAGCAGCCCAAACATTGCTTTAAAGAGACACTTGAGTTGGCAGCAGCAGGAGCCCAAAAATTGACTGACACACCCTGGAGTTGGCAGCAGCAGCAGCAGCAGGAACCTAGAAATTGTCTGGAAGGCACCCTGAAGTTGGCAGCAGCAGGAGCACATACATTAGCTGGAAGGCACACCCTGGAGTTGGCAGCAGCATAAGCAGGAGCCCAAACATTGCTTGAAAGACACCCTGGAGTTGGCAGCAGGAGGCCAAAAATTGGATGAATCACACCCTGGAGTTGCAAGCAGCAGCAGCAGCCCAAACATAGCTTGAAAGGCACACTGGAGTTGGCTTCAGGAGCCCAAAAATTGGATGAATCACACCCTGGAGTTACAAGCAGCAGCAGCAGGAGCCCAAACATAGCTTGAAAGACACACTGGAGTTGGCTACAGGAGCCCAAAAATTGGATGAATCACACCCTGGAGTTGCAAGCAGCAGCAGCAGGAGCCCAACATTGGCTGAAAGAGACACTGGAGTTGGCTTCAGGAGCCCAAAAATTGGATGAATCACACCCTGGAGTTGCAAGCAGCAGCAGGAGCCCAAACATTGCTTTAAAGAGACACTGGAGTTGGCAGCAGGAGGCCAAAAATTGGATGAATCACACCCTGGAGTTGCAAGCAGCAGCAGCGGCCCAAACATAGCTTGAAAGACACACTGGAGTTGGCTTCAGGAGCCCAGAAATTGGATGAATCACACCCTGGAGTTGCAAGCAGCAGCAGGAGCCCAAACATAGCTTGAAAGACACACTGGAGTTGGCTTCAGGAGCCCATAAATTGGATGAATCACACCCTGGAGTTGCAAGCAGCAGCAGCAGGAGCCCAACATTGGCTAAAAGAGACACTGGAGTTGGCAGCAGGAGCCCAAAAATTGGATGAATCACACCCTGGAGTTGCAAGCAGCAGCAGCAGCAGCCCAAACATTGTTTTAAAGAGACACTTGAGTTGGCAGCAGCAGGAGCCCAAAAATTGACTGACACACCCTGGAGTTGGCAGCAGCAGCAGCAGCAGGAACCTAGAAATTGGCTGGAAGGCACCCTGAAGTTGGCAGCAGCAGGAGCACATACATTAGCTGGAAGGCACACCCTGGAGTTGGCAGCAGCATAAGCAGGAGCCCAAACATTGCTTGAAAGACACCCTGGAGTTGGCAGCAGGAGGCCAAAAATTGGATGAATCACACCCTGGAGTTGCAAGCAGCAGCAGCAGCCCAAACATAGCTTGAAAGACACACTGGAGTTGGCTTCAGGAGCCCAAAAATTGGATGAATCACACCCTGGAGTTACAAGCAGCAGCAGCAGGAGCCCAAACATAGCTTGAAAGACACACTGGAGTTGGCTTCAGGAGCCCAAAAATTGGATGAATCACACCCTGGAGTTGCAAGCAGCAGCAGCAGGAGCCCAACATTGGCTGAAAGAGACACTGGAGTTGGCTTCAGGAGCCCAAAAATTGGATGAATCACACCCTGGAGTTGCAAGCAGCAGCAGGAGCCCAAACATTGCTTTAAAGAGACACTGGAGTTGGCAGCAGGAGGCCAAAAATTGGATGAATCACACCCTGGAGTTGCAAGCAGCAGCAGCAGCCCAAACATAGCTTGAAAGACACACTGGAGTTGGCTTCAGGAGCCCAGAAATTGGATGAATCACACCCTGGAGTTGCAAGCAGCAGCAGCAGCAGGAGCCCAAACATAGCTTGAAAGACACACTGGAGTTGGCTTCAGGAGCCCATAAATTGGATGAATCACACCCTGGAGTTGCAAGCAGCAGCAGCAGGAGCCCAACATTGGCTGAAAGAGACACTGGAGTTGGCTTCAGGAGCCCAAAAATTGGATGAATCACACCCTGGAGTTGCAAGTAGCAGCAGCAGCCCAAACATAGCTAAATGTGCTCCTGTATAAGTTGCTGGTGCTGCAGTCCCTCCCTTTTGAGTTGGTGGACCTTTCAGAGAACTGATGGCTTGTGCCGAGCCGAGGTGGAGAGTCCCATGCTGTCATTTCTTTGCGAAGAAGGCAGTACCAGCCCTGTACAATTTTGTTGAACAGAAGGTGGGCCAGTCCTTTAGCCTGTCAGTGTGTACCAAAGTGCACAGCAGTGCCTACGTCTGGAGCTGTAACTACGGTCAGGGACAATACATATCCTTTAAGGACCACTGGGTGATTGTGGTTCCTGCACAACCACAACAGCAACTTGAACAGGTCCCTCTGCTGTGGCCTCCACGCTCCTAGGCCTTTGTGCCTATGACAGTGCACTTGCACTTAGCAATGGTGTCACAGAAAAAAGTGGCTAATTGTCAATTACATATTAATAGTTAAAAATATATACATAGGCCGCACCAACTACTATCAAATTACAGTATATCAGCGTGCTATGCTCAGTGCTGGTGTGTGAACCAATTGTGATTAAATAGTAAAACCGAGGTCCCACAAACCCCAGAAACAACACACCACCCCAGAGCAAACAGAGCACCACTGAGAATGTACAAAAATAATCTTTATTTTATTAAACACTATTAACATCTACATCTATACACTGGACATCTTAAAAAATCACTAAAAACATATAACAAAACACTCTATGGGAAGGGGGAAAAAAAGGTTGCTATACACTGGGACAAAGGTAATACCATGTATATACTCAAGTAAAAACCGTCAATGAACATATGACCTAATCACTTAGTAAACCCATAAAGCCGGCTATACCTGCCCCTTTAGGATCTGTTCTAATCATACAAACTTAATAATAAATGGTGTATCTATGCCTGCACTGGTAAGAATCCCAAAATAATATGTATAAGTCTGTGCCAAAAAATATGTGAATAATACCCACATAGAAAGATTAAATAGTGAATATTATATAATTAATGCATAATTCATAAATATTTACCCAATAACAAAGTGCTGAGTGCAATATGACCAAGTGAATTACTATATATTAAACATAAGTAAGAGGACCAGCCAGGGCAGACAAATCCAAAAACATATAACACGCGTAACCAAAGTCACACAGATCTTACTATGAGCAAGTGAACCGGACCAGTGTATCCCCTTACAGCTCTCTGTCAACGCGTTACGTGACGTCACGCATCACTTCCTCAGGACCTGGTTACGTGTTACGTGTGTTATATGTTTTTGGATTTGTCTGCCCGGGCTGGTCCTCTTACTTATGTTTAATATATAGTAATTCACTTGGTCATATTGCACTCAGCACTTTGTTATTGGGTAAATATTTATGAATTATGCATTAATTATATAATATTCATTATTTAATCTTTCTATGTGGGGATTATTCACATATTTTTTGGCACAGACTTATACATATTATTTTGGGATTCTTACCAGTGCAGGCATAGATACACCATTTATTATTACGTTTGTATGATTAGAACAGATCCTAAAGCGGCAGGTATAGCCGGCTTTATGGGTTTACTAAGTGATTAGGTCATATGTTCATTGACGGTTTTTACTTGAGTATATACATGGTATTACCTTTGTCCCAGTGTATAGCAACCTTTTTTTCCCCCTTCTCCTTCCCATAGAGTGTTTTTTTATATGTTTTTAGTGATTTTTTAAGATGTCCAGTGTATAGATGTAGATGTTAATAGTGTTTAATAAAATAAAGATTATTTTTGTACATATTAATAGTTAACATTTATCTTATTTGAACATATTTATAATAATAACATATAATAACATATAACATAGCAACAATAACATCTAACATGATAACAGTAACATATAAAATTTAGCAAAAATTTTTTTTTTTTGGGATATTTTTTTTTTCATATTTTGTATTTTTTAAAAACATATATATATTTTTTTTTTTTTGAATTTTTTTAAAATATTTTTTTCCATTGTCTTTTTTTAATATTTTGTGAATTTTTGTACAAATTTTTATTTCTTTTAAAATTTTTTTTTGTATTTTGTTTTTTCTAAATATTTTTTTTTAATTTTTTTTTTCCCAGTGCCCTTCCAGCCTACCATGTGTGCAGGACACGGCGGTTTCACGCTGTTCTTCACATGGTTTGCCTTGAGCCACAGAGCAACACATGGGAGAAACTGCTAAAAATGAGAACTCAATAAATTAAATCATGGCTTACTCCACGAAAACTGCAAATGGGACCCATGGTGACTGACACTGGGAAGAACATCTTGTCTGCGCTGCGACAAGGAAGCCTGAGCCATGCGTCCTGCCATGGCACACGTGTTCAATCTAGTTGTCAAGCGTTTTCTGAAGTCTTCCCCCCATCTGCAAGACATCCTAACAACGGGAAGGAAACTTTGCATGCACTTCAGCCACTCCTACTCCGCCAAGCACACCCTTCTTGAGCTTCAGCGTCAGAACGGTATCCCCCAACATAGTCTGATTTGCAATGTTTCCACCCGTTGGAATTCCACCCTCCATATGCAGGATCGACTATAGGAACAGAGAAAAGCCATCACGGATTTCTTGATGATCCAAACGGATAGGGGGAATCCCCTGTGTAACTTCAATGTGAACCAGTGGCAGCTCATACGTGACACCTGCCGTTTGCTCAGGCCCTTTGAGGAAGCTACTTTATTAGTCAGTCGCCAGGACTATGAGATGAACAATGAGATTCCCCTGCTTCATGTACTACAACACATGTTGGAAACCATGGCTGGTCAGGGCATTAGAGACATGGAGCATACATTTCACAGCCACATGAAGCCTGTGGGGGCTGAAGTGGAGGAGGAGGATGGGGTGGGGCACAGCGAAGCACAGTTTAGGTTTGACAAAATTACCATTTTATCTAGTCATCTGACAGGAGAGGAGGAGCAGGAGCAGCCAGAGGAGCTAGAGGGTTGTGAGGAAGGTGAGACAGAGGACCCAGACACACCGTGGCAGTTTGCAGTGGAGATGGAGACAGGTAGTCCCTCCAAGTCACTTGCACAAATGGCACGATGCATGCTCACGTGCTTGCGTAGTGACCACAGAATTGTCTCCATTTGTCAGCGGGATGACTTCTGGCTCTCCACCTTATTGGACTCTCGCTTCCTGCACAAAATGGGGGCATTTTTTACACCCACTGAGAGGGAGGACAAACTGACCTACTACAGAGACATCCTACGTAGTCAGTTGGGCGATGTCTATCTGCGCCATGGTCCATACTCTCGCAGGTCTGACTCGGGGGGACCTCTGCGCTCACCTTCCACTGCCATGGCTGCCGGGGGGGGGGTGGCAGCAGCAGCAGCAGCTCCATCAGCAGCAGCCTCAGTCTTCAGTCGCTAATGAGTAGCTTTCTACACCCGCATAGTGAGTCTACTCATGAGCAGCAGGAAGTCCTGGAGCAGGACCTGAACCAGCAGGTCATGTCATACCTTGACATGACCATGCCAACACACCTTGAGGATCCGCTGGACTTCTGGGAAGCCAAACTTGACTTGTGGCTGCAACTAGCAGAGTTTGCCCTGGAAAAGCTGTCCTGCCCGGCCAGTAGTTGATTTAGATGGCAACTGGGCTGCTCTATATTTTGCTGCAAAATGGCAAATTTACCTCACAATATAAGCTATTGCCCCTCAGATTTACACAGGGCCTGCTCAATATAATGCTGCAAAATGGCAAATTTTCCTCACTATATAAGCTAATGCCCCTCAGATTTACACAGGGGCTGCTCTATATTATGCTGCAAAATGGCAAATTTACCTCACTATATAAGCTATTGCCCCTCAGATTTACACAGGGCCTGCTCTATAGAATGCTACAAAACCAACAGCGGATTTAACTCACACAATATAACCTATTTCTCAGGTTTATATAGGGACTGCTCTATGTAATGGTGCAAAACCATGAATTTACCTCATAATATAAACTATTGCCCCCCAGGTTTACTCAGGGGCTGCTCCATATAATGGTGCAAAACAGGGCAAATGTATTGTCCAATATAAACTATTGCTGCTCTGATTTACACAGGAGGGCCACTCTAAAGAATGGTGCAACATGGCGAATTTAGCTCACAATATAACATAGATTGCAAAATGAGATTTTCAGACAGGGCCTGCTCTATAAAATGACAACTTTACCTCACAATATAAACTATTGCTCCTCAGATTTACACAGGGATTTAGGTTGATATATATAATAGTGCAAAACAGCGTATATACCTCACAATACTGTATACACTATTGCTCCTCAGATTTACACAGTGAGCTTCTCTATATAATGGTGCAAAATGGCGAATTTACCTCACTATATAATCTATTACAGCTCTATATAAATAAAAATAAATAAATAAAAAAAAGGGCCTGTAGAAGCTTATTTAGTATAACAGATAGGGTGACATGTGCTGGTTTGGGATGCCCATATGGGCTAGTGTTTTGACTGCAGGACAAAAACCAATTCAAAATGCAATGCTCAGATTCAGCTGAGGAAGGATCAACAAGCGTATTTAGTATAACAGATAGGCTGCCTAATGCAGGTTTGAAATGCGCTGCGGCCTGGTGTTTTTTTTGTTAAAGGCAGACCAAAAACCAATTCAAAATGCAATACTTTGATTAAGCTGAGGAAGGATCAACAATCGTATTTAGTATAACAGATAGGCTGCTAAGTGCAGGTTTGGGATACCCTGGGGCCTAGTGTTTTGGCAGCAGGACAAAAACCAATGCAAAATGCAATAGCTTAATAAAGCTCATGCTGAACAACGCTTATTTAGTATAACAGATGGGGTGCAACATGCAGGTTTGGGATACCCTGCGGCCTGGTGTATTTAAAGCAGACCAAAACCAATTCAAAATGCAATAACTTAATAAAGCTGAGGCTGTAGATGCTTATTTAGTATAAACAGATAGGGTGCAACGTGCAGCTTTGGGGTGCCCTGCGGCCTGGTTTATTGAAAGCAGTCAAAAAGGAAGTGCAAACTGAAGTAGCTTAATGAAGCTGATGCTGATCAACGCTTATGTTGTATAACAGATAGGGTGCAAGGTGCAGCTTTGGGGTGCCCTGCGGCCTGGTTTATTGAAAGCAGTCAAAAAGGAAGTGCAAACTGAAGTAGCTTAATGAAGCTGATGCTGATCAACGCTTATGTTGTATAACAGATAGGGTGCAAAGTGCAGCTTTGGGGTGCCCTGCGGCCTGGTTTATTGAAAGCAGTCAAAAAGGAAGTGCAAACTGAAGTAGCTTAATGAAGCTGATGCTGATCAACACTTATGTTGTATAACAGATAGGGTGCAAGGTGCAGCTTTGGGGTGCCCTGCGGCCTGGTTTATTGAAAGCAGTCAAAAAGGAAGTGCAAACTGAAGTAGCTTAATGAAGCTGATGCTGATCAACGCTTATGTTGTATAACAGATAGGGTGCAAGGTGCAGCTTTGGGGTGCCCTGCGGCCTGGTTTATTGAAAGCAGTCAAAAAGGAAGTGCAAACTGAAGTAGATTAATGAAGCTGATGCTGATCAACGCTTATGTTGTATAACAGATAGGGTGCCAGGTGCAGCTTTGGGGTGCCCTGCGGCCTGGTTTATTGAAAGCAGTCAAAAAGGAAGTGCAAACTGAAGTAGCTTAATGAAGCTGGTGCTGATCAACGCTTATGTTGTATAACAGATAGGGTGCAAGGTGCAGCTTTGGGGTGCCCTGCGGCCTGGTTTATTGAAAGCAGTCAAAAAGGAAGTGCAAACTGAAGTAGCTTAATGAAGCTGATGCTGATCAACGCTTATGTTGTATAACAGATAGGGTGCAAGGTGCAGCTTTGGGGTGCCCTGCGGCCTGGTTTATTAAAAGCAGTCAAAAACAAGTGCAAACTGAAGTAGCTTAATAAAGCAGCTGATGCTGATCAACGCTTATGTTGTATAACAGATAGGGTTCAAGGTGCAGCTTTGGGGTGCCCTGCGGCCTGGTTTATTAAAAGCAGTCAAAAACAAGTGCAAACTGAAGTAGCTTAATAAAGCAGCTGATGCTGATCAACGCTTATGTTGTATAACAGATAGGGTTAAAATAGCATGTGCCTTGGGATGCCCGTGTGGCCTGGTATATTTTAAGCTGAACAAAAAGTTGGCTGCTAAGTGCAGGTTTGGGATACCCTGGGGCCTAGTGTTTTGGCAGCAGGACAAAAACCAATGCAAAATGCAATAGCTTAATAAAGCTGATGCTGAACAACGCTTATTTAGTATAACAGATGGGGTGCAACATGCAGGTTTGGGATACCCTGCGGCCTGGTGTATTTAAAGCAGACCAAAACCAATTCAAAATGCAATAACTTAATAAAGCTGAGGCTGTAGATGCTTATTTAGTATAAACAGATAGGGTGCAACGTGCAGCTTTGGGGTGCCCTGCTGCCTGGTTTATTGAAAGCAGTCAAAAAGGAAGTGCAAACTGAAGTAGCTTAATGAAGCTGATGCTGATCAACGCTTATGTTGTATAACAGATAGGGTGCAAGGTGCAGCTTTGGGGTGCCCTGCGGCCTGGTTTATTGAAAGCAGTCAAAAAGGAAGTGCAAACTGAAGTAGCTTAATGAAGCTGATGCTGATCAACGCTTATGTTGTATAACAGATAGGGTGCAAAGTGCAGCTTTGGGGTGCCCTGCGGCCTGGTTTATTGAAAGCAGTCAAAAATGAAGTGCAAACTGAAGTAGCTTAATAAAGCAGCTGATGCTGATCAACGCTTATGTTGTATAACAGGTTAAAATAGCATGTGCCTTGGGATGCCCGTGTGGCCTGGTATATTTTAAGCTGAACAAAAAGTAACAATAATCCAAGTATGAGAAATGCTTTAGCTTAACAAATAGGGTTAAATAGCATGTGCCTTAGGATGCCCGTGTGGCCTGGTATATTTCAAGCTGAACAAAAAGTAACAATAATCCAAGTATGAGAAATGCTTGTGCTTAACAAATAGGGTTAAATAGCATGTGCCTTGGGATGCCCGTGTGGCCTGGTATATTTTAAGCTGAACAGAAACTTTTGACACTAATCCAAGTATGAGAAATGCTTTTGCATAACAGATAGGGTTAAAATAGCATGTGCCTTGGGATGCCCGTGTGGCCTGGTATATTTTAAGCTGAACAAAAAGTAACAATAATCCAAGTATGAGAAATGCTTGTGCTTAACAAATAGGGTTAAATAGCATGTGCCTTGGGATGCCCGTGTGGCCTGGTATATTTTAAGCTGAACAAAAAGTAACAATAATCCAAGTATGAGAAATGCTTTTGTTTAACAGATAGGGTTAAAATAGCATGTGCCTTGGGATGCCCGTGTGGCCTGGTATATTTCAAGCTGAACAAAAAGTAACAATAATCCAAGTATGAGAAATGCTTGTGCTTAACAAATAGGGTTAAATAGCATGTGCCTTGGGATGCCAGTGTGGCGTAATGTATTTTAAGCTGAGCAGAAACTTTTAACACTAATCCAAGTATGAGAAATGCTTTTGCTTAACAGATAGGGTTAAATAGCATGTGCCTTGGGATGCCAGTGTGGTGTAATGTATTTTAAGCTGAGCAGAAACTTTTAACACTAATCCAAGTATTAGAAATAATTTTGACCTTCTTTACAGTGCCATACTTTGAAAAAAAATCCTTAATTTCATGCCGATCAATCCAAAGGTCAATGCCCCCAACAAAAATAGTGTTCGGCATAAGTTTTCCTTCTGGAAGGACGTAACCTTTAGTTTACATGGTTGTGGTAGGTTATATTACAAATTGGGATACCCCAGGCAGCAGTGTCATTGAAAGAGACAGATTGTAATGCAGACCATACGCAAGCAGAGAAACTCAGGCTGCAACAGGCCTCTTTAGTTTACATGGTTGGGGTAGGTTATCTTACAAATTGGGATACCCCACTGTATATGAAACCGAATATAATGCACACCGAAAAGTGGACAATCAGCCTCCAAGAGGCCTGCTTAGTTTAAATAAGAGAGCTGCTTAGCTTAAATAAGAGAGCTGCTTAGTGTAAATAAGAGTCCTGCTTAGTTTAAATAAGAGAGCTGCTTAGTGTAAATAAGATAGGTAGGTTATGTTATGTTACAGAATGGGATATAGAACAGTATATATGCACAGCAACAGTAGATAAGCAGGCTCCAACAGGCCAAATTACTTTAAGTAAGTGTGCAGCTTAGAGGAAATACAGAGGCTAATGGGATGTTACAGAATGGGATGCCCCCACAGCAGACTTGAGATCAGTATATATGCACAGTAAAAGTGTCTAAGCAGGCTGCAACATGCCAAATTACTTTAAATTAGTGTGCAGCTTAGAGGAAATACAGAGGCTAATGGGATGTTACAGAATGGGATGCCCCCACAGCAGACCTGAGATCAGTATATATGCACAGAAAAAGTGTCTAAGCAGGCTGCAACAGGCCAAATTACTTTAAATAAGTGCGCAGCTTAGAGGAAATACAGAGGCTAATGGGATGTTACAGAATGGGATACCCTCAAGCAGGCTTTAGAACAGTATATATGCACAGAAAAAGTGTCTAAGCAGGCTGCAACAGGCCACATTACTTTAAATAAGTGTGCAGCTTAGAGGAAATACAGAGGCTAATGGGATGTTACAGAATGGGATGCCCCCACAGCAGACCTGAGATCAGTATATATGCACAGAAAAAGTGTCTAAGCAGGCTGCAACAGGCCAAATTACTTTAAATAAGTGTGCAGCTTAGAGGAAATACAGAGGCTAATGGGATGTTACAGAATGGGATACCCCAAGCAGGCTTTAGAACAGTATATATGTACAGAAAAAGTGTCTAAGCAGGCTGCAACAGGCCAAATTACTTTAAAAAAGTGTGCAGCTTAGAGGAAATACAGAGGCTAATGGGATGTTACAGAATGGGATGCCCCCACAGCAGACCTGAGATCAGTATATATGCACAGAAAAAGTGTCTAAGCAGGCTGCAACAGGCCAAATTACTTTAAATAAGTGTGCAGCTTAGAGGAAATACAGAGGCTAATGGGATGTTACAGAATGGGATACCCCAAGCAGGCTTTAGAACAGTATATATGTACAGAAAAAGTGTCTAAGCAGGCTGCAACAGGCCAAATTACTTTAAAAAAGTGTGCAGCTTAGAGGAAATACAGAGGCTAATGGGATGTTACAGAATGGGATGCCCCCACAGCAGACCTGAGATCAGTATATATGCACAGAAAAAGTGTCTAAGCAGGCTGCAACAGGCCAAATTACTTTAAATAAGTGTGCAGCTTAGAGGAAATACAGAGGCTAATGGGATGTTACAGAATGGGATACCCCCACAGCAGACCTGAGATCAGTATATATGCACAGAAAAAGTGTCTAAGCAGGCTGCAACAGGCCAAATTACTTTAAAAAAGTGTGCAGCTTAGAGGAAATACAGAGGCTAATGAGATCTTACAAAATGGTAATGTTCCCACAGCAGACTTGAGATCAGTTCAGTATATATGCACATCAAAAGTGTATAAGCAGCCTGAAACAGCTAACAAAGCCAGTCAGCCAGCCAGTAACACTCAGGCTGGATGAAAAAAAAAAAATCTCCCTGTCACTGCCTCCGATTTTTCCTACCTTTCCCTGCTTCTCGCTGACTTCCTGCCTGTCTCCTGCCTGTCTACTGGCTGTCTCTGGCTCTCTAACTGTCTCTCCCTGAATACAGCAGTGTCCTGTCTCTCACGAATGCAATAGAGAAATGAACAAAAGAAAGATGGCCGCCGCCTTATATAGCGCTGTGACGTCACCGGGCTTGCTGGCTGCTGATAGGCTGCATGTGACTGCCCCAGCATGCACTGGAGCGGGGTAGATGTCTGGACATGTCCCGTCCGCCATCTTAGAATGCCTGTAATGTAAATGAATGGATGTTAAAGAAAAACTTTGAGCGATCGAAGCACGGGGAAATTCGGATTCGATCCGAACCGAATTTTTCATGAAATTCGGATCGAATCCGGGTTCTTCCGGATCGATTCGCTCATCCCTAATAATGTCCATGCCTCTTATCAAGGTTCTTTTGGGCACAGTTGTTGATTAATTGTTTTCAGTTCGTTAGATTCATGTTTTTTGGGGTGGATGAAGGCCGAATAGCATGGCGACATGCTTAGGAGTCCTGTGGAACAAGTTGAAGACCAGAGGTGAGCTAGTACGGTCATGAAGCCTAATGTCCCATCAAGATTTATGTAGATGAAGATTATCAGTTTTTTTTTTTGTGCTCCTATCTTCATGTGTGAAATGTTTTTAGTCTGTTCTATAATTGCATTGTATATTATTGGGCATTATGTGACAATAAGGTGGGTTGGTCGTTATTGCACACTCTGTATTGGGACCTGGCATATGTGTATATAGTGTCAATATCCACATGGTCTATGCCGCATACAGTTGGCCGTGGTGACGGATGGCAGACCTTATCAGGACTTGTTATGACAGTCCCCATTTATAAATATATATTATGTACTATTGGTCTCTTTATTGTATATGTGGTATCTTGCTTAGGATGTATGTATATAGCATTATTACAGAATTATTAGCCATATTTTGTTTTTCACATTGTCTGAGATTGGTAGGCTTTGATCCTCTAGTGCCCGTGTTACTCACCTAGCCTCGTTCCGTATATTCCATCCATTGCGGTGGCGTGCACCTTATCCCTGGTGGGACTGCGCCCTGCCTCTGCTCGCTTCCGCCCTGTGGAATGCACATCCGTATCCGCTGACTCACATCCGGCCAGGGTGCGGGGCAGGGGGGTGTGAGGAGGGTGAGTATTTAAGCTGGCACCTGGGGACCTGGGCAGTTAGTTCGCCCTGATGAAGTGACGTAGATGACGTCACGATATGCGTCAGCAGTGATTTGGGGGCCTCAGTTGCTGTGTCCATGGTTAACATTCGGAACATGTGAGATTTTATGATCATATATCCTTACCTATCCTGACCTGGTTTGTCCTTATTATTCACAGCACTTTAAGCACTTTTTGGGATATATTTGCACAATTGTTAATATGATATTGTATTTTTTATATATATAGATTATGCACAGTGATGATTTTCTGGGAATATTAGGATAGGCAATGGGAATATCAGTTCTCAGATTAGTTATACAGGGATTGATGAGGACACATCAGTAGTGCCCCCTTGTGTAGTCTTTGTTGTATGTTTTTTAGAGTTTTTTTAACATGTCTATATAAGTTCTTTCTGGCTTGAATATTAAATAAAATTAGATAATTTGATGATTATATTATTGGGGTGCCACTTTATTGTCCAGATAATATTAGGGATGTGTGGGACCCCTTTCTTTTTTCTTGTTACATTGCACTTGTTCAAGTGTATATCCGGGTACTAGCTTGCTGGTGCTGTCCATCTTTCTGTCTTAGATAGAGGGAGTAGAAAGGGTGCACAGAAAAAGAAGGCCATACCTGTGTTTGTGCACCCTAGCAAAATTGCCAAGTTAGGTAATGATGCAAGAGTGTCAGTCTCAGAAATGGTATCCCTAGCGGATACTGCTCTTCCTAACAGCCGGGAGGACAGCCCAGCTAGTGAGAGGATGGTTGGGACTGCAGGTAAGACTAAACAGTTAGTGGTAATAGGGGTTTCTATTATCAGGCATACTGAAATAATAATTTGCCACAAAGACTGTCTCAAACGAATGGTTTGTTGTCTCCCTAGTTCCAGGGTTTGGCATGTGGTGGAAAAGGTGGATATATTACTGGGAGGGGCTGAGGATTAATGACAAAATTAATGAGAGATGGAAGATTCTTAAGAATAGATTTAGGAATTAGGCACTAAGTTGAAAAGAAGGACCTCCAAGGTTGTATTCTCTGAAATATTGCCTGTGCCATACGCTACACATGAGCAACAGCTGGAGTTTGGAGAGTTAAACAATGGCTCATGTCCTGATGCAGGGCAGAAGGATTTGGGTTCCTAGAGCACTGGGCTGATATTTTATTGAGGTACAAACTGTATTTGGTGGTGATGGGGTACTTCAACTACCCAGGTATCCACTGGAGACATGGTTCTGCTTCTACTACAAGAGGGAGAGCATTCCTCAGCTTGCTACAATATAACTATATAAATCAGTTTGTGGAGGCACTGACTAGGGGTGATGCTCTTTTGGATCTGGTAATATCAAATAATGATGACCTGATAGGGACGGTAACAATTTGTGAAAATCTTGGTAACAGTGACCACAATATAGTTGTATTTAACATAAACTGTAAAAAATATTTTCTGTCTGGAAGGGCAAAAACCCTAAATTTTAGGAAGGCCAACTTCTCCAGGCTCAGAGTTGCACTCCAGGATATAGACTGGGAGCATCTGTGGAGGAATAAGGATACCAATGCCAAATGGGAGTGTTTTAAATGGTGAGTACCAACGTTGATAAATGCGGGTAACAAATATAAAATTAAACTTCTCATGGCTGACACTTGCGGTTAAAAGGGCAATAAAGAACAAGAAAAGGGCTGAGCTATCAGCTAAAACCCTTGAAAAGTATCAATTAGTAAATAAAGCATGTAAGAAAGAAATACGGTTGGCAAAAGCACAGAATGAAAGAGAAATGGCCAAAGAAAGCAAAACAAACCCTAAACATTTTTTCCAAGTATACAGCACGCCCTGTTCCCAATATTCCTTACACATGGGTTATCCACCACAAGGTGGCGCTGGACTGCAGAAAAGACTTGTGGCCCCTCCCGGCCCCATATAAAGCCAGGAAACTCCCACAAATTCCCAGTTTCCATCTGCAGTCTGGACTGTGAAGATAGAAGATGGCTCTTTATACTGCGCAGGTGAGCGGGGCTTATCAGCCTGCGGCCCTGCAGGACTATTCCCACCCGTTCTGCACTCACTGCCTCCCAGCCTCGGCTGCCTGGTTCGGGTGAAGGTAGGACAGCACCAGGGTCAGGTGCTGAGGAGAGCTGCTCCTACCGCAATCCCTGCACTGATATGGGTAGCCGGTCCAGGCTTATGGTGAGCCTTGTGGGATTCTCCTTCCTGCATGTTCGGGGGTTCTTTTCTTATCCTCCCCCCTTCGGTGCCCCCCTCTCCACCCCTATGGCTAGTGCTTACCCTATGCGCCCGCTACTACTCTCCCTTGCCTCGCTCTCCCCCTGGGGAGCTCTCCGGGGGGGGGCGGTGTTCACTTTAACTCCTGCTTTATTTTTACTTTTGTTTTGTTCCGTATGCTCGCCGCCGCGCCGCTTGTACAGCGCTCCGCGGATGGCGGCGACATCACCTCAGTTGCTGCTGTGCAGTCATTGGCCGGCGGAGTCACGTGGGGCGCGATTCACGCTCTTCAGGGGGCGGGCTCTGCGGATGACGCTTTTTGCGTCACATCTTAATGGTCCGCCCCTCAATGTCCATGCGGGCACCATCTTGGATCCCTTTATTCACTTGTGCTGCGAGTGCTGCTGGCCTTCCTGATCGTGCGGTCCGTGAGTGCCCTTGCGGGGTGGTTCATTTTACCTTTCTCGCTTTTAAATGCTTATGGGGTTTTCTCGATCATGTCTTTCAGGCGGGATAAACGTGACTGTGGTTCCTCCCGGCCCCCTCCCCATTTAATATCGCCCACCTCTTTAGCTGTTTTGGGGCATCCCGGGTGGCTATTACTAGCCTTAACCCATTTACTGGCCTGTTGTGCCACTCAAATCACCATATGGAGGCTTCTGGGGATGTGCTTGGGGTTCCTTCGGGACAAGCCCAGCTGTGTGTTATGTGTGGGGTATCCCCTGTCAGCGATGATGTTAGGGTATGTGTGCCCTGTGCCCAGAAGGTACTTGTGCTGCAGTCTGGGTTGCCTGTCTCGGTTCCCAGCTCTGCACCCCTTTCTGCATCACCTACCCCCCCTGCGCCTGCCTCGGACCCCCAGCGAGGGACATGCTAGCTGGGAATCCCATTATGATTTGGCTACGCGGGTGGCCAGCCTGGAGAGACACATTACGGGGCTTGTCCCCCGCAAGTCTTCTGGCAAGAAGCGGCATCTAACCCCTGCTGCTTCCCTTTTTCCTATTGAGGATGAGGGACTTTACAATCTGTCTGGCCATTACCCCCTGGAAGAGGGGGAACTCTTCCCTGATTCTGATTCTTCTGGGGACCAGCAGGAGGCCTATGGCGGTACTGGGTCTCCTCCGGGAGAGGACCCGTGGTCTCCTGAGGACACTGATAGGCTTTTGGCCCATATTTTTGATGTTTTGTGTATTGCCCCTCCTGTGGCAGCTTTTTGACACTGTTAAACAACGCTTGGAGTTCCCTGAGCAAAATCATTTTAATAATTTGGTGCTCAAGGAGTGGGAACGCCCTAGTAGATTGCCTGCGGTGCCCAAGAGCTGGGACAGAAAGTACCCATTCCCTGCTGATGTGGTTAAGCGCTGGTCATTTCCCCCTGAGGTGGATGCGCCCGTCCTCGGGTTGTCCAATACTTCGGTCATGCATTCCCCTGATACTTCTACCCTGAGGGATGCTGAGGATCGACGTGTGGATCAGCTGGCTTGTCATGCCTTTGCCTGTGCGGGGACGACCCTGAGCCCTGTGTTCGCTTCTGCTATCAACGCCATTGCTGTTAAGGGGCTACTGAAGTCAATTCCGGATAACACCACGGCAGCCAATAGGGGAGAGGATTATAGATCCCTCCTGCTTTGCTATGACTTTGTGGCTTTCATTCTCTCTGCTATGGATGACGCAGTCAGGATGTGTGGTAGGACTTCGGCCCTACTGGTGGATATCTGCCATTCTGTTTGGCTGCGCCAGTGGGCGGCTGATAATGCTGCTAAGAAGGCCCTCACTGGGTTCCCTTTTATGGGGCTGCGGCTCTTTGGAGAGCGTTTAGATCTGTTTGCCAGGGATGGTAGGCTGCCTCAATGCAGAAAACAGCTGCGGTCCTTTCGAGGGGCTAGCTCTGCACTCCCCTCCTTCTGTGCTCCTAGGGCGGGAAGGGGTGCTCCATTTGCAGGGCCACGTAGAGACACCCAAGCCCCCTCAGGCATGAGGAGTCGCCCTCACCCATCCGGGTGGGGGGGAGGCTTCGGCTCTTCGCTCATGTCTGGAGGCTGCGCGTCTCAGACCGGTGGATTCAGGAGGTTGTATCCTCCGGATACAAGATAGAGTTTGCAGCCTGGCCGCCCCCAAGATTCATCAGATTCTGGATGGCTCTAAACTCTTTGTCAGCTCAAGGTCTGCGCCTTGTGGTCCAAAACCTTCTGGAGTTGGAAGTTATCTGTCCGGTGCCTTTCAGGGAAAGGGGCAGGGGCTTCTACTCCAATCTATTCACAGTACCCAAAAATGATGGGTCCCTCAGGCCCATCCTGGTTTTGAAACGTCTCAACAGTTTTGTCACGTTCAAACATATTCGCATGGAGACTCTGCGCTCTGTGGTCGTTGCCCTGCGCCCAGGCAACTTCATGACTTCTGTAGACATCAAGGATGCTTACCTTCATGTACCAATCTTCCCAGGTCATCAGAAATTTCTCAGGTTCGCACTGGAGGATCAGCACTACCAATTTGTGGCCTTACCTTTCGGCATCACCTCGGCTCCCAGGGTATTCACCAAGGTTCTGGCGGGCGTGATGGCTCTGTTAAGGTCTCAGGGCATTCGAATCCTTCCTTATTTGGACGACATTCTGATTACATCCCAGTCCTTCCATCAGGCCGAGCTGGATACCCAGACGGTGGTGTCCACACGCGAAGTCCTTCGGCTGGGTGATCAACCACCCCAAGTCTTCTCTGTCCCCATCACTGGTAAGGTCCTTTCTGGGCATGACTCTGGATACATCTCAGGTCAAGGTTTTTCTCCCACAGCAGAAGGTGGAGAGTCTTCAAGTGTAGGCCCAGCTTCTTCTTTCTTGTCCTCATCCCTCCATCCAGCAGGGAATGCAGCTGGTGGGCCTGATGGTGTCTTGCTTCGAAGCGGTACCTTATGCTCAGTTTCACATGAGACCTCTTCAGCTTCATCTCTTATCAGTGTGGGATCGGGATCCTCGGTCCCTGGATCAGGTGTTTGTGCTGTCACCTCTGGCCAGGAGGTCCCTCTCGTGGTGGCTGGACTCCAGGAACCTCTTGGTGGACAGAACCTTTCTGTCCCCTTGCTGGTAAACTGTCACAACATATGCCAGTCTGACAGGTTGGGGGGGGGCTTCTGGAAGTCCTTGAAATTCCAGGGTCAGTGGGGTCCTCAGGAGGCCTTCTCGTCTGGGAGAATGGTCCCTCAGCAGCAGGGAGTTTCGCTCTCTGTGTGACTGCTGGGGTCAGCCGGATGTGGATCTGTTTGTGTCCCGTCACAATCACAAGCTTCCAGTCTTTGTCTCTCTGTCCCAGGATCATCTGGCCTTCGCCACGGATGCACTGGCAATGTCTTGGGAGAGCTTTCGGCTCCTCTATGTATTCCCTCCGTTTCCTCTACTGGGCAGGGTGCTGCGCAAGATATCCCAGGAAGGGGTGCCAACCATTCTGGTGGCCCCTTGTTGGCCAAGAAGGGTGTGGTTCGCATACATCGTGCAGTTGGCAGTAGATCAATACGCCCTGCCCAAGGATCCAGACCTGCTCACTCAGGGGTAGCTACGCCATCCCAATTTAGAAACTCTGGCTTTGACGGCCTGGCTGCTGAAACCTCCATCTTGATGGAAAAGGGGCTGCCCGCCTCTGTGGTTAATACCATGATTAGGGCTAGGAAGAAGTCCTCGTCATTTATCTACTATAGGGTATGGCATGCTTACATTGCCTGGTGTGAGTCTAAGTCTCTTCCCTGTCGGGTGTTTTCTGTTCCCAGGATCCTGGAATTCCTGCAGCATGGCTCCTTTGTCCATTTTGACTCTTAAGGTAGCCTTTTTGGTGGCTATCACTTCTGTTAGGCGTGTTTCTGAGTTGGCTGCGCTTTCCATCAAACCCTCTTATTTTGAGCGACACCAGGACAAGGTGGTGTTTCAGTTTAAGCCAGATTTTCTGCCTAAGGTTGTGTCTGCATTTCATCTCAATCAAGACATTAGCCTCGATTCAAAGACACATTCGTCCGGACTTCGGTAGCTGTCTGTGAAAGTTTTGGTGGATGTTTGTAATTTTTTTGCTTTTTTTCGTTCATTTTTCATTCGTACGAACGTTCGGGAATGCGCTTTCGATGAACGGAAGCAAATCAGAACATTTCCGGATCATTTTCCAAACAAAATCGGAAATTTTCCGTTCGTTCAGATAACTTCTGTTGTTGGGATGGGTTTCTGTCTGATTCAGAGAGCTGATTTCCGACTGATCACCACCCTATAAATCTGTTTCATTTCCGATCCACTTACGGGACCTTTGAGGGCTCGGATTGCTATTGTTGAACATGTTTTGCGGCTATGTGGAGGAGTCTGCGGGCCTTTAGCACCAAGGCATTGCATGTATCAGCATGGCCGAGCCCATAAATTGTATAGCAATGCATACCTGAATTAATACTTTTCATGTATGCCTTATAGAAGCATCTTAATGCTGACCTTAATTAGTCCTTAGCATGTAAACATTTATTTTCTCACACATCCATATAATTGCTATATTTTTTTAGACTTATGTCCTTTGTGAATTATATTTGGATTGTTGAACTTGAATCTTAATTTGTTGTAGGAGTTATTGTTTTAGTCGGTTACCTTTGCTTTGTGTAATTATTTTATATTTGGTTGCAGGAACCGCAAAATGTGCCACTCACACAACATAAAAGCAGTGATTGGTCCAGCTATGCGATTCCTCAGTGTTCTTGCAGGGCATCCAGGGTCGTCCCATGATGCTTATATATTGCAGAGCTCCGGCTTATTTCGTCAGTTTGAGTCAGGAGAATTATCTGATGGATGGCTCCAGGGTAAGTTTGCTCACATTCCATCAATCCATTTTCACTGTATGGCAATGAATATAGTTGATGACTCATGACTTAACCTATTGCTGTTTTTAGCCCTTGATGACATGTTAAACAATATTGTAGCTTAGAATGTGTATTTTATGTTAGTATTTTTAAATTCTTTCAGGGGATTCTGGATATCCACTTCTGCCCTTGCTCCTGATGCCCATTCTTTGCCTGCAGAATGCGTGCCAGGGGTTCTCTAATCGGGCACAATGCAAAACCCATCCCGTGGTGGCGAGGGCCCTCTGGCTTTTGAAGTCCAGATTTAGGTGTTTGGACCATACAGGGGGGAGGGGGGGCACTGCAGTATGACCCCAACAAGGTTATACCAATATTTTAATTTAAGTTTTTTAACAGGGACCACACGTGCCAGAGTGGCACAACTGAGTGTCAGGGTTCTTCAGTTGGTGGGCGAGATGCAGGAGCTGCGCAACTCGTTGGGGACCACAGATGAAGAATAATGTTCTGCGGCCTGCCATTGCTATGTATTTTGTTTTTTATAGTTGTAAAAATTAGACATTTTCAACATTTTTATAAATTTTATATTTTATGATGGAATCCAAAAAAAAAACTGTTACAGTGTCATTTCATTTACAAAATACATTAACACAAAACTAATGGGCCCAGAAATATTTAAAGATGAATATTCACATGACCGAGAAGTGATTTGGGTGAGCTTTAAGGTTCCAAAAGGGAAGATGGAGGATAGTGCTAAGTGGTTTGGGTGAGCTTTAAGGTTCCAAAAGCGAAGATGGAGGATAGTGCTAAGTGATTTAGCTAAACATTGTAGTAGAAGTGAGGGTGGCAAATATGTAGGCGAACACTTTAATAAGTTAAGTTTGTAGTGCGCAGGCGCAAGATCGTAAGGATTTCCGTCTGGACGAATATTTATTGAAAAAGGGAAACAGAATCGAACGGGAAACGTAAAGGATTCGTTGGAGGATACGATGGGAAAAGGGCAAAAACGAAAGCCTTCGTTGTAACATTTGGAAATGAAACGGAAAAGTCTGGATGGAAAATGACATCCTCGCATTCGTAATCTGCCGTATGAACGGACGGAAACTTTACAGAAGGTTTTCAATGCATGCATAGAATCGCTCGTACACTCATACGAGAACGGAAACAATTCACACAAAAAAACAGATCGGCACTAAAACGGAAGTTTTTTTTTGTCTCTCTGAATCGAGCCAATTGTTTTGCCTTCTCTGTGTCCTAATCCTAGTAACCCTAAGGAGAGGGTCTTACATTCTCTGGATGTGGTCAGGACTTTGAAATTTTATCTGGTAGCTACTGAATCCTTCAGGAAGACTGATGCTTTTTTTTATTCTCCCTTCTGGATCTAGGAAGGGTTTGCCTCCGGCTAAGTCCACTATCAGTAAGTGGATCCGTCAGGCGGTGGTACAAGCTTATTCGGCTAAGGGGAAGGAGCCTCCCTTCCGCATTACTGCTCATTCTACTCGTGCTATTGGTGCCTCTTAGGCTTTTCAGCACCAAGCTTCTGTTGAACAAGTTTGCAAGGCCGCTACTTGGTCTTCTGTTCAAACCTTTTCTAAGTTTTACAAAGTTGATGTTAGGGCCTCAACTGATGCTGCTTTTGGCCGCAAAGTTCTGCAGGCGGCAGTGGTTTAAACTAATCGCTGTTACTTTTTGGGGATCCCTCCCTACCTTACGGACACTGCTATTGGATGTCCCATGTGTAAGGAATATCGGGAACAGGACGTGCTGTATACTTGGAAAAATACAACTCTGTGAGTACTCACCTGTAGAATTGGTTTTATAAGTATACAGCATGTCCTGTTCCCCCCCGCCCTTGTTATCATTATTCTTGGTTATCTCTGTATGGTGATTGTTCAAATTTTCATTTGGGTTCTTTTCGTTATTGTTCTCCCGGCTTCTTGTCTACTGCTTTGTAACACTGAGAATTTGTGGAAGGTTCCTGGCTTTATATGGGTCCGGGAGGGGCCACAAGTCTTTTCTGCAGTCCAGCGCCACCTTGAGAAGGATAACCCATGTGTAAGGAATATCGGGAACAGGACATGCTGTATATTTATAAAACCAATTCTACAGGTGGATACTCACAGAATTGTATTTTTTAAATATATAAATTCAAAGAAAATTAAAGCAAAACAGGTAGGTGCCCTAATTAATGATAAAGGGGAAAAGGTCACTGGGGAGAAGGTGGAGCTGTTAAATGGAGAGGAGCAAGGAGCCAAAACAAGAGATGTCACTGATAGCAAAAGCCCAAGTATAATATTCAACAGCTAAACATGGATATGATCCAAATAAAACTAATTTATGTGTGAACGCTGCAGGTCCAGATGGAATTCACCCAAGAGTTCTTAAAGAACTCAGCTCAGTTATCTCATCACCCCTGTTTTTGATCTTTAAAGAATCACTAACAACTGGTATAGTGCCAAGAGAGTGGTGCAAGGCAAATGTGGTGTCCATTTTTAAAAAGGGTTCTAGGTCTACGTGTAAGTTTAACATCTATTGTGGGAAAATTGCTTGGGGGGCTACTAAGCGACTACATACATGAATATGTAACTATGCATAATATTATAATTGACAATCAGAAGCTGCAAGACTAACCTGATTGGCTTTGAGGAGGTGAGTAGAAGCCTGGACAGAGGGACGGCTGTAGGTGTAGTTTTTCTGGATTTTGCAAAAGCATTTGACACTGTCCCCCATAGACGCTTATTTGGGAAATTGAGGTCTTCAGGATTAGAAAATACAGTGTGTAACTGGTTTGAAAACTGGCTGAAGGATTGTGTGCAGAGAGTTGTGATTAATGATATCTACTCTGAATGGTTACCAGTTGTAAGCGGTGTACCCCAGGGTTCAGTGCTGGGCACACTATTATTAAACTTGTTTCAAACGACAGAAGATGGAATTAAATGCACTGTCTCTATTTTTGCAGATGACACAGAGATATGTAGCACAGTGCAGTCTATTGAAGATGTTCACAAGCGCCAAGCTAACTTGGACACTTTGAGTGTCTCAATAAGGAGAAATGTCAAATAACCTGAAGGTCACATGCATCCTCGGGGGAGTAAAACTGGGAGAAACACATGATGAGAAGGCCACCAAGATATTATCATGCATTACAATCATGGGATAGGGATGTAATTTTGCCTCTTTACAAGACACTGGTGCACCCTCACCTGTAATTTGCCATCCAGTTCTGGGCACACATTCATATAAAGGACGCTCTGACTATGGAAAGGGTGTAGAGGAGAGCCACCAAACTAATAAGAGGAATGAAGAATCTTAGTTATGAAAGATCATGAGAATTAAATCTGTTTAGTCTTGAGAGGAGACGACTGAGGGGGGACATGTTTATAAATGGGCAATACAAAAAATATGGGGAAACACTATTTCAGGTAAAATCCTCTCCAAAGACAAGGGGACACCCACTTCGACTGGAAAAAAATAAATTCAGTCTCTGGAGGCGAAAATCTTTTTTTACCATGAGAACTATAAATCTGTGAAATAGCTTCCCACAGAAGCGTGCTACAGCATCAATTGCCGACAGCTTCAAAAAAGTATTTGTTGCTTATTTAGAACATGCCCTACCACAACACCCTTGGTTGAACTTAATGGACATATGTATTTTTTCAACCATATTAACTATGTAACTCCTGCTGTAGTAAATTTTAGAAAAAAAAATGGCAGCTGATGCATTTGCAGGCCACTGCAAACAGGAAGTGCTGCTGGGTTTCCTGTTACTGTGCATTGTCAGTTATACCAGTTGAATCCAGGCACCAGCATGGCTGAGATGATGGGAGAAGTGCCAGGCTGTTGGTCCGGTTTAATTCTTTAGATAGCATGGTGTATGATGTGGAGCCCCCTAAGTCTGCCTGACTACCGAGTGACCTAAGGTTGATTATAAAGGGACTTGGTCCAATGAGGAATCTCCCGGTTAAATGGGGATTATTCTTTTACTGTAAAAATATATTATTCTGTTGAAAGAAACCTCTAGCCTTACGTACAGATTTTTTCAAGTATTTAAAGATGGATTATTCTTTCAATGTTTAAATCCATAATACTGCTGAAGAGAACCTCTAATACAATTTCAGAAGGAATTTTCTTCTTTCTTCTTCTACTTACAAATATATTAGCTGGCTAATGGGATTTTCCCTTGGGTGAGGCGCATAGCCTGAGCCTATTGTAAATTGTAACCAAAAACCTGTAAGTGCTCTGCTGAACATTATTTAAATGAACTTTATTATTGGTATTATTCTTGCTCTCTGTAAGTCCTTGGTGTTTTTTCTCGTTAATGACTTTTTAAGCTATCTTTATCAGATTGATTTTGGAAACACCTGGCATGTTTTAATTTTTAAATATATATTATATATCCCAATGATTCCATAAAAAAACTATAGTAGACTAGTTAAAAATGTAAAATAAATTTATTAGCAGGTTCTCAAGCATCCTTGATTTCTAGTCTAATTCATGTAAGAGTGGGTTGAATGCGGTCTATTCACAGCCAAGAACAGAAAACTACAGTTATTAACCCTTCTAATTTCAGCTACATAAAATTTACATAGCTGCCTCTACTGTCGTTAACTGAAAGATACGTAAATTTTATGTACCTGGCTTTCCCCCCTGCTAGTGGCCCAGAAAAAAAAGACACTCACCTCACCCCTCCCTCAATCCCGCTGAGTCTCCTCTTCACCTGGGAAGCGTTCGATCCCCATCCAGGCTGCTCTGGCTGCAGGAGAGTGCCCGGAATAGGACCCCCCCCCCCGCTTCAGCAGCTGCTGCAATTTCGTGCGGAAAAATAAAGATGATATTTACTCACCTTTGCGCGTGATCACTTCCACCGAGTTTCATCTTCAACAGGGGGGGGGGGGGGGGCTCCGATCACCCCTCTGGCTTTTCTGTCTTCAGGAGAGGGCCCAACAGGCCCTCTTCCACTGCTTCCACCATGGCCGCCGCCATCTTCATGGCTAGCCACACCCCTTTGGCCCAGCCCCCTGCTGACGTCATCCCGCTCCCGGTCTTACAGTTGTCGAATGTGATGATCGCTGGCCAGAGGAGGAGAGGGGTATGGGATCCTCTGATCCCCTGCCTCCTCCCCCACCCTCCAGCAATCACTGCATCTGTCACCGAGGATGGCGAGGGACATAGGAGCTGCCGAATCGGAGGTGAGTAAAGAAAAAAAAATTTTTTGAGTCATTTTTTCTATGTGTGGTGTTTTCATTTTACTGTTGACCCTTTGTAAACTGGTAAGGCATCCATGAGACTCCTATACCGGTTCACAAGAATCTGGGTCTGGCAAGCCACCTGCAGCTAGCAGGTGACTTGCCATTAACCCTGAGCCCCCCAAAGCCCAGGGGGTGCAGAAGAGTTTGTGGCCATTAGGCTTTGAGGCCCAGAGGTGGTCCTTGGGCTGGTTATTCTGGGTAGGGGGGACCTCACACCATTTTTTGGGGGGATTTTTAAGGGTCTTTAAAAATAAAATTCCCATGGAAGGGGGGACCCTAGTCATTTTTTTAATATTAACCCCATGTTACCTGTCACCCAGCAGGAATAAAAGGCTTCCAGCAGCAGCAGGAGAGTAGAAGCCATAGTCAGCCTGGGACACAGTGCTCCAGGATGGATGGGAGGTATGTATTAAAAAGAAAAAAACATTTTTTTGTCTGTTTTTTTTTTACATTTAACTATTTGTTAACTGGTAAGGAATCTATGGGACCCCCTATACCAGTTCACAAAGATTAGGGGGCTGGCAAGTCACCTGCAGCTAGCGGGTGACTTGCCATTAACCCCCAGCCTTCTCCATTACCTGCCTCCCCAAAGCCTGGGGGGGGGGGGCAGAAGGGCCCAGGGGCAATTTAGCCTATGAGGGCTTGTAGCGGGCAGGGCGGGGGCACTGAGGCTGGCCCCTGCACCCTGTCTACAAGCCCCCATGGTCCCTGGGCTGGTTAGGCTGGGTAGAGGGGACCTCACACCATTTTTGGGGGGATTTTTAATCATTTTTAACCTTTAAAATTCCCAAAAAATGCCATTTTTTTACTTAACCCTTTATAGTGTGGATATTAGTGTTTGATTTGTAAATGTTATAAAGTGCTCTTTTCAGTTTGGTGGGGTCTCCTGGGCACGGGGGACTACCAATACATATGTGGTACCATTGTAATCAGGAGAAATGGGGCTTTCACATGCCATATGGTTTTCTTTTATTAAATAAATGTTTATTTAAAATAAATGAGACAATTTAAATATATATGCATATATATTTTTTTTTTCCTTTTTTTACAATTACGATTTACTATTTACTATTTTTTTTACTAATATTTAAAATAACTGTGGAAAAATTACAGACAAGACATTTCATGTTAAAGCCTAAACTCTTCTGCAAAGATAAAATATGTAATTTTCTTGGAAATTCCTGCAACAACAGCAGAGGGTGACAAAATCTCAAGTAGGCGGGAAGTTAAAAGTACCTATGCATGTTGGGTACTGTTCTGCTCGGGGGGGACCTTTTTCCTTGTTTGCATATTGATATTTTAGGAAAAGGTGTTTTTTATTCTGCTTTTTTATTAATTTTTTTAGGTAAACCCTATGCAACCAAAGAATCCTTTGAGGGATCACTTCCAGCAGGATGAATCCATTACAATACACTGGGTACACCTAGAAAGCTTAAAATATGTACTTTCAGGGAATTTATGGTATAAATTACCCTTACACTCATGTTTTACTTTGGGGTGTTTGGCAACTCTTCCCTTGGCAGTACCTATGCATGTTGGGTATTGTTTGTTCGGGGGACCTTGCTTTTTTAGATTTAACTTGTTTTTTCTTGTTTGCATATTGTTTTTTAAGGAAAATGTGGCTTTAATTCTGCTTTTTTTATTCTTCTTTTAGGGAAACCCTGTGCAACCAAAAAATTAATTGAGGGATTACTTCCAATAATTTGTGGGGGGTATTTCAAATGTAAAAGGTTGTTTTTATAGGAAAACTGCAAGGTACACATAGCATAGTTGTATTTTAACAAAAAATCTCCTAAAGCACTGTTTCAGTTTGGGTCTGTTTCAGATTGGGCAGGGTAAAGGGTATCTACCAATTCATATGTGGTACCGTTGTAACCGGGAGAAATGGGGTTTTTACATGCAATAAGATTAATTGAAAAACTTTTTATTACAAAAAAACAGTACACATTGTGGAAAAAAAACTTGTTTTTATCTATTTTTTGCACATTTCTTACCCAAGAATATTGAGAATACACTTAACAAGTGACAAACAAGACTTTCATGTTAAAAGAACATAGTAACATAGTATGTAAGGCTGAATAAAGACTTTAGTCCATCCAGTTCAGCCTGTTTATCACCTTCCAGTGGTCTAGTAGCCATAGCTGGAAATGTTATTACATGCCAGGAAGGCATCAAGGCCACTTTTGAACGTTTTTACTGTATCCATCATTACTACCTCCTCTGTCAGTGAGTTCCATAGTCTCACTGCTCTTACAGAGAAGAATCCCTTTCCTCTAACCTTAGTGGATGCCCTCGGGTTATAGTTACACTTCGGGGTATAAATAGATTGTGGGATAGATCTTTGTATTGACCCCGCATATATTTATACATAGTTATTAGATCACCCCTCAAGCGTCTTTTTTTTAAATTAAATAAACCTAACTTGGACAATCTTTCAGGGTACTCCTGCCCCCGCACTCCTTTTATTAACTTTGTTGCCCTTCTTTGAAAGTGCTCCAGTTCTGATATGTCCTTTTTAAGCACAGGTGCCCAGAACTGTACACAGTACTCCATATGGGGTCTGACCAGTGACTTGTAAAGGGGTAAAATGATGCTCTGATCATGAGCACCTATGCCCTTCCTGATGCACCCCATGATCCTATTTGCTTTGGCAGCAGCTGCCTGGCATTGATTACTACAGTTGAGCTTATTGTTAACTAAAACTTGTTAACTAAAACTTTCTTTATTTAGTGTGTAATCATGACACAGATTTCTCCTTCCCATGTGCATAACAATACATTTATCTGTGTTAAACTTCATTTGCCATATATATATATATATATATATATATATATATTGAAAAGAATTTGTCCCATAACTGACCCTTGTGGTACTCCACTAGTAACAGTGACCCAATCTGAATGTGTACTATTGATAACCACCCTCTGCTTCTGATCTTTAAGCCAATTTCTTACCCATCTGCACACGTTTTCCCCCAGTCCCAGCATTCTCATATTTTGTACCAGCCTTTTATGTGGAACAGTATCAAATGCTTTAGAAAAGTCAAGATATATGATATCCAATGACTCCCCCTGATCCAATCTTGAACTTACCCCCTCATAAAAGCTGATTAGGTTTGTCTGGCAGAAGCGATTTCTCATAAATCCATGCTGATATGGAGTAATAAGGTCATTTTCTCCAAGATGCTCCAGGATAGTATCCCTTAACAAACCTTCAAACAGCTTGCCCACCACAGATGTTAAGCTTACCGGTCTGTAGTTCCCAGGTTCCCCCCTAGATCCCTTTTTGAATATTGGCACCACATTTGCCAAGCGCCAATCCCTCGGACCCTGTAGTTATTGACTTAACCTTTTTGTTTAGCCAAAACAATATAAAAAACAATATATATATTTAAAGGAAATCCCTTCAAAATCACAGTTGAACATGTCTAGCACAAAATAGTTAAAAATGGTCTGGCAAAAGAGGGTGACAAACTTTTGGTAGGTCGGCAGTTAAAGGGTTAACGCACAATGCTGTCACAGCAGGAGGGCTAAAGTAGCCCATAACTTACAATGGATGACATTGGGGGGATTGGGTGGAAACGGACTGTACATGTGTACACTGGAGACTGGTTTCCTTCTCATAATTAGTTATTGGGAAGTGTAAGGGGAAAATAGCTTACTCTGCAACATTAATTATTGGGAAGGGTAACATAGCACATTGAAAAAATATTAATTATGAAGGGTCTAATAGCTCACTCTGAAAAATTAATTATTGGGAAGGGTCGGATAGCACACTCTGTAATATTAATTACTGGGAGGGGTCAGATAGATGTACACAAAAAGCATATGATAAAAGATGACCTATCTGTCTGGGTATCAATAAAAAGGTGGATCACATACCTGTTATTTTTCATGTGAACAACTGCAGGTACCTACATTTTCATAACCTTTACACTCTCTAACCACTGCCATATCAACATATACCCTCTACATTTACTTAGATTAACATGACTCATTTTAGCACAGCAGGATGAACCTCACTGCCCTAGGAAGACGCTCTTTGTCAAAGTGCGTCAGAGTATCTCTACTGCAAACTTTTTTTTCACTTTACCCTGCTATAATTGAAAAGACCCTGAATACACCAGTATCCTTGCTACAAACAGTTAAGGGTATAAAACCTTGCTACAAACCCAGCCTCAGTGAAGTAACTGAGGACAATAAAGATAACAATGTCCTGAAATAGTCATTTGATTGCCTAGCTATAAACCTCATGTATGATCTTTTGTTTTACAATTACGCATTAAACCTGTGTATGTTTTCAATCGGTGTACATCTGCATTAACCAACTTTATATTGATATCCAGACAGTGAGGCCATCTTTTATCATATGCTTTTTTTTGTATACAATTGTCTCATAAGGTGTACTGTCTTGTTACCTCTACTGACTATACCATCCTTTTTGGTGACTTGATTGAATCTTTATCCTAACATACATCCAGCTGTAACAAGGCCAATTTGTAGCTACCGTATTTGCCAGCATATAAGAAGACTGGGCGTATAAGACGACCCACCAACATTTCCACTCAAAATATAGAGTTTGTTATACACTGGCCGTATAAGACTACTCCCTCTTCCGCACACCGAATAAAACGTAAAAGAACATCAAATTACACTGCAGCCGCATCCCTGCTCGCCTTTAGTTTGGGATGTGCCCACACTGGCTATTCAGAATGCGTCCCAGCTAAAGGCATAGTAGGGATGCAGCTGCAGTATAATGTGGTTTGGGCTCTGGGAAAGGGGCCAGATGGGGGGTTTCACACAGTGGAGGATCACAATTTGGGATACCCCTGGAGTAGGGAACAAAACCCAGTGGGGCCTCCCAAATATGGAAGCCCCACTGTGTGAAATACCCCCGACTGGCCTTTTTCCCAGAGCGCACATCAGATTACACTGCAGCCGCATCCCTGCTCGCCTTCAGTTGGGGACGTGCCTGTGCTGGCTATTCAGAATGCGTCCCATCCAGGCATAGTAGGGATGCAGCTGCAGGGTAATGTGGTGTTGGCTCTGGGAATAGGGCCAATAGGGAGGGTTTTACAGTGGGGCATCCCGAATTGGAATGCCCCAGTGGGTTTGTTCCCTACTCCAGGGGCATGCCAAATTGGGTTTCCTCTACTGTGTGAAACCCCCCAACTGGCCCTTTTCCCAGAGCCCAAACCACATTACACTGCAGCCACATCCCTAATATGCCTTTAGATTGGACGCATTCTGAATAGCCAGCACAGGCCCCAACTAAAGGCGAGCAGGAATGTGGCCGCAGTGTAATGTGGTGTGGAGTCTGGGAAAAAGGCCAAACGGGGGATTCAGACAGGGGGGCATTCCATTTTGCTGCCCCTGATGCAGGGAACAAAACCCAGTAGGACATCCCAAGTTGGGATGCCCCTGTGTAAACTCCCCCAAGTTGGGGTGCCCCCTGTGTAAACTCCCCCAAGTTGGGGTACCCCTGTGTAAACTCCCCCAAGTTGGGGTGCCCCCTGTGTAAACTCCCCCAATTTGGGGTACCCCCTGTGTAAACTTCCCCAATGACCCCGTTTCCCAGAGTCCACACCACATTACACTGCGGCCACATCCCTGCTGGCCTATAGCTGGGGACATGCCCGGGTTGTTTAGAATGTGTCTCATCTAATGGCATAGTGTGTAATAAGTGGGGTCTGGGAAAGGGGCCAGTTTGGGGTTTTACACTGGGGGATGCCCCATAGAATCTTTTTTTTTTTAATAAATCTTAAATAAATCACACCTCAGATCAGATGCTGAAGAGTCCCCTTCAAAGTGGAGAGCAGCGAGGGCGATGACAGGAGCCAGCCCCCTGCCTTCCCACACAGTGCCTGAGAGCAGGAAAGCTGATCTGCTCGGCGCTCAGCCTGCTGGCCTGCTCAGTCTCTCCCTGCTCTGATCAACTAGTGCAGCCTGAGCAAGAGCATCGCTCTGCAGGAGGAGGAGGACGATCGTGCTGCCCAGCTTGGTGAAGGTAAGTACATTTATATGTATGTGACCCAGGTGCACCCGGCGTATAAGACGCCCCCCCACTTGGAGGCATGTTTTACAGGGGGAAAAAGTCGTCTTATACGCCAGCAAATACGGTATATCCTAGCTTTAAACCATAGTCTTTTTCATACAAATGTTTCTTCTACCCCATGGCATGACCGAATATAATGGCTCTTACTGGGAAGACCTAATTTGATCAGTACAAATCCAGTCCCTCCAGGACACCCAACCAATGTCCTCACAATCTCGGCACCATTTCTAACAGATCTATTAGCCTCCCTTTCACATTTACTAACAAAAAGAGCACGATCTATTGGGATACCCAATACTTTAGCAAATATTTTGAGAGCAAGATTGCACCCTTAGGTCTAACAGACTCTTTTGGGGAATGGGAGAACATCCTTGATGAATGCTCCCAAACACGTATTTTACTCTTAAAAATGATGAACTTAAAACAGTGACCAATGCTATTGACACACTAGATGACCAGCTATCTCCGGTCAAGACTCACCCGACATTTTTACAAAAAAATATTGAGATCAAACAGACACTAGAGAGCAACAATAGGGCACTATTGGCCAAGAATGAAAAGGGATGCCCCAACCCACTACCAACTACAGACAAACGTACCCTCAAAATCAGGCCCAAACTCCCAACCAAGGATACCTTAGATCAGGGATGTCAAACTTATATGAACCAAGGGCCACATCCATAATACGGTTGTCTTCAATGGATTGTGGATCGTAATAACAAATGCAAGCATGGATATTCAAATTTAGTCAAATGTATGGTTGGAATTATTTTGCCCAGACACTAGATAGCAGTAACCCCTGCAACAGACCGAGACCAATTGCAGGCACTACTCGCCTATCCCCCAGAACATTACAAAGGTGCGCACAAGTCACTTTTATAGGCACCATTTCTGGGAGCAGGATTAGAGGCAGTACTGCACACACAGTGGAGTGCAGTGTGCCGGCACATCACTTGGCAACACCACACACAAAGATGTGCTGCCGGTGTCAGAAACCTTGGAAAGACTGGTCCAGATAGAAGGGGTATTGTCGCCATCTAGAAGCACTTAGAGGGCCACATTAAAAGGCTTGGAGGGACGCACCTGGCCCCCAGGACTTGAGTTTGACATATGTGCCTTAGACAAACTTCTACAATCAACTACCAAGGACCTAGGGACTCATGCCACAATCCCCCATACCAAACACCCCTTCCTGATTCCCAGTTGAATCCAGCAGTAAAAAGAAAAGTCACACCACAGGTAACATCACCTGCACAGTAGCCAACTTACGCCTCGATTCATCATGTTCAGGCTCAAGTTTTGAAAGTGACCTGGAATCATCAGGTGCTCCCACACCATCACTCACCCAACCAACAACCCAAAGACAACAAATACAGCTTCCTCTAAACTTTTATCCCCCCTCCCAAGATACCACCCATAGCACCATCGGGAATCCACTAACTAATCCTTTTTCTATTATGAACCTGGCCAACCACCCCCTCACTGACATTAGATCTCTTATTGGGCCTAGGTTTCGCCCCTTCACATATACCTAGTGATTTCACTGCCCTACCCTCACTATCCGCACCAAACAATTTACCCCCCAGCATATGGGGGTATTAGGGACTGGAAGGACCTGTCACGAAAAGTATACAAATTGCTATGCAACATGGAGGACCTAATCCTAGAAAATGAACTAGATTAAACCCCACTAGAAGACCACCCTGAGTCCCCAGTCGCCCCACCACACCACCACCAGTTTCCAACAATACATTTAAAAAAGAAATCTACATTCTTACCACTACTTCAAAAGTCCCCATTAATACAAGCCATTGTCACACAGGTCTCTAAAGACATTGAAATACTACACCTTCTAAAACCCCCTCCCCCATACCAGATAATTTATCTGTGCCTCAACACCAAGCTATTGGAGAACTAAAACAATCCAAGCATCTAGTCATAAAACCATCAAAACCATCTGATAAAGGTGCTAACATAGTCTTGATGACCACCTCACAATATAAATGCATGTGCACCAAGATCCTCAATAATACTCAATGGTACTAACGTATTCCTGCAGCAAGCCTAGCATCTGATCAACGTGAACTGGATGTCCTAACACTTAAAGTCTTATCCGAGGGAGCAATATCAGCCAGTAAAGCACAATATTTTACCAACCCACACCCTCAGACACCCACTTTTTCTGCTTTTGCCCAGATACATCAGAAACATTCTACAGACCCCCTGGGCAGACCCATTATATTGGGCTATAACTCTAGTCTTCACCATCTAGCACATTTTTTGATGCAACACAAAACCCCACGTTCACAGTTTACCCCCTTATATACAGGACATAATGCATCTACTTGAGGTCATTGACAGTCTACCACCTCTTCCAAACATACTCTTGGTTGGTCTAGATGTGGAAGCACTATATTCCAGCATACCCCATACACTAGGCTTAGCTGCCACACAATCCTTTTTAACCAAAATGGGCACACAGTACAAGATCCATAATTCTTTTGCCATTGAACCACTTGAATTCATCCTGAAGCACAATAAATTTACATTCAATGGATCCCATTACCAACAAATCCAAGGTTCATCCATAGGAACTATATGTGCACCCTCATATGCTAATTTATACCTTGGCTGGTGGGAACGCACCCTCTTCAATAACCCGGACCTTGACATATTCACCACACACGGGGGTGCTATATTGACGATATTTTAGCCTTCATTGAAACCATCAATCATAATAGCTTGAACCTTATTTTAACTTACACCTATGACCATAAAACTTAAGTTACTTTTCTCAATATACAGATTCATACCCAACCAATGGCTCCCTCATCACTAGCCTATATCGCAAACCTACCGCAGGGAACACCATTGTACATGCCACCAGTCATCACCCACTACCATTGGCATCCCCATAGGTCAGTACCACCGTATCAAGAGAAATCGTAAATCCGACCACAGCAAAAGCCATTAGGAAGCAAAAGCCCTAGGACCCGCCTAAGGGTCCAGGGGTATTGTGATGAACACCTGCGTTTAGCATACCACCGAACACCTCCTGATTTCAGTTCTGGAGCTAGCAGGACATATCACGGATAGACCTGCAATAACTTTTAGACGGCCTCCCTATTTCAGGGATAAACTGGTCCCAAGCCACCACAACTCTCACAGAAGTGACCACTGTGGACCAAGGGGCACCATTGTAGAACATGCTCAGCCTGCAGGTTCATCTTCTTACATCATTCAATGACATTAAAATGCACCAAACTACCACTTATGAAGCACCTCGACCAACTGCAATATGTCACGTTATCGACTTGGCCAAATGTTCATGTGACGTGTTGCAAAAACCATAAGACCCTTTAAAACCCATATCCTTGATAACAACTCTTGGGATCACTATTTGTCAGCACAGCTGTGGGACCCCCGCATTGCCTGCAGCGCAATCCATCTTTCTTTGCGGGAAGCTCTGGTGAAGACAGACTCCCCACTTTGAGCCTGGTTTATGGTGCAGTACTTCCTTCTAGATTCCCCCTCCTCAGCCACCTCCCCTCTTCTGCGTTTCCCTTGTAACCAGTATCAGGAGAAGCCGCAGGCAGTACTGCTAGCTGTAGTCTGTGTCTATATTGGCCAATCCACAACCAGGTATGTGACAGTATCTGTAGGTTATACAGAATGGATCTGGCCCAGGCCCAGCCCTGTAGCCACTAGTCAGTCTCAAGCTTACCCTCCTGGGCAGCCACAATACCTGCTCTTCTTGTTTTAGTCAAACTCTTCTGTTACTCAATCACAGGACTTTACAGCCAGCAAAGCTCAAACAGAGATTCATGCTTTCGCCAGCCAGGCTCCTCACTCTTTTCCTGCTTATTCACAAGGACTGTCAACTGCCAGCCTATCGCTAAGTTATAGCACTGCCTACTCCCCAGTTATGGCCAGTTATGACCAGCCTGTTGGCAACACTCCAGTCAGGCAGGCACAGGGTGCGTGCATGCACGATTGTGCACCTTGGGTCTCCCTGCTTAGCATGTGTGAAGCTGAGGGAGTGTGCAGTCTTGCAGGCAGGGGCGGACTGGCAGTAGGGCATACCGGGACAAATCCCGGTAGGCCGCAGCTAGTCCCACAATTGTGGGCCTCTCTTTACCTTGCTGGGCTGCTCCAGGTCTTGCAATGTGTTCCGCAGTGGAACACAGGTGAATGAAGCGCAGGCGCTGGTTATCATATTGCTTGTGCTGCAGCCTATGATAGCCGGGCTGCAATACAGGAAGCAACATTAGTTCCGGACAGGTCGGAGGCCAGGGCTGGCACGGCGCATAAGGTTCAGCATGAAGCGAAGGAGAACACGTGGGAGGAACCGATGATGAGGCAGAGAAGAGCGCGGCTGAGCATCGGCAGCCGGGTTCCGTATCCTAAGAGGTCAGAGTCTGTCCTTTCTCCCTCTCAATCACCCGACCATGTCATCCCTGGATCAGCAGCAGGGGCTGTAAATCTGATGTGCTGGGAATTAACCCTTTCAGGGACACCACCTCAAGCACATTTAAAAAGTAAGCCAAATGTTTTTGTCCTTTTTGAAAAACTTTTTTTTTTCTGCAATGTGCAAGCTGCTTGTACACAGAGATCCAGTAAAGGTCCTTTCCTATTCCAGTTTTGCATTTAGCCCTAATTGTTTTTCATAAAGTGGATCAAAACACAGCTCATCTGGGTTTTGGTCTGTTTAAAGTGGACCATTTCACCAACACAGCTGGCCCTAGAATCTAAAAGACTCCAGGGCTGGCCGACTAGGTGCCCCTGGGGGCTCCAAATGGATGCTCCACTGTATGAACCCCTTAGCATTCCACTGGTCATTTGCCATGGCTGCATCCCTGGCGTTCCTACAGCATCCGCCCAGACATTCAGATAGGCAGGGATTCGCACATCATAGGGAAACCAGGGATGCGCCTGCTGCTGTTCCCTATGCCAACGCTGAGTCCTAAACAATGGCTTTATGCCGTGCATTAGTAGCACAATATAAAGCGCCAATTGCACAAGTGTCTACGAATGTGCTGTGGGACTGGTGCAAAGGTGAGTGGGGTGAGCAATCTGGGGGTTATACACAGCAGGGTATCCCAAATCGAGAGGCCCCTGGGGCAGGGACCTATCACCAAGATAATGAAAATCCTGGTGATAGGTCCACTTTAAAGAGGAACAACACCCAAGATTTTCTCAGTAAAAAACTACCTGACTACCAATCTAATGGCACATGCACCCAGCTGAAGGCCAGTGGGGATGTGGCCGGCAGCATGCTTGGCTCCATTCAACCCTTCAGCCAACAAGAATCAGCGCATGTGCCGCTGGAACGGCAGTCAGGTAAGTTTTACCAGCGATCCGTGGGGCTACCCCAGGGTCAAGGACCAATCCCAGGTAAGTTTTAATATATATAATAAATATATTAATGTGACATTAACACACTTATACTGGGCTGTACAAAGTACAGCAGGGCCGTTGTGACCAAAAAGTCCAGGGCCATTTTTTGACCCCAGTCCGCCCCTGCTTGCAGGACTGGCATGCCTGATTGCGCATGCGCCAGCTGGGGTCTTGGATACTGCACATGCTACTGAGCATGTGCAGCAGGAATTCCTGGTGCTAGGAGGTCCTTTAAAAGGAGGCCTATGGCACTGGGGAGATGCCTGCAGACCTTCCCGAAGTGACGCTCTTCCCTTGTTCTGTGTTACGCTCTAACTCGACTTTGGCTCCAACCCCCTGGCTTGGGTATTGAACCCACTCTGGGTATGACCCTATGGCTTTGGATACAGTTCCCACTCTGGCTCTTAACCCTTGGCTTGGATGACTACCGTTCTGGCTCTGTGATCCCTGGCTTGGAAATACAGACAACTCTCGCCTCTGTTCCTGCACACACCAGAGCTCTGTTTCTGCACTCACCAAAGCTCTGAACTCCAGACTCTGTTCTTGCACCCACTCCTTACCAGACTCTTGGGCTCACTATTTGTCAGCGCAGCTGTGGGACCCCCGGCATTGACTGCAGCACAATTCATCTTTCCTTGCAGACTCCCCACACAGTGCCTGGCTTATGGTGCAGCACTGCAAACACTTCCTGTTAGCTTCCTCCTCCTCAGCTTGCTCAGCCAGCATTAACCCCTTCCTGTTTTTCAGCTCCTCAGTTCCAGTTCTGTTCACCAGAATCTACAATTAGCATTAATGGACACTGTGGCCTTCCCCTCTGCTGTGTTTTCCCTGTAACCAATATCAGAGGAAGCCACAGACGGTAATGCTAGAAGTAGTCTGTGTCTACATCGGCTGATCCACAACAAGGTACGTGACATTGGACAAGGTGATACTGTTAGATTATTTGTCAGATTCCTCTTCTGTAGTTCTTGTATGCATTCTGGGTGTCTGTGACCTAATTATCTGTGCCACATGTGTATATAGTCATTGTGTTTATCAGTGCATAGTCTCACCCTTTCCTTCACTATGTGGAGGTGATAAAGATGATCATACAGCTCGGCACTCACTATCATCTGCTTGCTAGAACACTTATAACCTTGGAATTTTACAGTGAGTCCTTTACAGGCTGTTGGAAGCTTCACAGATAAGAGTACTCCTTCTAGGTCAGAAACATGAAGCACATATTTCACTGGTATTGCTAAATTGTGTCCTGCATCATTTGGGCATTAAAGGGTGCCATTAGCATACCCCTCTGCATGTATTTTACTTCCATCTGCAAGGTAAATAGTATCTGTAATTTAGATCAAGCTCTTTGGAAAAACTTCTATCACTGTCTCATTTGCTCTGGTTTCCATATAGTACAGTCTCTCTTTATGTGTCCCAGCTTGTGACATCTAAAGCACACGCTGGTTTTCTTCCTCTGTAATATTGTATCTGTAGCTTTAAGAGCTGTTCTTGTGTTGGTTTCTGTGGAGTCATGCACAAGCTCCTTTCTTCGCTGACACTGATCTTGTCTTTACAAATACAAGTGTCAGATCTGCCTCCAGCGCATTGATCAGTGCATTGTATTATTGGGTAAGCTGCACAACAACATAGCTGCAGTTTGACTGTCTGTTAAATTCTTACCAACTGATCTTAGTTGTGCGATCACTTCCAGCATTGCATTTATATGCTCCTGCTCTCTGCTAAACCTCATTTTGTGCTGGGAGCAGCGGAGTTAAATCCAGATAGACATTTGTGGAGCAACAGGAACTGGCTTTACTGGAACACGAGTGCAATATGGGAGAGTCACCTTACATGGTGGATAACACAGGAAAAATAAGTCATATAGGTCACCTTAATGTACAGGAAACAGAACATGCAATAGAGATTGTACAACAGAGATTATGCATAGATTCAGGTAACAGCACTATCTACTGTAATAAATGTAAACTGTGTTTACCTAGCAATATCAGATGCAGATCACATACAGACCAAACAATAGAGAGAAAGCAGAAATTTGGCCCATCTAACCCACAAGCCCTGGCCCTGAATGCCAAAATTGTTGGCCCAAATGCTTCCATTCTGGCTGGTGGAGATGGAGAGCTTAAATATATTATGGCGGTGGCTGTCCCTCAATACGCCATTCCCAGCCACCACTGCTTTTCTCAGCAGGCCATCCCTGCCCTGCACCAACAGGTTGCAGAGAAAATAAGGTATTATCTGCGCAATGCTATCAGTTGCAGACTCCACATCACAAATGACAGGTGCACAAGTAAGCATGGCTAGGGAGTTACATCTCTATAACTGCCCACTGGGTTAATGGAGTGGAAGTTTGGCCCAAGGTAGTGTCAAACTGGTATGCTTTTTTTCCTGATCTATAAAATAGATATTATTTGCAGCCACTGTGCCTGCTGTGACCTTCAGTTCGCCCAGGAAACGCATCTTCTCCCCAATCCAATGATGCATCCACGACCCGGGAACACAGTCTGCTATACTTTTAGCAGGACGCATGCCCGTGCCACACATTTGTGAATGGCTGGCGTGGACACGCACCCTGTTAGAGGGTAGCAAAGATGTGGCCGACGGAGCGCTTGGCTCTGCTCAAGGGCACTTTAGGGCAATTAAAAGGCTCAAATATGACCTCTAACTGCACCTCATTTGTATAAATTAGTTCATATAGCAGTAGCTTCCAAGGAAACACCAAAACTGCTCTTAGTTAATTATACTTTGCTTGCTAAGAGTAACAATACAAAACTCCAGGCTATACTATAACAAAGAAAGCCTATAAACAGAGCAAAAATCAATCAGTTGGTCTCTCAGTCCAGGTCTGTTCGATGCTCCCAAGTAAGTGTGTCTGGCCGCTTTCCAAAATTTGTCTGTCTGGCCAAAAGACCAAACACCGCCCGGAGCTGTGGACTAACATCCAGAAGCAGACAGATAAATGGATTAAGCTGCTGCTAAACCTGAAGCCCAGCAAGGCGGTGTGCAACAATGGGTGTAACTTAGTAGCAGCCTTGGGTTGAGCCAGATTGACCCACATTCCTTGCCTGGCACATGTGCTCGACTTGGTGGTGCAAAGCTTCCTTGTCAATTATCCAGACATGCTGGAGCTGCTGCATAATGTTCGTCTCCTTTGCATGCACTTTTTGGTGTTCACACCCTGCTGCTGCTCGCCTATCAGCACTGAAGAGGAACTTTGGCCTTCCCACACAACACTGATATGTAATTTGCCATCCAGGTGGAAGAGAGTACAAATGCACTCTGATGGAGGCACTGCTGGTGGAGTTCCCATCTGACATTGAGGGCTAAGTAGCAGCAGGAGACCGAGGAGGAAGTCACCAGTGCAGCACCAGCACCATCTTAGAAGGGAAGGTAAACACACAAGGGCCACAATGTGGAACACCTTAGTCAATTCTGTGCCACATCCTCCACCATCAGATATGGCCTGTAGTACCAGGATGCAGACTTTGACTCACATGATGGATGAAAATCTGTGGATGCCTCTCCTTGTACTGAGCGATGGTTCATCTCCGTTCAGTCTCTGGGTCAGTAAATTGGACACATGGCCAGAGCTTGCCCTCTTTGCTTTGGAGGTTCTGGGGTGCCCTGCAGCTAGTGTCCTATCAGAATGTGTGTTGGGTACTGCAGGGGATGTCATCACCGGCAGGAGGATCTGCCTATCCACAGCCAATCTGGACATCCTTACATTCATTAAGAGGAACTAGCCATGGATCCCACGGGACTTGGCTGTGCCAGTGCCTGAGTAAGTGGTCAAAGTGTTTGCTACAATCTCATCCTACACATCCACCTCTAACTTCTTCTCCTGGACCTCTGACACTTAAAAATGATAATTTTTTTTTTTTTAGTTATGCATTTTATTATTTATTTTGTGAGGGGAGGTGCTTCCAAAATTCCTCTGTTTTGCTACAGTGGGAGAAGCTTTACTGGCCTTAAGGAAAAACTAGAGACTACAAGTCCCAGAATTCTTCCAATGTAACAGGTGAGCTAATCAGCAGCTTTGGCTAAGCAGCAATCATCATTACCTCTCCAGGTAACAATGCTGCCAGCAACCTTTCAGCTTCTTCAGATAAGGGGAACACAATCTTGTGTTCCAGTAGCTAAATTTCAGCAGAATGGGTTAAACCTGTTGTCTGCTCCTTAGCCAATCAGACGACTAGCAAGCGAAAGTGAGGAAGTCTTTGATCTGTACATCAAATAAACCAGTTGATGTACATTGCTAAGGGAAACACATTGTTGCTTGCAAAAACTGATTTAGTTTATAATGCAGCAAACAAATAGAAAAGAAAAAAAACAGATACGCCTAGCACATTGAAAACATAATTTGGCACACAACCTTAAAAAATGCCATCGAAAATGGAATTACCCTTTAAAGCTGCCTGCCTGGATGTACAATGAAAAGGAAAATCAGCAGATGTTTTTTTTATATTTGTCTCAGTAGCTGTCTGTCCCTGGATGTACAACAAATAGGACAAATTAGCAAATGTTTATTTTATTTGTCCCAGTAGCAGCCTGTCCCTGTTTGTACATAGAATAGAACAATTGGCAGATGTTTTTTACTTGGCCCAGTAGCTGCCTGTCCCTGGATGTATAACAAATAGGATAAATTACAGATGTTTTTTACTTGGCCCAGTAGCTGCCTGTCCCTGGATGTATAACAAATAGGATAAATTGGCAGATGTTTTTTACTTGGCCCAGTAGCTGCCTGTCCCTGGATATACAACAAATAGGACAAATTAGCAGATGTTTTTTTTTATTTGGCCCAGTAGCAGCCTGTCCCTGGTTGTACAATGGATAGAACAATTCGCAGATGTTTTATATTTGGCCCAGTAGCTGCATGCCCCTGGATGTACAATAAAAGGACAATTAGCAGATGTTTTTCTTTGGGGATCAGTATTTAGCAGCTGCCTGTCCCTCCAAGTGCAATGAAATGAATGATAGCAGATGTGCTTCTATGTTGATCAGTATTTAGCAGCTGCTTGTCCCTCCCAGTGCAATGCAATGGTCAATTAGCGGATGTTTTATCTGTGTGGATCCTGAAAAGGACAGTTTTCTGCAACCCTCACTGTCCCTCACTCCAGTTGCCAACTCTCCCTACCTAACTGCCCTGAAAAGGGCATTTTCTTTGCTTGTTACAGGTCCCTATCTGTTCCTCAATAGATCTGCATATTCTCCCTAACTTATGCAGATAGCTTTATCAGCACTGTGCCGAGCAGCCAATCAACCGCTTTCCGGGTGTGACCGAATTCAAATACAGAATTCTGTCTGATGTCTGTGTTTGGGTCATGGACCAGAATTTGCAAAGTTCAATATGGACATGAACCTTGCGGCTTGGGTTAGTTTATCACTAATCATCATGTATTAAACAGGCTCTTAACATATACCAGTTAACACTTAAATAGCACAGGATGACGACTCAATGGTAAAAGTCCTTAGATTGTAGACCCTGTAGTTTGATGAAGTTTATGGACCCCAATTGAAATTCTTTGGAAAAAAAAGTTATTATAGCAGTACTGCCATTTTTGGCCTTCTGCCGTTTCCTTGTCTTCATAATCCTACTGTCAGTGTATGTGTCCAGTTACTTGTCTATCTGTTATCAATTTACGTTTATCCAGGTCTGGGCAGGCAGAGGTCTGTGCGTCCATTCTATCTGGGTCTAAGTCTAAACAACAGGATGTATCATAACAAGAGTATTGACTCTCAGTTGGTTGCCCTTCGCCTTTCTGGTTGCACTGGCTTTTTGTTTATTTGTGTTTCAGCTGCTTGCTACCTTTCTGATCAGTGCTTCCCAGTCAGTATGAATCCCAGTCTGCTTTGATGCTACAGTACCTGTCCCTGGTGGTCTCTAAATTCCTTCTTTATGCCCTCACTTTGTCTGTCTCTGACTGCTACTTAGCTAAACAACTTAGCTTGGCAACAGTCCTCTGGAACCCTGATCCATAGCTATGGCTTCAGACCAGGTGTATGCTTTAACCCATAGCTGGGTCTCAGCATCTGCTGTCTTTGACCTTATTCTATAACCAGGAAACCCACTGTCCATATGACTGGGCCTTACATCATCTCAGTACAACAAGGCTCTGGCTCACAAACAAGAAAGTTCACAGCCGTCCATTTCAGTAGTTCTGCAGTTTCAGTAATTAAGTGATGACAGATACTAGAATTCAGACTGAAATTCAAAGCTAATACAACTACAGTGTGGACACCATAAAAGATTTCATGGCTCTGGAGCGGCATAAGACTTTTTGTGGACAGTCCCCTTGAGATAGATTTCAGAGATTTTCCAGAACAATTGTCTGCAATGGTCTGGATATTATTTGTGTTTTCATTTTTGGGGGGGGGGGGGGGGGGCTCTGGGGGGTTGTTTTTTTATTAATCAACCTGCCATGCAATATAATACTATATTTACATTAATACTATTTGTTCCCAGATGGATTATTTTGGTCCTATTAATTTGTTAGTTTTATAAGTAATGAAGATGCTCTGATGTGATCAGAGGCTGCTCCAGCACCACTGTGAGAGCTCAAAGGGACAGAGTAGCTGTAGTACCACTTTTTCCTGGAGGAATAAAGGGCAAATATTGGAGCCCTGTTACAGCTTCTACCCAGCACTGCAGGAAATGAAGGGGAGGCACCTGGGACAGGCATCGGGTGAGCTGCTTGCTAACTAATTATTGTTTTAAGGTTTAGAGTTCCTTTAAAGGAGCACTATCACGAAATTGTGTGATATTAAAAATCCATATAAACACATTGTGTAATTAGAGGAGAGGTCACTTATACACCTGAACTGAATAAAACTCCTGCCAAGCTTTTGATTTATTCTCTCATGGTAGGAATAAAATCCAGGGGTGACTATCAGGGGTCTATCAGTGGTGACAGAGCCTGTCACCCCGGGTGTCCATTTCCTTCAATTAAAAGAAAGAAAAACAAGCCTGGCTGGATTTCTCTTGATGTCGGGTGTATAAGTGACCCATCTCCTGCCATCCAGCATATTTATATGGATTTTTATCATTGGACCATTTTTTCCCGATTATGCTCCTTTAGCTTCATATTGTTAGTACCACTTTTAAATGCAACTTTGTTGCCTACCTTTTCTATTCTGGGCAGGTGTTGCCCCCATATTCTGGGTCACTATCATGGTCTGGCATTTTTACCACTTACCCACCACCATCTTCTTCCATGGCCTGTGGGCATGACTGGCTTCCCCCTCTTATTAGCTAGCCACAGGCAACTGCCACATGCAGATAAAATTATTTTTGAAATTGGTTACAATGTTTAACTTTTAATTATCAGTTTTTATGACAAATATGGCTCCACTGCTCTGTAGACCAGCAGATCACATTAGAAAGCAATCCTCCAACTAGGTCAAAGGGTCATCAGAGTCAGATATTACTGCTGCATTCTGGTCAGTATTAGGAAGAAATACTTTTTTTACAGCATCCAAAATTCCTGCTTTCAAATTTAAGGAAGTACCCTTCAGGAATATATAAATCCAAATAAGTTAAGCAGGGAAACAAATGTATTTTATCATGACTTACATTTAAATCCATCTGTACATACTGGTCAGTTATGGCAGACACATTTGCTATGGAATATGTAACGTTGCCTATTGAGCCAAGAGGGACAACAGCTGCATGAAAATAAAAAGGGACATTTTAAAGGAAAGTACATCCACTTGACATGTTTAAATATAAAAATTGTATCTTATATATGGCTTTTATACTGAACAGATTTGTTTTTATTAAAAAAACCTACCAACATTTATTTGCATTTAACTTTCCATCTTGTTTTTGGTGATTAGTGATCGGTCCTTCTGTGGTGAACAAAAGATATAGACTCTTCCAGGTTTTGTTCCATTCCCTGGGGGAACCCTGAATTGGGATGTCCCGCTGTCAGGACTGTATTTGGGGTTCATGCTTGGGCCCCCTATTGGTCTGCTTTAAACTGAAACACCACCTATTTTTCACAAAATCTGTGTTCCTAGCTCGGGGGAATTGTTATTTTTGATGGCCCCCTGCTCATTAACCCCATTAATCTGGAAAATCCTTATCTTTCTCCTCAGTCCCCCCAGGTGCGGTGTTCGGCCACCACTAGTGATGAGCGGGTTGGTTGAAATTCGAGTTTAACGAATTCAGTCGATCTTGCCAGCAAACTTTGGGTTGGGGCCCCGAATCCAAACCCCATAAAAGGACCCAATTTGAGACCCAAAATGTAGGGCTCAAAAATGGCTGTAAAATGAGGCCAGCAAGGGCTAGAGGGCTGAAATCTAGAGGAGATCTAGGGGAATTGCCCCGCACAAAATGGGCAGGGCATTTTTTTCTTGATGTTGGTGTATTTCTTTAATTTTTTTGGTTTCTGTTATTTTAAGTACTTTCCCTAGCCCATTTTTTGCAGGGCAATTCCCCTGGTGTTCCCCTCGATTTTTTTAGCCCTCTAGTCCTTGCTGGCCTCATTTTACAGCCAAAATCTGTTTTTTGAAGGGTGTTGGGAGGTCTAATTTGGGGGGTAACACCTGGGCATTTGCCCTGCACAAAATGGGCTAGGGAAAGAACTCCAAACCATCACAGAAAACTAGAAAATGTAAGAAATACACCAATAAAGAAAGAAATTAAATAAATGAATATATATATATATATATATATATATATATATATATATATATATATATCAATATCTATCTATATCTCTATATATCTATATATAAAAATAAATAAAAATATACATCAATCTGTTCATATATACATCAATAAAAGTATAAACACAAATATATAAATCAAGCTATAAATATATACATCAATCTATACATACATACTTCAATAAATATATACATCAATCTATATACAAATAAATAGATTAAAATATTGCATATTATTTTTTTTACAAATGTCAGAGGTCAGGGGTGGGGGAGGTGGAAGTGGCGATTTAAACGTAAGTGGCAGAGGAGGTAGCTAACACTTTAACCAGTCATTCAGGTGCTGGCACAGCCAAGTTCCGTGGGATCTATGCCTGGTTCATTTTATGGAATGTAAGGATATCCACGTTGACTATGGATAGGCGGATCCTCTTGTCTGTAATGACACCCCCTGCATTGCTAAACACTTCTTCTGAAAGGACACCTGCAACAGATCAGGCCAGCACCTCCAAGGCGTGGAGGGCAAGCTTTGGCCATATGTCCAATTTAGCAACCCAGAAATTGAATGCAGAGAAGCCATTGCTCAGTGTCAGGAGATGCGTGGACAGGTAGTCATCTACCAGTCATTGCGCAGGCACTGGAGCCTGTAGTGGCGCATATGAACCAGGCTGCCCTGAATCAAGGAGAAGCTGCCCTCAGTTTCAGGTGTCCCCTCCTCCTCCTCATGATCCCCCCTCCTCATGATTCTCCCTTCAGCCACGGTCCAGTGACATCTGTAAGCTGCTCTAGGTGCCTCCCTGCTGTGAGAGAAAATAATCTCCCCCATCCTCCAATTCCTCCAAAGCTGACCCCTGCAAATCACTCTGCGAGCCATGTATACACTGTCCTGACAGCGGGGAAAATTGGTCTTCCTCCTCCTCCTCAGTCACGGCTTGATGCATTTTTTTCAACAAGCAGAGGATGGGGATAGTAGCAATAGTAGCATCATCAGCACTGACCATATTGGTGGCGTACTGGAAGTAGTGCAGAACCGCACAGATGTTCCTCATGGAGGCCCACTGACTGGTGGTGAAGTGCTGCTGGCCTGCACTTTGACTCACCAGGGCATTTTGGGGCTGGAATGCCACTATAGCCTGCTGCTGCTCACAAACCCTTTCCAGAATGAATTCTAGCCTGCGTGCAAGAACTTGTTCCCCCCTTCACCTTCACAGGCTTTCACAGGCCTTAGGCACTCATAAAGACTGCTAAAGCACCTGATTCTTCCCTCCACTTGCTTTCACAGTCCTTCTAGGGGCTCAATAAGACTGCTGCTTCTGATTCCATTCACCCATGGGTCAGGTTCTGCTTCATCCAGGCATTGTCAAACAGCTGCAAAATGCATGTTTTCCTGTTAGCGGTATAATACGAACCGAAATCAGCCTGACCAAATTTCTGAAGCGTTAACTCATATCTCTACCAACAATTCTTTTTCTGGTGTTACTAAAATAAAGCTGAAATGAAAATGAAGCTCTCACCCCATAAACAAACTGGCCATACTAGGAACAAATTTGGCACCCATAGAAAAATGGAAAAGCACTAATGTCTAACTCATGTGGAATTATTATATAAAAAGATCCTAAAGTTATAAATAAAATAGATAATATTGCATAACTTTTAGTTTAACCACTAAAGCAGGTATTCCAACTTGTGGCTTGTGAGCCACATGTGGCTTGCATTCCCCTTCTGTGTGGCCCATGGGTAGGCATGGGCGATACTGCTGAAATTCGGTCTTGATGGGTTTGGCCGAACTTGCCACTAAAGTCCGATTCAGATCCCCCGACTTCACCTGAACCAGAGCCCCATTGAAGTCAATAAGGACCCGAATTTGGGGGACCAAAAATGGCTGTAAAATGGGGGTAGCAAAAACTAGAGGGCTGAAAATCGAGGGGAACACCAGAGTGATTGGCCTGCACAAAAAAAACCAAATAATAGTTTTTTACGGGCCTAATTAGGGTGGGGGGCACCTGGGCAATAGTCCTGCACAAAACGGACTAGGGAAAGTACTGAAAATCCTCTGATACAATAGTTTGATATACTTTCTGCATCCTGGAGACCCTCAGTACATACAGAATATATAACAAAAAGGCATAGATGCCCACTAGAGATAAGCAAACCAAACAAGAGAACCTGGTTTCGATCCAAATTTCAGGAAAAGTTTGGTTCATCACAAACTCAAACTTCAAGTGGTTCATGACAGAATGCGGGCGGAAGACGAAACCGGTGGCATTTCACTGGCACCACTCCACAGGTCACGGCCAGCCAAGGAGAAGCAGGGAGACAGGGTCACATGGTCTCAGCTTAAGAGGGTCATTGCAGGACCATTATCGAGCTGGCTGCTGCAGGAGCAGGGACAGTTTACGGAATTTTGAACCACAGCATAGAAAAAGTGAAGGTGCAGGATAGGAAGTGGGCACAGTGTGACACTGAGGGGGGTGTGTGCTGCACAGAAAAACTGTATCTGCCTGCGCTGGGATCGTCATTTTTATCCATCCTGTAATGTCTGAAAACTTCAGAGAGGATTATATTATTTTTTGGCCACATCTGCCTGGTTTAGCCTAGTTTAGCTGGCCCCTGTCACTGCATTGTGAAACTTGGGTTACACAGTGCCTCAGTGTTTAATACAGTTTTAAAAACAATCTTTTCAACTGCCAAGGAATTTTTTTTTTGGGGGGGGGCAGCATTGTTTAAGTGTAGAAGCCCGGCTCTCTGTAAGTTGGGGTCTTCGGTGCATCTTGCAGTTTAAAAAAAGTAATCTTTTTCACCTGCCAAGGACTATTTTAGGGAACATATATCTGTTTTAGGAAATACTTAGTAAAATGTCTGGGAAAGGATGGGGGTAGAGGAAAAGACATCCCTGTAAATCCTTCTGCCACTAAGGATAAGGTTGGAGCCAGTAACAAAAATGTGATCAGCAGCCATGTGCCCAGGCCCAGAAAAAGTAGCACAAGCCATTTGCCCAGGCCCAGTCATAGTAGTAGCAGCATCCATTTGCCCAAGCCCACCACTGCTAATAGTAGCAACAGCAGCAATGCATACGGTGGTGGTAGTTAGAGATGAGCGAACTTTTGAAAAATTCGATTCGACTGATTCGCCGAATTTTCCGACAAAAATCGTTTCGACCCGAATAAATTCGCGACGAATCGCTATTAAAAACGGCTATTTCTGAGCCTCCTACAGCCTCAATAGGGTTGTAAACCATTCAGCCTTGCTGTAACACGCACAGGATGCGTGCTGGGTTAGTTAAATAATACTTTGAAGAAATATCACATGCAGATCAGAGGCATCGCTAATAGAATCGCAGAGCGGCACAATTGCAGAGAGTTGAAGTGGCATCACTATGAGGGGCAGAAGGAGCCCAAATATACACTGGAGTTGGCCTCAGGAGCCCAAAAATTGGATGAATCACACCCTGGAGTTGGCAGGAGTTGGCAGCAGCAGCAGCAGGAGCCCAAATATACACTGGAGTTGGCTTCAGGAGCCCAAAAATTGGATGAATCACACCCTGGAGTTGGCAGGAGTTGGCAGCAGCAGCAGCAGGAGCCCAAATATACACTGGAGTTGGCTTCAGGAGCCCAAAAATTGGATGAATCACACCCTGGAGTTGGCAGGAGTTGACAGCAGCAGCAGCAGGAGCCCAAATATACACTGGAGTTGGCTTCAGGAGCCCAAAAATTGGATGAATCACACCCTGGAGTTGGCAGGAGTTGACAGTAGCAGCAGCAGGAGCCCAAATATACACTGGAGTTGGCCTCAGGAGCCCAAAAATTGGATGAATCACACCCTGGAGTTGGCAGAAGTTGGCAGCAGCAGCAGCAGGAGCCCAAATATACACTGGAGTTGGCTTCAGGAGCCCAAAAATTGGATGAATCACACCCTGGAGTTGGCAGGAGTTGACAGTAGCAGCAGCAGGAGCCCAAATATACACTGGAGTTGGCTTCAGGAGCCCAAAAATTGGATGAATCACACCCTGGAGTTGGCAGGAGTTGACAGTAGCAGCAGCAGGAGCCCAAATATACACTGGAGTTGGCCTCAGGAGCCCAAAAATTGGATGAATCACACCCTGGAGTTGGCAGGAGTTGACAGTAGCAGCAGCAGGAGCCCAAATATACACTGGAGTTGGCCTCAGGAGCCCAAAAATTGGATGAATCACACCCTGGAGTTGGCAGGAGTTGACAGTAGCAGCAGCAGGAGCCCAAATATACACTGGAGTTGGCCTCAGGAGCCCAAAAATTGGATGAATCACACCCTGGAGTTGGCAGAAGTTGGCAGCAGCAGCAGCAGGAGCCCAAATATACACTGGAGTTGGCTTCAGGAGCCCAAAAATTGGATGAATCACACCCTGGAGTTGGCAGAAGTTGGCAGCAGCAGCAGCAGGAGCCCAAATATACACTGGAGTTGGCTTCAGGAGCCCAAAAATTGGATGAATCACACCCTGGAGTTGGCAGGAGTTGACAGTAGCAGCAGCAGGAGCCCAAATATACACTGGAGTTGGCCTCAGGAGCCCAAAAATTGGATGAATCACACCCTGGAGTTGGCAGGAGTTGACAGTAGCAGCAGCAGGAGCCCAAATATACACTGGAGTTGGCCTCAGGAGCCCAAAAATTGGATGAATCACACCCTGGAGTTGGCAGGAGTTGACAGTAGCAGCAGCAGGAGCCCAAATATACACTGGAGTTGGCTTCAGGAGCCCAAAAATTGGATGAATCACACCCTGGAGTTGGCAGAAGTTGACAGTAGCAGCAGCAGGAGCCCAAATATACACTGGAGTTGGCTTCAGGAGCCCAAAAATTGGATGAATCACACCCTGGAGTTGGCAGAAGTTGGCAGCAGCAGCAGCAGGAGCCCAAATATACACTGGAGTTGGCTTCAGGAGCCCAAAAATTGGATGAATCACACCCTGGAGTTGGCAGGAGTTGACAGTAGCAGCAGCAGGAGCCCAAATATACACTGGAGTTGGCCTCAGGAGCCCAAAAATTGGATGAATCACACCCTGGAGTTGGCAGGAGTTGACAGTAGCAGCAGCAGGAGCCCAAATATACACTGGAGTTGGCCTCAGGAGCCCAAAAATTGGATGAATCACACCCTGGAGTTGGCAGGAGTTGGCAGCAGCAGGAGCCCAAATATACACTGGAGTTGGCTTCAGGAGCCCAAAAATTGGATGAATCACACCCTGGAGTTGGCAGAAGTTGGCAGCAGCAGCAGCAGGAGCCCAAATATACACTGGAGTTGGCTTCAGGAGCCCAAAAATTGGATGAATCACACCCTGGAGTTGGCAGGAGTTGGCAGCAGCAGCAGCAGGAGCCCAAATATACACTGGAGTTGGCTTCAGGAGCCCAAAAATTGGATGAATCACACCCTGGAGTTGGCAGGAGTTGACAGCAGCAGCAGCAGGAGCCCAAATATACACTGGAGTTGGCTTCAGGAGCCCAAAAATTGGATGAATCACACCCTGGAGTTGGCAGGAGTTGACAGTAGCAGCAGCAGGAGCCCAAATATACACTGGAGTTGGCTTCAGGAGCCCAAAAATTGGATGAATCACACCCTGGAGTTGGCAGAAGTTGGCAGCAGCAGCAGCAGGAGCCCAAATATACACTGGAGTTGGCTTCAGGAGCCCAAAAATTGGATGAATCACACCCTGGAGTTGGCAGGAGTTGACAGTAGCAGCAGCAGGAGCCCAAATATACACTGGAGTTGGCCTCAGGAGCCCAAAAATTGGATGAATCACACCCTGGAGTTGGCAGGAGTTGACAGTAGCAGCAGCAGGAGCCCAAATATACACTGGAGTTGGCTTCAGGAGCCCAAAAATTGGATGAATCACACCCTGGAGTTGGCAGAAGTTGACAGTAGCAGCAGCAGGAGCCCAAATATACACTGGAGTTGGCCTCAGGAGCCCAAAAATTGGATGAATCACACCCTGGAGTTGGCAGGAGTTGACAGTAGCAGCAGCAGGAGCCCAAAAAATGGCCTAAAGACATAAATATGTTTTGCACCATTTGGAAAGTGTAAAACGTGGCACCATGCTGAATCTAGTCGCATGCATCAGGCATTGGTGGGTGGAAATCCTGGCTGATCCATCCCTGATTCATTTTGACAAAGGTGAGTCTCTCCACATTTTTAGTTGACAGACGAGTTCTCCTCGCCGTAACTATGGCCCCCGCCGCACTAAACACCCGCTCAGATGGCACGCTACTTGCCGGGCAGGACAGCTTTTCCAGGGCAAACTCTGCTAGTTGCGGCCACAAATCAAGTTTGGCTGCCCAGAAGTCCAGCGGATCCTCAAGGTGTGTTGGCATGGTCATGTCAAAGTATGACATGACCTGCTGGTTCAGGTCCTGCTCCAGGTCTTCCTGCTGCTCATGAGTAGCCTCACTATGCGGGTGTAGAAAGCTACTCATTAGCGACTGAAGACTGAGGCTGCTGCTGCTGATGGAGCTTCTGCTGCTGCTGCTGCCAACCCCCCCAGCGGCCATGGCAGTGGAAGGTGAGCGCAGAGGTCCCCTCGAGTCAGACCTGCGAGAGTATGGACCATGGCGCAGATAGGCATCGGCCAACTGCCTACGTAGAATGTCTTTGTAGTAGTTGAGTTTGTCCTCCCTCTCGGTGGGTTTAAAAAATGCCCCCATTTTGTGCCGGAAGCGAGGGTCCAATAAGGTGGACAGCCAGAAGTCATCCCGCCGACAGATGGAAACAATTCTGGGGTCACTACGCAAGCATGTGAGCATGCTTCGTGCCATTTGCGCAAGTGACTCGGATGGACTACCTGTCTCCATCTCCACTGCATACTGCCACGGTGTGCCCGGGTCCTCTGTCTCTCCTTCCTCAAAAACCTCTAGCTCCTCTGGCTGCTCCTGCTCCTCCTCTCCTGTCCGCTGACTAGATAAACCAGCCATTTCGCCAAGCCTAAACTGTGTTTCGCTGGGCAACTCCTCCTCCTCCTCTTCCTCCTCCTCCTCCTCCAGTTCAGCTCCAAGGGGGTTCATGTGGCCGTAAGATGTAAACGCCATGTCTCCAGTGCCCTGACCAGCCATGGTTTCCAACATGTGCTGTAGTACATGAAGCAGTGGAATCACGTCGTTCATCCCGTAATCCTGCCGACTGACAAATAAAGTGGCTTCCTCAAAGGGCCTGAGCAAACGGCAGGTGTCACGTATGAGCTGCCACTGGTTGACATTGAAGTTACACAGGGGAGTCCCCCTATCTGCTTGGATCATCAGGAAATCCGTGATGGCTTTTCTCTGTTCATATAATCGGTCCAACATGTGAAGGGTGGAATTCCAACGGGTGGAAACATCGCAAATCAGACTATGTTGGGGGATACCATTCTGACGCTGTAGCTCAAGAAGGGTGTGTTTGGCGGTGTAGGAGTGGCTGAAGTGCATGCAAAGTTTCCGTGAAGTTGTTAGGATGTCCTGCAGATGGGGGGAACACTTCAGAAACCGCTTGACAACCAGATTGAAGACGTGAGCCATGCAGGGGGCATGGGTCAGGCTTCCTTGGCGCAGCGCAGACAAAATGTTCTTCCCATTGTCGGTAACCATGATTCCCATTTTAAGTTTTCTCGGAGTAAGCCATGTTTGGATTTCCTGATGAATACATTTAAGCAGTTCCTCCCCTGTGTGACTCCGTTCGCCAAGACAAACCATGTGAAGCACTGCGTGACACCTCCGTGCCCTGCACACATGGTAGACTGGAGGGGCACTGAGACTTGAGCCTACAGTGGAGGGTGAGGAGATGGCGGAGGATGAGGAGGCCGAGTCGCACGGTGTCACAGGCCCAATGGGCAGAGAGCGCGGAGGCCGAAGCGGCGTGACCTGTCCAAGTTGCTGCTGCAAAGGGACCACATTCACCCAGTGGGCCGTAAACGACATGTACTGCCCCTGACCGTAGTTACAGCTCCAGATGTCGGCGCTGCCATGTATTTTGCTACACACCGACAGGCTCAAGGACTGGCCCACCTTCTGTTCAACAAAAGTGTGCAGCGCTGGTACTGCCTTCTTGGCAAAGAAATGACGGCTTGGGACTCTCCACCTCGGCTCGGCACAAGCCATCAGTTCTCTGAAAGGTGCAGATTCCACCACCTGAAAAGGGAGCGACTGCAGCACCAGCAACTTGGACAGGAGCACATTCAGCTTCTGCGCCGTAGGATGAGTGGGCGCATACTGCTGTCTCTTGGACATGGCTTCGCTGATGGATTGCTGGCGGGATGCATGACTTGGAGGAGGAGGAGGAGGAGCAGGAGCGACAGAGGATGGGTGTGACGCACAGCTGCCTTCGGCTGAGGTGCTGGAGCCTTGGCTGGCAGAAATTGGGAGCTCACTTGGTGAGGAAGCAGACTGGACCACCCCTTGGGAGCCTCGGTTCTCCCAGGTCGTTTTATGGTGACGCATCATATGTTGACGCAGGGCCGTGGTGCCAACATTTGGACCCTGGCCACGCTTCACCTTTTGCCTACATATCTTGCATGTGGCCATGTTACCCTCCTGCGGATGCCTCAGGAAAAACTGCCACACTGCCGAGTAGCTACTTTTCCCACCCCCTGGCCTCACTGATTCACTGCTGCTGTTGCCAACTCCAGGAACCCCTGCTCCACTACCTCCCGATAAGGTAGACTGCCGCACAGCAGGTGCTCTACCCCGGCCCCGGCCCCGGCCGGCTCCAGCCTTTGGAATTGTGCCCCCATGCTGACTGCTACCACCTTGCTGCCTCAGCTGCTGACTCCGGGGCAACCTGCGCCCCTCTTCTCCTGATGATGACGATGAAGCCCCTTCATCACCCGGCTCCCAAGTGCGATCGGCTTCATCGTCATCATCATCATCATCACCGGGTTGTGGCTGTACGTCACTGATGTTCGTGGATTCGTCAACAGTGTCTGGCGCAGGAGCTGGAACGCTCGCAGCACCCACGACACTGTCCACATCACTATTTGTCTGCCTAGCTAAAGAAGCCACCTCCATTTCTTGGCTGGGCAGTAGCTGCTGACTGTCCTCCTGTATCTGATCGTCCTCCTCACTAAAGAGTGGAGCTGAACCCAAAGCATAGGATACGTCGCTGGGGGAGGGAACGGCGTAGGACAGAGGCAATGGGAGGACAGGGACTGCTCTCGGGGCATGCCAACTCAGGGTTGTGTCAGAGGAACCTACCGACCCTAGACTGGGGGTCTCAGATGTAAGTTGTGATGATGTTGTTGATGAGCGCGTCAGCCAATCTACCACGGCAGATGCGTTACTGGTGGAGACCCGACCGCTAGCAGATACTGGCAGATTAGGTCTCTCAGCGTGACTCCTGCTGCTACTGGCCCCCAGTCTGATGCGAGCTCTGCCTGCGGAATCTTGGCCTCTGCCACTCCTCTTTTCACTTCCAGGCACTTGTCTGCCCGACATAGTCTAACTGGGGTGGTAGTAGGTGATATTTTAAGAACCCCCAGGCAGCAGTGGGTCTATATAAAACAGAATATAATGCACACCAAAAGTGAGCAGTAACACTCAGCCTCCAACAGGCCTGCTTAGTGTAAATAAGAGAGCTGCTTAGTGTAAATAAAGAGGGGTATGCTATGTTACAGAATGGGATGCCTCAACAGAAGTGCACCTGGCAGGCAGCAGTAAGCCTATGCCCAGCAAAAGTGTCTTATAATATAAATATAATAAGAGCAAATGCTTATATGGTCTTAAACAGAGGCTGCTTTAGTCACAGAATGGGATGCCCTGGGCAGGAATCGACCTGGCAGGGTCCAGTAGTGCTTTGGCCAGCAAAAGTGTCTTTATCAGGCCTAATTTCAAATATAATAAGAGCAAATGCTTATATGGTCTTAAACAGAGGCTGCTTTAGTCACAGAATGGGATGCCCTGGGCAGGAATGGACCTGGCAGGGTCCAGTAGTGCTTTGGCCAGCAAAAGTGTCTTTATCAGGCTAATTTCAAATATAATAAGAGCAAATGCTTATATGGTCTTAAACAGAGGCTGCTATAGTCACAGAATGGGATGCCCTTGCAGGGTCCAGTAGTGCTATGCCCAGCAAAAGTGTCTTTATCAGGCTAATTTCAAATATGATAAGAGCAAATGCTTATATGGTCTTAAACAGAGGCTGCTGTAGTCACAGAATGGGATGCCCTGGGCAGGAATGGACCTGGCAGGGTCCAGTAGGGCTTTGGCCAGCAAAAGTGTCTTTATCAGGCTAATTTCAAATATGATAAGAGCAAATGCTTATATGGTCTTAAACAGAGGCTGCTGTAGTCACAGAATGGGATGCCCCGGGCAGGAATCGAGCTGGCAGGGTCCAGTAGTGCTTTGGCCAGCAAAAGTGTCTTTATCAGGCTAATTTCAAATATGATAAGAGCAAATGCTTATATGGTCTTAAACAGAGGCTGCTGTAGTCACAGAATGGGATGCCCCGGGCAGGAATCGAGCTGGCAGGGTCCAGTAGGGCTTTGGCCAGCAAAAGTGTCTTTATCAGGCCTAATTTCAAATATGATAAGAGCAAATGCTTATATGGTCTTAAACAGAGGCTGCTTTAGTCACAGAATGGGATGCCCTGGGCAGGAATGGACCTGGCAGGGTCCAGTAGGGCTTTGGCCAGCAAAAGTGTCTTTATCAGGCTAATTTCAAATATGATAAGAGCAAATGCTTATATGGTCTTAAACAGAGGCTGCTTTAGTCACAGAATGGGATGCCCCGGGCAGGAATCGAGCTGGCAGGGTCCAGTAGTGCTTTGGCCAGCAAAAGTGTCTTTATCAGGCCTAATTTCAAATATGATAAGAGCAAATGCTTATATGGTCTTAAACAGAGGCTGCTTTAGTCACAGAATGGGATGCCCCGGGCAGGAATCGAGCTGGCAGGGTCCAGTAGTGCTTTGGCCAGCAAAAGTGTCTTTATCAGGCCTAATTTCAAATATGATAAGAGCAAATGCTTATATGGTCTTAAACAGAGGCTGCTTTAGTCACAGAATGGGATGCCCCGGGCAGGAATCGAGCTGGCAGGGTCCAGTAGTGCTTTGGCCAGCAAAAGTGTCTTTATCAGGCCTAATTTCAAATATGATAAGAGCAAATGCTTATATGGTCTTAAACAGAGGCTGCTTTAGTCACAGAATGGGATGCCCTGGGCAGGAATGGACCTGGCAGGGTCCAGTAGGGCTTTGGCCAGCAAAAGTGTCTTTATCAGGCTAATTTCAAATATGATAAGAGCAAATGCTTATATGGTCTTAAACAGAGGCTGCTGTAGTCACAGAATGGGATGCCCCGGGCAGGAATCGAGCTGGCAGGGTCCAGTAGTGCTTTGGCCAGCAAAAGTGTCTTTATCAGGCCTAATTTCAAATATGATAAGAGCAAATGCTTATATGGTCTTAAACAGAGGCTGCTTTAGTCACAGAATGGGATGCCCCGGGCAGGAATCGAGCTGGCAGGGTCCAGTAGTGCTTTGGCCAGCAAAAGTGTCTTTATCAGGCTAATTTCAAATATGATAAGAGCAAATGCTTATATGGTCTTAAACAGAGGCTGCTGTAGTCACAGAATGGGATGCCCCGGGCAGGAATCGAGCTGGCAGGGTCCAGTAGTGCTTTGGCCAGCAAAAGTGTCTTTATCAGGCCTAATTTCAAATATGATAAGAGCAAATGCTTATATGGTCTTAAACAGAGGCTGCTTTAGTCACAGAATGGGATGCCCTGGGCAGGAATGGACCTGGCAGGGTCCAGTAGGGCTTTGGCCAGCAAAAGTGTCTTTATCAGGCTAATTTCAAATATGATAAGAGCAAATGCTTATATGGTCTTAAACAGAGGCTGCTGTAGTCACAGAATGGGATGCCCCGGGCAGGAATCGAGCTGGCAGGGTCCAGTAGTGCTTTGGCCAGCAAAAGTGTCTTTATCAGGCCTAATTTCAAATATGATAAGAGCAAATGCTTATATGGTCTTAAACAGAGGCTGCTTTAGTCACAGAATGGGATGCCCCGGGCAGGAATCGAGCTGGCAGGGTCCAGTAGTGCTTTGGCCAGCAAAAGTGTCTTTATCAGGCTAATTTCAAATATGATAAGAGCAAATGCTTATATGGTCTTAAACAGAGGCTGCTTTAGTCACAGAATGGGATGCCCTGGGCAGGAATGGACCTGGCAGGGTCCAGTAGGGCTTTGGCCAGCAAAAGTGTCTTTATCAGGCTAATTTCAAATATGATAAGAGCAAATGCTTATATGGTCTTAAACAGAGGCTGCTTTAGTCACAGAATGGGATGCCCCGGGCAGGAATCGAGCTGGCAGGGTCCAGTAGTGCTTTGGCCAGCAAAAGTGTCTTTATCAGGCCTAATTTCAAATATGATAAGAGCAAATGCTTATATGGTCTTAAACAGAGGCTGCTTTAGTCACAGAATGGGATGCCCCGGGCAGGAATCGAGCTGGCAGGGTCCAGTAGTGCTTTGGCCAGCAAAAGTGTCTTTATCAGGCCTAATTTCAAATATGATAAGAGCAAATGCTTATATGGTCTTAAACAGAGGCTGCTTTAGTCACAGAATGGGATGCCCTGGGCAGGAATGGACCTGGCAGGGTCCAGTAGGGCTTTGGCCAGCAAAAGTGTCTTTATCAGGCTAATTTCAAATATGATAAGAGCAAATGCTTATATGGTCTTAAACAGAGGCTGCTGTAGTCACAGAATGGGATGCCCCGGGCAGGAATCGAGCTGGCAGGGTCCAGTAGTGCTTTGGCCAGCAAAAGTGTCTTTATCAGGCCTAATTTCAAATATGATAAGAGCAAATGCTTATATGGTCTTAAACAGAGGCTGCTTTAGTCACAGAATGGGATGCCCCGGGCAGGAATCGAGCTGGCAGGGTCCAGTAGTGCTTTGGCCAGCAAAAGTGTCTTTATCAGGCTAATTTCAAATATGATAAGAGCAAATGCTTATATGGTCTTAAACAGAGGCTGCTGTAGTCACAGAATGGGATGCCCCGGGCAGGAATCGAGCTGGCAGGGTCCAGTAGTGCTTTGGCCAGCAAAAGTGTCTTTATCAGGCCTAATTTCAAATATGATAAGAGCAAATGCTTATATGGTCTTAAACAGAGGCTGCTTTAGTCACAGAATGGGATGCCCTGGGCAGGAATGGACCTGGCAGGGTCCAGTAGGGCTTTGGCCAGCAAAAGTGTCTTTATCAGGCTAATTTCAAATATGATAAGAGCAAATGCTTATATGGTCTTAAACAGAGGCTGCTGTAGTCACAGAATGGGATGCCCCGGGCAGGAATCGAGCTGGCAGGGTCCAGTAGTGCTTTGGCCAGCAAAAGTGTCTTTATCAGGCCTAATTTCAAATATGATAAGAGCAAATGCTTATATGGTCTTAAACAGAGGCTGCTTTAGTCACAGAATGGGATGCCCTGGGCAGGAATGGACCTGGCAGGGTCCAGTAGGGCTTTGGCCAGCAAAAGTGTCTTTATCAGGCTAATTTCAAATATGATAAGAGCAAATGCTTATATGGTCTTAAACAGAGGCTGCTTTAGTCACAGAATGGGATGCCCCGGGCAGGAATCGAGCTGGCAGGGTCCAGTAGTGCTTTGGCCAGCAAAAGTGTCTTTATCAGGCCTAATTTCAAATATGATAAGAGCAAATGCTTATATGGTCTTAAACAGAGGCTGCTTTAGTCACAGAATGGGATGCCCTGGGCAGGAATGGACCTGGCAGGGTCCAGTAGGGCTTTGGCCAGCAAAAGTGTCTTTATCAGGCTAATTTCAAATATGATAAGAGCAAATGCTTATATGGTCTTAAACAGAGGCTGCTTTAGTCACAGAATGGGATGCCCCGGGCAGGAATCGAGCTGGCAGGGTCCAGTAGTGCTTTGGCCAGCAAAAGTGTCTTTATCAGGCTAATTTCAAATATGATAAGAGCAAATGCTTATATGGTCTTAAACAGAGGCTGCTGTAGTCACAGAATGGGATGCCCCGGGCAGGAATCGAGCTGGCAGGGTCCAGTAGGGCTTTGGCCAGCAAAAGTGTCTTTATCAGGCCTAATTTCAAATATGATAAGAGCAAATGCTTATATGGTCTTAAACAGAGGCTGCTTTAGTCACAGAATGGGATGCCCTGGGCAGGAATGGACCTGGCAGGGTCCAGTAGGGCTTTGGCCAGCAAAAGTGTCTTTATCAGGCTAATTTCAAATATGATAAGAGCAAATGCTTATATGGTCTTAAACAGAGGCTGCTTTAGTCACAGAATGGGATGCCCCGGGCAGGAATCGAGCTGGCAGGGTCCAGTAGTGCTTTGGCCAGCAAAAGTGTCTTTATCAGGCCTAATTTCAAATATGATAAGAGCAAATGCTTATATGGTCTTAAACAGAGGCTGCTTTAGTCACAGAATGGGATGCCCTGGGCAGGAATGGACCTGGCAGGGTCCAGTAGGGCTTTGGCCAGCAAAAGTGTCTTTATCAGGCTAATTTCAAATATGATAAGAGCAAATGCTTATATGGTCTTAAACAGAGGCTGCTTTAGTCACAGAATGGGATGCCCCGGGCAGGAATCGAGCTGGCAGGGTCCAGTAGTGCTTTGGCCAGCAAAAGTGTCTTTATCAGGCCTAATTTCAAATATGATAAGAGCAAATGCTTATATGGTCTTAAACAGAGGCTGCTTTAGTCACAGAATGGGATGCCCTGGGCAGGAATGGACCTGGCAGGGTCCAGTAGGGCTTTGGCCAGCAAAAGTGTCTTTATCAGGCTAATTTCAAATATGATAAGAGCAAATGCTTATATGGTCTTAAACAGAGGCTGCTTTAGTCACAGAATGGGATGCCCCGGGCAGGAATCGAGCTGGCAGGGTCCAGTAGTGCTTTGGCCAGCAAAAGTGTCTTTATCAGGCTAATTTCAAATATGATAAGAGCAAATGCTTATATGGTCTTAAACAGAGGCTGCTGTAGTCACAGAATGGGATGCCCCGGGCAGGAATCGAGCTGGCAGGGTCCAGTAGGGCTTTGGCCAGCAAAAGTGTCTTTATCAGGCCTAATTTCAAATATGATAAGAGCAAATGCTTATATGGTCTTAAACAGAGGCTGCTTTAGTCACAGAATGGGATGCCCTGGGCAGGAATGGACCTGGCAGGGTCCAGTAGGGCTTTGGCCAGCAAAAGTGTCTTTATCAGGCCTAATTTCAAATATGATAAGAGCAAATGCTTATATGGTCTTAAACAGAGGCTGCTTTAGTCACAGAATGGGATGCCCCGGGCAGGAATCGAGCTGGCAGGGTCCAGTAGTGCTTTGGCCAGCAAAAGTGTCTTTATCAGGCCTAATTTCAAATATGATAAGAGCAAATGCTTATATGGTCTTAAACAGAGGCTGCTTTAGTCACAGAATGGGATGCCCTGGGCAGGAATGGACCTGGCAGGGTCCAGTAGGGCTTTGGCCAGCAAAAGTGTCTTTATCAGGCTAATTTCAAATATGATAAGAGCAAATGCTTATATGGTCTTAAACAGAGGCTGCTTTAGTCACAGAATGGGATGCCCCGGGCAGGAATCGAGCTGGCAGGGTCCAGTAGTGCTTTGGCCAGCAAAAGTGTCTTTATCAGGCCTAATTTCAAATATGATAAGAGCAAATGCTTATATGGTCTTAAACAGAGGCTGCTTTAGTCACAGAATGGGATGCCCTGGGCAGGAATGGACCTGGCAGGGTCCAGTAGGGCTTTGGCCAGCAAAAGTGTCTTTATCAGGCTAATTTCAAATATGATAAGAGCAAATGCTTATATGGTCTTAAACAGAGGCTGCTTTAGTCACAGAATGGGATGCCCCGGGCAGGAATCGAGCTGGCAGGGTCCAGTAGTGCTTTGGCCAGCAAAAGTGTCTTTATCAGGCTAATTTCAAATATGATAAGAGCAAATGCTTATATGGTCTTAAACAGAGGCTGCTGTAGTCACAGAATGGGATGCCCCGGGCAGGAATCGAGCTGGCAGGGTCCAGTAGGGCTTTGGCCAGCAAAAGTGTCTTTATCAGGCCTAATTTCAAATATGATAAGAGCAAATGCTTATATGGTCTTAAACAGAGGCTGCTTTAGTCACAGAATGGGATGCCCTGGGCAGGAATGGACCTGGCAGGGTCCAGTAGGGCTTTGGCCAGCAAAAGTGTCTTTATCAGGCTAATTTCAAATATGATAAGAGCAAATGCTTATATGGTCTTAAACAGAGGCTGCTTTAGTCACAGAATGGGATGCCCCGGGCAGGAATCGAGCTGGCAGGGTCCAGTAGTGCTTTGGCCAGCAAAAGTGTCTTTATCAGGCCTAATTTCAAATATGATAAGAGCAAATGCTTATATGGTCTTAAACAGAGGCTGCTTTAGTCACAGAATGGGATGCCCTGGGCAGGAATGGACCTGGCAGGGTCCAGTAGGGCTTTGGCCAGCAAAAGTGTCTTTATCAGGCTAATTTCAAATATGATAAGAGCAAATGCTTATATGGTCTTAAACAGAGGCTGCTTTAGTCACAGAATGGGATGCCCCGGGCAGGAATCGAGCTGGCAGGGTCCAGTAGTGCTTTGGCCAGCAAAAGTGTCTTTATCAGGCCTAATTTCAAATATGATAAGAGCAAATGCTTATATGGTCTTAAACAGAGGCTGCTTTAGTCACAGAATGGGATGCCCTGGGCAGGAATGGACCTGGCAGGGTCCAGTAGGGCTTTGGCCAGCAAAAGTGTCTTTATCAGGCTAATTTCAAATATGATAAGAGCAAATGCTTATATGGTCTTAAACAGAGGCTGCTTTAGTCACAGAATGGGATGCCCCGGGCAGGAATCGAGCTGGCAGGGTCCAGTAGTGCTTTGGCCAGCAAAAGTGTCTTTATCAGGCCTAATTTCAAATATGATAAGAGCAAATGCTTATATGGTCTTAAACAGAGGCTGCTTTAGTCACAGAATGGGATGCCCTGGGCAGGAATGGACCTGGCAGGGTCCAGTAGGGCTTTGGCCAGCAAAAGTGTCTTTATCAGGCTAATTTCAAATATGATAAGAGCAAATGCTTATATGGTCTTAAACAGAGGCTGCTTTAGTCACAGAATGGGATGCCCCGGGCAGGAATCGAGCTGGCAGGGTCCAGTAGTGCTTTGGCCAGCAAAAGTGTCTTTATCAGGCTAATTTCAAATATGATAAGAGCAAATGCTTATATGGTCTTAAACAGAGGCTGCTGTAGTCACAGAATGGGATGCCCCGGGCAGGAATCGAGCTGGCAGGGTCCAGTAGGGCTTTGGCCAGCAAAAGTGTCTTTATCAGGCCTAATTTCAAATATGATAAGAGCAAATGCTTATATGGTCTTAAACAGAGGCTGCTTTAGTCACAGAATGGGATGCCCTGGGCAGGAATGGACCTGGCAGGGTCCAGTAGGGCTTTGGCCAGCAAAAGTGTCTTTATCAGGCTAATTTCAAATATGATAAGAGCAAATGCTTATATGGTCTTAAACAGAGGCTGCTTTAGTCACAGAATGGGATGCCCCGGGCAGGAATCGAGCTGGCAGGGTCCAGTAGTGCTTTGGCCAGCAAAAGTGTCTTTATCAGGCCTAATTTCAAATATGATAAGAGCAAATGCTTATATGGTCTTAAACAGAGGCTGCTTTAGTCACAGAATGGGATGCCCTGGGCAGGAATGGACCTGGCAGGGTCCAGTAGGGCTTTGGCCAGCAAAAGTGTCTTTATCAGGCTAATTTCAAATATGATAAGAGCAAATGCTTATATGGTCTTAAACAGAGGCTGCTTTAGTCACAGAATGGGATGCCCCGGGCAGGAATCGAGCTGGCAGGGTCCAGTAGTGCTTTGGCCAGCAAAAGTGTCTTTATCAGGCCTAATTTCAAATATGATAAGAGCAAATGCTTATATGGTCTTAAACAGAGGCTGCTTTAGTCACAGAATGGGATGCCCTGGGCAGGAATGGACCTGGCAGGGTCCAGTAGGGCTTTGGCCAGCAAAAGTGTCTTTATCAGGCTAATTTCAAATATGATAAGAGCAAATGCTTATATGGTCTTAAACAGAGGCTGCTTTAGTCACAGAATGGGATGCCCCGGGCAGGAATCGAGCTGGCAGGGTCCAGTAGTGCTTTGGCCAGCAAAAGTGTCTTTATCAGGCTAATTTCAAATATGATAAGAGCAAATGCTTATATGGTCTTAAACAGAGGCTGCTGTAGTCACAGAATGGGATGCCCCGGGCAGGAATCGAGCTGGCAGGGTCCAGTAGGGCTTTGGCCAGCAAAAGTGTCTTTATCAGGCCTAATTTCAAATATGATAAGAGCAAATGCTTATATGGTCTTAAACAGAGGCTGCTTTAGTCACAGAATGGGATGCCCTGGGCAGGAATGGACCTGGCAGGGTCCAGTAGGGCTTTGGCCAGCAAAAGTGTCTTTATCAGGCTAATTTCAAATATGATAAGAGCAAATGCTTATATGGTCTTAAACAGAGGCTGCTTTAGTCACAGAATGGGATGCCCCGGGCAGGAATCGAGCTGGCAGGGTCCAGTAGTGCTTTGGCCAGCAAAAGTGTCTTTATCAGGCCTAATTTCAAATATGATAAGAGCAAATGCTTATATGGTCTTAAACAGAGGCTGCTTTAGTCACAGAATGGGATGCCCTGGGCAGGAATGGACCTGGCAGGGTCCAGTAGGGCTTTGGCCAGCAAAAGTGTCTTTATCAGGCTAATTTCAAATATGATAAGAGCAAATGCTTATATGGTCTTAAACAGAGGCTGCTTTAGTCACAGAATGGGATGCCCCGGGCAGGAATCGAGCTGGCAGGGTCCAGTAGTGCTTTGGCCAGCAAAAGTGTCTTTATCAGGCCTAATTTCAAATATGATAAGAGCAAATGCTTATATGGTCTTAAACAGAGGCTGCTTTAGTCACAGAATGGGATGCCCTGGGCAGGAATGGACCTGGCAGGGTCCAGTAGGGCTTTGGCCAGCAAAAGTGTCTTTATCAGGCTAATTTCAAATATGATAAGAGCAAATGCTTATATGGTCTTAAACAGAGGCTGCTGTAGTCACAGAATGGGATGCCCCGGGCAGGAATCGAGCTGGCAGGGTCCAGTAGTGCTTTGGCCAGCAAAAGTGTCTTTATCAGGCCTAATTTCAAATATGATAAGAGCAAATGCTTATATGGTCTTAAACAGAGGCTGCTTTAGTCACAGAATGGGATGCCCTGGGCAGGAATGGACCTGGCAGGGTCCAGTAGGGCTTTGGCCAGCAAAAGTGTCTTTATCAGGCCTAATTTCAAATATGATAAGAGCAAATGCTTATATGGTCTTAAACAGAGGCTGCTGTAGTCACAGAATGGGATGCCCCGGGCAGGAATCGAGCTGGCAGGGTCCAGTAGTGCTTTGGCCAGCAAAAGTGTCTTTATCAGGCCTAATTTCAAATATGATAAGAGCAAATGCTTATATGGTCTTAAACAGAGGCTGCTTTAGTCACAGAATGGGATGCCCTGGGCAGGAATGGACCTGGCAGGGTCCAGTAGGGCTTTGGCCAGCAAAAGTGTCTTTATCAGGCTAATTTCAAATATGATAAGAGCAAATGCTTATATGGTCTTAAACAGAGGCTGCTGCAGTCACAGAATGGGATGCCCCGGGCAGGAATCGAGCTGGCAGGGTCCAGTAGGGCTTTGGCCAGCAAAAGTGTCTTTATCAGGCCTAATTTCAAATATGATAAGAGCAAATGCTTATATGGTCTTAAACAGAGGCTGCTTTAGTCACAGAATGGGATGCCCTGGGCAGGAATGGACCTGGCAGGGTCCAGTAGGGCTTTGGCCAGCAAAAGTGTCTTTATCAGGCTAATTTCAAATATGATAAGAGCAAATGCTTATATGGTCTTAAACAGAGGCTGCTTTAGTCACAGAATGGGATGCCCCGGGCAGGAATCGAGCTGGCAGGGTCCAGTAGTGCTTTGGCCAGCAAAAGTGTCTTTATCAGGCCTAATTTCAAATATGATAAGAGCAAATGCTTATATGGTCTTAAACAGAGGCTGCTTTAGTCACAGAATGGGATGCCCCGGGCAGGAATCGAGCTGGCAGGGTCCAGTAGTGCTTTGGCCAGCAAAAGTGTCTTTATCAGGCCTAATTTCAAATATGATAAGAGCAAATGCTTATATGGTCTTAAACAGAGGCTGCTTTAGTCACAGAATGGGATGCCCTGGGCAGGAATGGACCTGGCAGGGTCCAGTAGGGCTTTGGCCAGCAAAAGTGTCTTTATCAGGCTAATTTCAAATATGATAAGAGCAAATGCTTATATGGTCTTAAACAGAGGCTGCTGTAGTCACAGAATGGGATGCCCCGGGCAGGAATCGAGCTGGCAGGGTCCAGTAGTGCTTTGGCCAGCAAAAGTGTCTTTATCAGGCCTAATTTCAAATATGATAAGAGCAAATGCTTATATGGTCTTAAACAGAGGCTGCTTTAGTCACAGAATGGGATGCCCCGGGCAGGAATCGAGCTGGCAGGGTCCAGTAGTGCTTTGGCCAGCAAAAGTGTCTTTATCAGGCTAATTTCAAATATGATAAGAGCAAATGCTTATATGGTCTTAAACAGAGGCTGCTGTAGTCACAGAATGGGATGCCCCGGGCAGGAATCGAGCTGGCAGGGTCCAGTAGTGCTTTGGCCAGCAAAAGTGTCTTTATCAGGCTAATTTCAAATATGATAAGAGCAAATGCTTATATGGTCTTAAACAGAGGCTGCTTTAGTCACAGAATGGGATGCCCCGGGCAGGAATCGAGCTGGCAGGGTCCAGTAGTGCTTTGGCCAGCAAAAGTGTCTTTATCAGGCCTAATTTCAAATATGATAAGAGCAAATGCTTATATGGTCTTAAACAGAGGCTGCTTTAGTCACAGAATGGGATGCCTCACAGCAGACTTAAGATCAGTTCAGTATATATGCACAGTTAGTTACTATAAGCAGCCTGAAAACGCTAACAAAGGCTGGATGAAAAAAAAAAAATCTCCCTGTCAGCCAGCTCCGTTTTTCCTACCTTTCCCTGGCTTTCTGTCTGTCTCCTGTCTGTCTCCTGCCTGTCTCCTGCCTGTCTCCAGCCTGTCCCTGTCTGTCCCTGTCTCCAGCCTGTCTAACTGCCTCAGCTACACAGCGTTCTGTCTGTCTGTCACGAATGCAATAGAGAAATGAGGAAAAGCAAGATGGCCGCCGTTAAATACCGCTGTGTGACGTCACCGGGCTTGCTGGCTGCTGATAGGCTGCATGTGACTGCCCCAGCTTGCACTGGCGCGGGATACATGTCCAGACATGTCCCGTCCGCCATCTTAGAATGCCTGTAATGTAAATGAATGGATGTTAAAGGAAAACTTCGAGTGATCGAATCGCGGGGAAATTCGGATTCGATCCGAATCGAATTTTTCCTGAAATTCGGATCGAATCCGGGTTCGTCCGGATCGATTCGCTCATCCCTAGTGGTAGTAGTAGTAGCAGCAGTAAGGTACATTGTAGTCCGAGTTGTCCATTTCCTCCAGTGGGCATGTTATTTTGGACAATGCATCCGTTGTGGACTGGTTGACTCACTCCTGCTCATCTCAAGACTTGCAATGCCAGGTTTCAGTGGATTCTTCCTCCACTACAGCTACATGTCACAGTACAAGAAGCCTTTCTCTCCCATCATCTCTTTACTGCCCCCTCTTAGTGGAGCGCCAGCTTTTCTCAGCAGCCCAGTCGCTATGGATAGTGATGAGAATTGGTTTGATGTCAGTCAGCCTTTGGAGTGTGTTGCGGAGGTGGTGGAGATGAAAGCAGTGTCCGAGACGCATAGCAGTAGCAGTGGGGGTGATGGTAGACATGGACCCTGTCAGTTATGAAGGTTGTTGTGGTATGGGGAGGCAAGCAGACCATGATGATCACTGGCCGGGATCATGATGAGGCAAATGATGATGTAATTTTGGACAGGTCCTGAGAACCAGGAAACAAGGACGGGGCATCGTCAGAGCATGAGGGTACTTCTGGCACTAACAGCGACAAAGAGCCAAGCCAAAATAGGGCCAGATCATCTGAAAAACGGCACAGGACTAGGTCTGCTGGTCTGGTCTACTCAGGAGCAGGTGACAGTGACACTGATGCTGCTTTTTCAGACTCCAGAAAAAAGCCTGCAGAGGAGGATCAAAGTCTGGTGGTGGTGGAAAGGCTAGCCCTGTACGGTACTCTGTTGTGTGGCAATTCTTTTGTACCTTCCCAGAGAAACAAAAACTGGCAAAGTGCCTGATCTGCAAGCAGAAAGTTAGCCAGGCCCAAGGCACAAATCTAGGAACTACGGCTCTACGTACGCACTTGGAGCTGCATCACATGGCTGCCTCGGACAATCAAAATGATTTGCAAATGCCACATCAAAACCTTATTGCTCTTGCAGATGCTGCTGATTGTGTAGCTCATATAACCTGTCATCTGTCTAGTAGCCAGGCCTCATCCACAGGCAGTACAGTCTTATCATCATGATCTAGTGCTCCTCCTCTATCCTGTCAGTTATCCATAATAGAATCTATATCAACCAGACAACAATACTAGTTCATCATTTTTAGGCAACTAATGGGGTGTGCCCAGCACAGATGGCATGTACGCAGTCACCATTTCTTCTTCAACAAGGCCACCCCCAACTTGCACAGTTACGTGGAAGGAAAAATGGGGCTGTCTATGCAACTGTTGAAGTGCAGCACAGTGCATGCAACAGTAAATACTTGAAGCAGTAGCTACCGTCAAGGGCAATACATGTTTGTCACTGCCCACTGGGTCAACCTTGTGCAGTATGAGGCTCCGATGCAACAAGGTCAGGCATTAGTAACACCTCCAAGTTTGTGCCGACCCGCTTTAGCTTTGGACACCAGGTGCCTATCCTCCTCCTGAACAGACAGGAGATAGCAGGGCATAGATTACCCTCCTCCTCCTCCATCCTTTCATTACTGCAAGGCACAGCACTGACACATTGTATTACACATGCTGAGCCTGGGCGAGGAAAACAACATTGCCAAGGAGTTGCTGCTGTGCATGCATGTGGAAATTTCCCACTGTCTCCACGTCAACTTAGATTGGGCAATGTGGCTGCAGATAACGAAACAAACATTGTGGCTGCTCTGTGCCTAGGTTACATTACACATGCCCCCTGGTGCACGTGATCAATCAGGTCAAGGGGGTTTATGTGTTCGCTATAGCCAATCCATTAAACACGCTCTCCTAGACTTGTAGCTCCAGAATGGTCTTTCTGAACACTGCTTAATCTGTGATGTCCCTACGCACTGGAATTCCACCCTACATATGCTGGACTGCCTCTACCACCAGAACAAGCATTGAATGATTTCTTTATGCAGCAAATCTGTCTCCTTGCTCTTTGGATCTACAAGAAGAGGTGGATGAGGGTGAGCAGGAGGAAATCAGACCCCAGGAGGTGGATTTGTAGATGGAAACAAGCAACTTATCACAGGAAGGAATAGAGGAGGAGGCACACGATGACACCGATGATGATGATGACTAGGAATGAGCGAATCTGACGAATCCGAATTTGTTACAAATTCCAGGAAAAATGTGATTCTAAACGAATCCGAATATCGCCACGATTCGATCGCGGGGATCGCTACCTTAAACTCCATTAAATGCGGTCCAGGCCATCTAAAATGGTGGATCCACATGTCAAGACATGTCCCATGGGGCAAAGAATCCTGGGAAGGCATCAAATGCAGCCTATCAGCAGCCAGGCACCCCGGTGATGTTACAGCCTTATATAAGCAGCGGCCATCTTGCAGGCGCTCATTTCAGTGATTTAACTCTGACAAGGGGCATCCCATTTAAGGCCATCTGACAGTGTGTTTGCATTTGGTTTTATGCCCAGCTCTTGCAAGCCTAGTGAGTGTTACAGATCACACACACACCTGCATATAGTGCTCTTTCTCTTCTACCAAAACCATGTTTTAAAGTTTGCTGTAGTGCATTTAACACACTCTGATCGGGGGCATCCCGTTTAAGGGCATCTGACAGTTTTTACATTTGGTTTTATGTTCAAGTGCTAATGGCCTAGTTAGTGTGAAAGGCCAGACAAAGTTATACACCTGGCGCTGTTGTGTAAAAATACTGTTTTAAGCCTACTGGGGAGCATGGAACTGCCCTTATCAGTGCACACCACATATGTACACCTGAGAGTTGCACCATTCTTTTCCTGTTAAAGTCTTCAGGACCTAATTACTGTAAAAGGCCAGACAAATTTTTCATAGACAGACGAGTTCTCCTTGGAGTTACTATGACCTCTTCTGCACTAAACACCAGCTCTGATGGCACACTACTGACAGGGTAGGACAGCTTTCCCAGGGCAAATTCTGCTAGTTGTGGCCACAAATCAAGTTTGGCTGCACAGAAGTCCAGCGGATCCTCAAGGTGTGTTGACATGGTCATGTCAAGGTATGCCACCATACTGGTTCAGATCCTGCTCCATCTGCTCATGAGTTGCCTCACTATGCGGATAAAGAAGGCTACTCATTAGCGACTGTAGACTCGGCTGCTGCTGATGGAGCTGGTACTGCTCCTGCCACCCCTCCCCAGCAGCCATGGCAGTGGCAGACCTGCGAGAGGATGGACGATGGCCCAGATAGGCATCGGCCAACTGACTATGTAGGATGTCTCTGCAGTAGGTCAGTTTGTCCTCCCTCTCAGTGGGTGTAAAAAAGGCTCCCATTTTGTGCCAGTAGCGAGGGTCCAATAAGGTGGAGAGCCAGAAGTCATCCAGCTGCCGAATGGTGACAATTCAGCGGTCACTATGCAAGCACGTGAGCATGCATCGTGCCATTTGTGCAAGTGACTCTGAGGGACTACCTGTCTCCATCTCCACTGCATACTGCCACGGTGTGTCTGGGTCCTCTGTCTCACCTTCCTCACAACCCTCTAGCTCCTCTGGCTGCTCCTCCTCAGATGTCTAGAAAAAACATCCATTTTGCAAAACCTAAACTGTACTTCACTGTGCCCCTCCTCCAGTTCAGCCCCCACAGTGTTCATATGGCAGTGAAATGTAGGCGCCATGTCTCCAGTGCCCTGACCAGCCATGGTTTCCAACATGTGTTGTAGTATATGAAGCAGTGGAATGACGTTGTTCATCCCGTAATACTGGCGACTGACTAATAAAGTGGCTTCCTCAAAGGGCCTGAGCAAACTGCAGGTGTCAAGTATGAGCTGCCACTGGTTTACATTAAAGTTACACAGGGAAGTCCCCCTATCTGCTTGGATCATCAAGAAATCGGTGATGGCTTTTCTCTGTTCGTATAGTCGGTGCAACATATGAAGGGTGGAACTCCAATAGGTGGAAACATCGCAAATCAGAATATGTTGGGGGATACCGTTCTGATGCTGCAGCTCAAGAAGGGTGTGATTTGCGGTGTAGGAGTGGCTGAAGTGCATGCAAAGTTTCCTTCCCATTGTTAGGATGTCTTGCAGATGGGGGGGAAAGACTTCATGAAACGCTTGACAACTAGAATGAACATGTGTGCCATACAGCGAGCAAAGGCTCAGGCTTCCTTGTTGCAGCGCAGACAAGATGTTCTTCCCATTGTCGGTCACCATGGTTCCCATTTGCAGTTTTCGTGGAGTAAGCCAAGATTTGATTTCTTGATTAATGAATTTTGGCAGTTCCTCCCCTGTGTGACTGTAAACCATGTGAAGCACAGCGTGACAGCGCCGTGCCCTGCACACATGGTAGGCTGGAGGCGCACTGAGACTTGTCCATGCAGTGGAGGCTGAGAAGACAGTGGAGAATGAGGAGGCAGAGTCGCACACTGTCACAAGCACAGTGGTCTGGAAGCGTAGAGGGGGAAACGAGGTGACCTGTCCAAGTTGTTGTTGTGGCTGTGCAGGAACCACATTCACCCAGTGGGCCTTAAAGGACATGTATTGTCCCTGACTGTTGTTGCAGCTCCAGATGTCGGCGCTGCCGTGCACTTTGGTACACAACGACAGGCTCAAGGACTGGCCTGCCTTCTGTTCAACAAAATTGTGCAGGCCTGGTACTGCCTTCTTTGTAAAGAAATGACAGCTAGGGACTCTCCACCTTGGCTCGTCACAAGCCATCAGTTCTCTGAAAGGTGCCACCACCTGAAAAGGGAGGGACTGCAGCACCAGCAAATTGCACAGGAGCACATTTAGCTTCAGCGCCGTTGGATTGGTGGGTGTTGTCTCTTGGACATGGCTTTACTGATGGATTGCTGGCAGAATGACTGACTTGGAATAGAAGGAGCTGGAGCATCTGGAGCGACAGAGGATGGGTATGACACACAGCGTCCTTTGGCTGAGGTGGTGGAGCCTTGGATTGCTGGAACAGGGAGCAGTGTGCCACTAGGTGATGCAGCAGCCTGGACCACCACTTCGGAGCCTCAGTTCTTCCAGGCTGCTTTATGGTGGCACTGCATATGTTGCCGCAGGGTTGTGGTGCCAACATTGGGACCCTGGCCACACTTCACCTTCTGCCTACACATCTTGCATGTGGCCATGTTAACCTCCTGCGGATGCTTGATGAAAAACTGCCACACCGCGAGTAGTTGATTTTCCCACCAACAGCCTCCAGACTTTCCAATTCTGCCACCATGCTGACTGCTTAATCCTTCACTCTTCATCACTCCAATCCTTTAAAATTGCCCTCAAAACTCACTTCTTCAGACAAGCATATAACCTGGCTTAAGCAACTCCTATAACATTCAAATGGCACATGCAGTCCAACTGAAGCTCTACCACTTGTGATCCCTACCTTTTGTCCCCACTCCCTCCCAATCCTTTAGACTGTAAGCTTGCAAGGGCAGGGCTCTCTTAACCATTGTCTCCTGTGCTCACAACAATTGGTTTGTACCTCGTAGCATCTAGTTTTGTATTGTTCTCTGTGCTGTATGTTTTACCTTGTTTGTAATCACACCCTGTAAAGCGCTACGGAAGATGATGGCGCTATATAAATACATTTAATAATAATCATCATCAAGTTGTGTTAGCACGTCACTGATGCCTTCCTCAGGTTCCTCAACAGTGTCTGCTTCAGGACACCTTCCACGTCACTCTCCTCATCCCAACTTGCCCGCCTAGTGGAGGAAGCAGCCAGTGTCTCCTCCACTTCTTGACTGGGCAGTAGCTGCTGATTGTTCTTTATCAGATTGTCCTCACTGAATAGTGGAGCTAAACCCAAAGCATAAGATACTTTGCTGGGGGAGGGAACAGCAATTAGGTTGTGGGTGATTTGTATGCCAATAGCAGTGACCAATTCAAATACTATTTAGTCCTTTAAACATGTTTTTATACAGCATTGGGTGACTTCAGAGTGTTATAAAGGAACTTTTTCTGAAAAAACGAGCTTTTGAAAAGTTTGCTCATCTGTTATTCCCACCATAGACATGAAAATGTGTAAAACGTTAATTGTATTTAGGCTTTAAACAAATAAATAATGTCTGAACATTCAGATACATATTGTAGTACAGAGGTGATCACTATAGGAGAGTATAGTCACCTGTGTGTGACATGTGTAACAAAAATAAAGATACATTACATGTACACAATCCACTTGGATAGCTGCCAAGCATCATGGTGTGCCTGATCAGATCATCCTCACTGAATAGTGGAAGCATAAGATACTTCGCTGGGGGAGGGAACAGCATAGGACAGAGGCAATGGGAGGACAGGGACTGCTTCTGGGCCATGCAAAGTGAGGGTTGTGTCTGAGGAAGCCACCGACAGTTGACTGGGGTTGTCAGATGTCACTTGTGATTAAGTAAATGACCGTGTTAATCAATCGATGACAGCAGATGGGTTGCTGGATGAGACCAGGAGATCAGGCCTCTCGCTGTGACTCCTGCTGTCACTCACCCTTAGTCTGCTGCGACCTCTGCTCGATGAATTTAGGCCTCTGCCACTCCTCTGTGCCTGTCCTGGCACTTCTCTGTCCGATATACTTATTGCGTATATGAGGGGAGGACAAAATTCTACACTACGCTTAAAACAGGATTTGTCGACAACAGCAGCAGGTGTGTAAATATGTCTGGCCTCATGCTGATGCCACCACAAGGCTCTATCATTGTGCCGCTCTGCAACAGCGATTCTAATAGCGATGCCTCTGATCTGCATGTCATACTTCTTTACAGTATTAATTCACTAACCCAGCATGCATCCTATGCATGTTACAGCAAGGCAAAATATTCTACAACCCTATAGAGGCTCTCGGTAGGCCAGAAATAGCTGTTTTTTTTATTGAAGAAGCATGGCATGTTACAGAGCACGATCAGCATAGTCTTTTTTATCCATTAGAGAATCATGTATTAACTGAGAGAGGGGTCAGTTACAGGTAATCTGACCGATACATATAGGGGGGGGGGAGACAAGACAATATGGAGACAGCGGGGGGTGGGGCTGGGGGAGGGAAAGGGAAGGGATGAGGGGGAGGGGGGGGTCGGAGACCCCAGCAGAAGGCCGCTCCCTTGCCTGGGAACATGTCTTTACTCCTGTAGAAATTTCAAATATTCTGCCGAAAAGGTGAATTGTTCCCATACCCGCCAGCGATTTCTATGCTCGTCCACCTTCCCTCTCAGCGAGGCCGTCATCTCCTCCATCCTGCTAATATCGGCAACCCTGGCGAGCCACATGGCCGTCGTGGGAGGTGTCGTAGATTTCCAGCAGGACGGAATACAAGTCCTGGCCGCATTCAGTAAAGAAGCCAGTAAAGACTTAGTCCTCCTCCTGAGGGAAGTAGGGGCCAAGCCCAATAGGTACCCCGCCGGATCCTCACCCAGATCTATATCAGTCAGAGTCAGGGTAATTTTCCTGACGTTGCTCCAGAACCCAGCCAATGCCCCACATTCCCAGAAGGTGTGCAACATCGTGCCCCTGGCCCCTGAACACCGCCAACACAAGGGGGAGGAGGAGGGAAATATTCTCGCCAGCTTGGATGGCACCAGGTACCAGCGTGAGAGAACTTTATAAGAAGCCTCTTGATATCTGCACGACATAGATGACTTGTGTGCTACCTGCAACATGGCCTGCACCTGCTCCCTCGTGAAACTCCTGTTTAGCTCTCTCTCCCATGCTTCCACATACGGGGGTTTGTAGGAGTCTGGGGGGGCCAGTAGCAGAGAATATGCATAGGACAAGGCTCCTCTGAAGTGTCCGCTACCCATACAGGACCGCTCGAAAGGGGCAATGGGGCCTATGCCTACCATAGCTTCGGTCAGGGAGGTCTGATAGTGTGAGACCTGCATGGTCTGCCAGGTATTCAGGGGGGTGAGTGAATGTCTCGCCGCCAAGGTCTCCCCTCCTACCCAGTCCCGCCCCTCCCGTAGATGGAGAACCCTAAAGCAGTCCTTTTTTATCCATGCGCGAAAGGTGCCATCGGTTAAACTTGCTGGGAAGTCTGGATGTCCCAACACAGGGATCAAAGGCGAGGCCGAGGGGGAGATGCCCAACTTTGGGAAGCAGCTGCTCACAATTTTTTGGGTTGGGCCTATAGTGGGATGTTTGTTCAGGACGGGAGCCCAGTCAAGCGGAATCCATGGGAGCCCCGGCAGGGGAATCACCGAGGCCTCTTGCTCGACACGTGTCCATTGTTTCAGAGAGGAGTGTCTGCACCAGTCAATGACCCTTGATAAGTGGGCCGCCGCATGGTACGCCCTCCAATCTGGGAGGCCTATTCCTCCTCTCTCCTTGGGCAGGGCCAAGAGGGGGGCCGCCAATCGGTGACGTCTTCCCGCCCAAACAAACCTGGAGCAGATCCCTGTCAGGCGTTTGAAGAACGTATGTGGGACCGTGATGGGGAGGGCCTGGAAAAGGTAGAGAACCCTAGGCAGGATGTTCATCTTAATGATATTAGATCTACCAAACCAGGAAAAGGCGTTCCTGTTCCAGCTCTGCAGGTCCTCCTCTACTTTCTTCAACAGCGGCGGGAAGTTCATGCTATACAATTTTTGTGGAATGGCCGTAATCTGGGTCCCCAAATATGTTACAGCTTCTTTTTCCCACTTAAATGGGAAATTTTCTGCAATCTGTTTCAATCTCCCATGGGGTAGGCTGATGTTAAGGGCCGAGGACTTTTGGTAGTTAATCTTGTAATTGGAAGCTGTTTGGAAGGCCTTGAGTTCTGCTAGAAGGATGGGGAGGGATGTCTCAGGTCTGGAAATAAAGAATATTAGATCGTCGGCATAAGCCGCAACCTTGTGTTCCCCCCTACCTACTTTGATGCCTGCAATGTCGTCGTTTTTCCTTACATTTCGCAGGAAGGGCTCAAGTGTTAAAATGAATATCAGGGGGGAAAGGGGGCATCCCTGACGAGTCCCGTTTGCCAGCTTGAATGGTTCTGAGGCCATTCCGTTAACCACGATGGACGCCGAGGGGCATGAGTAGGAAGCCATGATCCAACGGGTCATGTTCTCTCCTAGGCCGATCCGACGAAGGGTTGCGGAGATAAAGGCCCAGCTCACCCTGTCAAAAGCCTTCTCGGCGTCCGTCGAGAGAAGCATGGCCGCTGGCCCCCCCGCACGGGCCTGGTGGATCAGATTGATCACCCTAGTGGTGTTATCTCTTCCCTCTCTCGAGGGAACGAAGCCGACCTGGTCCCAGTGAATGAGGGATGGGATATATGGTGCCAACCTGTCAGCAATTATCTTGTTAAACAGCTTGATATCGCAGTTCAACAGGGAGATGGGCCTGTAGCTCCCAAATTGCGCCGGGTCTTTCCCTGGTTTGGGGATTACAGTAATGTTTGCTTTCAGGGTATCTCTAGGAGGTGGGTTCCCGTCCCTCAAGGAAGCGAACGATGTGATAAAGTGTGGGCCTAGAACTCCAGCGAACTCCTTGTAGTAATCTAAACTGAATCCATCAGGGCCCGGGGCTCTGCCTGGCTTGGTGTTCTTTATGGCTCCCATGAATTCCCCCAGCTCTATGTCTCCCTCAAGAGCCTCCACCACCTCACTTCCCAGTCGAGGGAGTCCAGACTCTCGGATGTATTTCTCTATGTTGGTCATCTCGGGGGCATGGTGATTTGATGGTAGGTTGTACAAGTTTTCATAAAACTCCCTAAATGCCCTCGCTATGTCCTTTGTCAAATGAAGGCCTCTACCTCCCCTATCCCGGATGTGGGAAATGAAATTTCTCGCTCGCTGTGCTTTCAGAGCCCTGGCTAATGCCTTGCCGCATTTGTTGCTGTATTCATAGAAAAAACGTCGACACTTAGCCGCCATACTTTTGGCTTCAGTGAGGCAGATGTCCCTGAGAGATTCCCGGAGGCGCGTCAATTTGGCGCCTAGCGCTGCGTCCAGTGTCTTCTTGTGCAAGGTCTCAGTTTCAAAAATCTCTCTGGATAGGAGCTCAATTTGTTTGTTCCTCTCCCTCTTGAGACGTGCACCATGTTTAATCAGTACGCCTCGGACTACGCACTTGTGGGCCTCCCACAGGGACATCCGCGAGACCTCTCCTGTGTCGTTAGTAGCGAAGTAATCTGTGATCACCTTATGGATGTCTGCTTTTACCGCTGGGTCCTGCAAAAGAGAGCTATTCAACCTCCATTGACCTCTCAAGGGGGTCGTGTCGGGGATGGCGATGGTCAGGGAGACAGGGGCGTGATCTGAGATAGTTATCTGCCCAATTTCTATGTTGATGATTAGGTGTAGGAACCTGTGCGGGATCAAGAACCAGTCGATGCGCGAGTAGGAGTTATGTGGAGCGGAGAAGAACGTATAGTCCCTCCCTCTGGGATTAAAGATCCGCCACGCATCCATCAACTGGTGTTTGTAGAGTATTGATCTGAGTTCCCTCAGGGAGGAAGAGGGGGTGTGCGAGGAGCCACGGGAGGTGTCCCAGGTCGGATCCAGCACTGTGTTGAAGTCGCCCCCAAGCAGGAGAACCCCCTCCGCAAACCCGTCCAGTTTGTTTAGGGCAGAGCGTATGAATTTAGATTGGTTGGTATTGGGGCAGTAGCATGTTGCCAGCGTCACCCTCAGGGAAAAGAGGGTACCTCGTACAAATAGGAATCTACCCTCGGGGTCCTGAAGCATCGCCAAATGTGTCCACGGCAGGGATACATCAAGCAGGATGGCTACGCCCCTCGATTTAGAGTCTGGAGAAAAGGAGTGATATTGGGTCTTATAGTAGCGGTTGGAGACATTGTGTGTTCTCCCCACCTTGAGGTGGGTCTCCTGCAGGAAGGTGACCTGGGCTCGTAGGCGCCTCAGTTCCCTAAGGACCACCGCTCTCTTCAAAGGGGAGTTGAGTCCCTTTACATTGAGGGAAGTGAGCTTTACCCGCGACATCACGCTGCTACCGCACCCCCCTCCTTCGTTTCACCAGGGGAGCCCAGACCAGCCCGCCTGTCTCAAGGGGAGATACAGGGAGGGGGCAGGGTAGGTTAAAATAGGGGGGGGTGGGGGGGTACAGAAGGACTACAGGGGGAGCGACAAGACGTAGGAAAAAATAGAAAGGGGAGACGCTTAAAACAGCAAGAACTGGAAAGGAAACAAAGAAAAAGGGGGAGAGAGAGAAAAGGAAAGATAAAGAAAAAAGAACTAACCAACTAACTAAACCGGGTCGGGAGCAACCTGAGAACGCCACCGCCCGGTTGGGAAACTGATTACTGTTTCCCAAGAGAGTCACCCCCACCCCGCTTCGCTATGGCGCGGGGAGGAGGGTAACAGCCTAATGTGGGAACGCGACGGGTCAGAGAGACACGTAGAGTCCCTCCGGCCGATCCCTGTGGTATATACTGGGCACCCCGGAGTCCCTTTCCCGGACCCCGAGGAGTTGCCCCTCGGCAACACCCACCCGTAAGACCTAGGATATACAGATAAGGGGGTGTACTCCCCATCGCCCCCAGCGCCACCCGGCCGCCCCGCAGCCCGCCTAAAGTGGCAGGACCCGGACCGCCCAGTCGCGCAGGGGAATGCCCGAGGAGCGCCCCATAGATGAAATTCAACATACAGAAATATAGCTAATCCAATGAACATTAGACAGTGAAACAGTGGCAACTAGTGCATCAGGCATGAAAGCGCGAATGTAAGGCAAAGGATATCCGGGGCTCCGAACAGTCCCGTATCAGAGCTCGTGGTGGACACTCCCGTCAGGGTTCGTTCGGCAGCGGGGCCGGCCCCTCGGGAGGACCTCTGGGCCGTCTTGAACGCGTAGCAGACGGAGCTCTCCTTGTACGCGGCCTCCGAGAGCGATCGCCGCCAAGGGAGGCCTGGGGGGGCAGAGGGGAAGGGTCCAACCAGTCCCGGACTTCCATTGGGGGGGAGTCCAGAAAGGCAAACAGGTCCGGGAGGTCGGTGCGGGATCTTAAGGCGAAGACCCTCTGGTTCTTTCGGACGAGCAGGTGGAAGGGATACCCCC